>JAACJT020000028.1:6255470-6268200 GCA_009936485.2 Gymnarchus niloticus | reverse complement strand
CGGCCGTCCCCCCCCCCCCCCCAGTAATGGTGTCTTTTTCTTATCTCCTCAATTATGATTAGATAGATAGATAGATAGATAGATAGATAGATAGTACTTCATTGTCAGACAAGTCCAGCATTTTCTTTGCATCACAGCAGCTCTATTTGTGACATCACAAAACAAAAAAAATCCCAAAATTAACACGTTAAGATACAAATGCATACATTTAACATACCATTACCTCAATTGTACATTTACAGTCTGCGATTAAGTTCCATATTTAGTTTTAGGATTGACTGATGCATGGAGTGCTTCAGTCTAACCTTATTAAATCGTGGAACCCTATATCTCTGATTTGATGGTAACAATATATATTCACCATTCAAAACATGATTGGGGTCTGAAACAATATTGTGTTAATTGAAGTAATACTGAAGTTGATAATTGTGTTAATTGAATTTATGTCAGTATAACTTAAGAGGCAGGATGTTTATATGGTCATGTGTAGTTTGGATTTATTATTATTTTTATTCAGGTTCTGCAATCATTTCCTCATTGTAACATGGGAACCTAAACTTAATCGAACCATTTGAAACAAATTCCTTAAACAACCACTGTAAATAGTAAATAATGAGTGGAAAAGGATGTACTCTAATTCCCCCTAGTGGCCAAATATTTAATGTCATGTAAAACTTACAGCATGTAGCTGGAAAAAGCAGGTCCAGAAACATGAATTTGACGAGCAGTTTATGATATTCATAATTTATTCCTTTTACTTGTACGTAGGTTCTCGGTTTTTAATTTAGAATACAATTTACTGTTGCTATACAGCTTACTTTATTTGCAGGTACTTCAGTTTCCTCCATAGACTTGTAGTTAGGCTAATTAGCATGTCTAAAATGCCGACCGTGTATGACCGTGAGTATGTGCGTATATGTGCCCTGCAATGGACCGGCATACTTTCTAAAGAGTATCTGACCCTGGTGTTCTGTGCTGCTTAGTATAGGCGTCAGGCACCTCTGCAAATCTGACTAGGATAAGCGGTTGGAAGATGACTTGATGAATGGATACCTCTAAAAGATTACTGTTTATCCAGACTCATTTGTCCTAGTTCTTTAATCCTTTGAAACAATTCGGGTTTATTATTTTCACATGACTATAGCTATAGGGTTTTCCAAAAACCTGCGTACCCTGTACGAGAGATGGTGAGACGAATCTTTCTGCAGCCCATTGATTGGCCCAAAGGTTCATTCAACACAATGTACACTAGTGACATCTACTGGCAAATGTAATTTAGAGCAGGCAAATGAATCGATAATCATGAGTCACTAACATGGCATAGCTGTACAAGCAGTACTGGATAAACTGTGGCAATAAAATAATCAATGGTACACCTGCAGTGACCAATAGGAATTCTAGTGATATCGTAGCGGTGTCCAGTCTTATCCGCAAAGGGCCAGTGTGGGTGCAAGTTTTCATTCCAAACAAGCAGGAGCCACATCTGAGTTAATTGAAAGCCAAGCTCAGATGATTTAACAGGTGGAATCAGGTGTGGTTCCTGCTTGGTTGGAATGAAAACCTGCACCCACACTGGCTGTTTGTGGACATCCCTGTTGTAGAGGCATGGTTATGGGATGTAGGGGTGCCATGTTTGGGTAATTGATGGGGGGTTATTTGAAATGGAAGGTATAAAGATGATGCTGTGTGGGGAGGTAGGCATACTGATAGGGGGAAAAACTGGCTGGGGTTGTGGAAGGAGTTGCTTCCTGAAGACCGCTGCCCTCCAAATGGAGTGGTGCCTGCATGCAATAGGTGGTAAGAGAGGTGTGTGTGTGTTCGTTCCCAAGGATTGAGTGGGTGTTTTGAGTGTGAGTGGAGTACTTCCTCCATGGACCCAAATCATAATATTAATGGCCAACTGCAATCCCCTTTGTGTAGCGCTCTACTGTTTTATCACGTGTGTCTGTGCACTTTGGCAGCCCTTTTGATTTGCGATAGAGTTGCAAGGGTGGTTAGTGAGTTCTTTCACAAAGACTGGGAAAGATAAGAGTGCAGTAACCAGTGTTGTGTGTTTTAACTTTTATGGTGTAACTGCCTGCTTGGGTGCTGAGCCAAGTAGCTGCTCTGAGGATTGTGGATGTTTTGTTTAATGGGCTACGTGTATGACTTGCACTAATTTTGTAACCCCCTGTGTCTTGTAGTCCTTCCTTGTCTGAACAGGTACCCATGGCTCTTTTTGGGGTTGATTCAAAGAAACCTTTAAATACAGGGGAAGTATGACAACCATTATTGTATACCTCGGCTCAAGGTGACCTGTCACAAAACTAATGCAAGATGAAAAGCAAATCATTCAATATATTTTATTTACTGTGTAACCTAACATCTTAGTTTTTCTCAATATAAATGTCATTATCGCCTCCATTCAGTCTCCCCCTGCCCATTTTCATGATTGTATCACGCAGAGCCTTGGCAGAACATACTGCGTTAAAACACTTTCAAACATGAAATACACCAAATACTTTTGAAATTATGCTTTTTCTGACTTAGTAAAAACTTAAACTGGTGTTAGTTGGGGTTTTCAAACACAAATGAGTTTTTTACACTTGCATATATCCAACTAGTTAAATACTTTTTGAATAGGCAGACAGAGGAAAACAAACTCAAAGACGTATCTGAATACAAGGGTGCTCATACAACCCTGTGCCAAGGTATGCATTTAAGTGGTGGAAACAGCAAGATTATCTAATTAGATGCTTTAGTGGTAAAAATAGAACTGAATTACATTTTATATATATATATATATATGGCTCTTGTATTATATTTTTGTCCCCAAGTATAAACACAACCATTGAACATCTATGCCAACAATCAACATGTACAGAGCATATAGAAGAGTGCAGGTTTGAGGAAGCAATATAGCATTTAAATTGCATGGAATTATAATATTTATTAATGGGTGTAATGTTACTGCTGTCAAACATTCAACCAAATTAAAAATGGAAGGACAAGTGTCCTTTATATATTTAAAATCTGTATTTTAGATAATGTCCAAAATTTTTTTGATTTTCAAATACCTGTACAGAATAATCAATGATGGCAAAAAGTGTATGGAATGTTATTGAAAGACAAACTTAAATGGAATGATAAATGGGTGTTGGAAATCTGCAAATCAGTTTTTATTCATTTTCTGGCAAAAATACCAAACTGTTGACAGGCAGTGGTGTCTTCAGGTCTGCAGTTATACATATTTATTCAGCCAATTGAGCATGTCCGTTCTGGCCTCCCAAATAAAGGGCGTGTCATTCGGATTTATATCCTCCCTTTTGCGATGCACAAAGCCATGGGTCTGCCCGGGAAAAATCTTCACTTGGAAGTGAACAGAACATTTTTCCTGTAACTTCTTCTCAAGGACGCTCACCTAAATAAATGCAGTTTTTTAAGTCACACTGAAACCTGTGAATTGAAAAATGCCAAAATACCTTGGTATATAATTAATAAATTATAATCGAATGGACTATCTGGAGGTAAGTGTTTACAAACCTGATCGAGTGGTATAACTTCATCCTTTTCACCAAAAATGAACAAAGTAGGACTTTGCAAGTTGTACCTGTCTTCATCGTCTCTGATGATGCCTGCAATCAGATAAAAATAAACTGATTACTTGGGCATATAAATATATCCACAACTGTACGGTGTCCATGCCCCGCACCACAGAACAGAAGAAGCAAACAATGAGCGAGGTGGCCATTTGTAAATGATTGCTGTGAAATGGACTCACCATATAAGGAGACTCCAGCTTTGATCTGTGGATAGCGGAGGGCCAGGTGGTGTGTGGCGACACCCCCCCAACAGAAACCCACCACTGCTATATGCTTAGCCCCACAGACTTCAGTCAAGTACTTCAGAACTGCATCCACCTCTCTAAAGGAGACAGGAAATGGAGCACAGTGGTCCTTTAAAATTGAGGTGCCAGGGGCTCTTCTGCTTTGCCTGAACAGCTAAAACAGGTTTGCTAAATTTTAAAATTCTACCTAAATAAGCACGTTTGAATAAATGTTTACTTGTTTATATTCGTAGGCTTCCGGTCTTCCAGCCATTTTTGGAACGTTGACCAGTCATTGGATGGGCGCCATGGTTCCTTTCCAACAAAGAAATCTGGGCAAACAGTACTAAAAGTAGTTCATTAAAAGTTAATAAGAAACAAGAACACCAGAAATATTGCAGTACCTAAACAATATTAGCTGCAATACAGGAAAAAAACAAACACTGAGTATAAATCCTCGTGATATAATTCTGTTTTTAATCATTAATTTAGCCTGGAGTTAAGTTTGGTTTCGACTTCTGCTTTTCAATCAAAAACAAGCCAGTTAAGTCAGACTGGGAAAGGTATTTACATGTAACCATTGGAGGCTAGTAAATCAGCTATGTATCTGGTGTTGGGGAGCTGCCACCCGTATATATCTTGAATGACGATGACAGCCTTGTCGGATTTGTGGCCGGGCTGTGACACATATCCTTTGATGTGCTCAATCTGGACCTCCACTCCCAGGGCTCCATAGTCCATTCTGTCCCCAATGTCACACGGACACGGCTTCGCTTCATTTGCCATCTTCATAGAAAGGAGGGAAAGTATACATATATGGTTACTTCATTCACATAAAAAGGCCTTTATCACACATTGTACAAAATTATAACATTCCTGGCATGGTCAATCTCATGCTCATGTCAGGTCAGGATACTAAAATATGAAATTTTCAAGTTAATGCTACCGTATATTATATAGCCTAAATGCATATCAAATAGAAGACGTAAGTTTAACTGTTAAATTCTTCCATCAGTGAATTCCTGTGACCAAGCACACATGTAATTGCCCAGTTACCCAAATCAGCCTGTTTCAACAGCGGCTATTAAAGGCGACGTATATACCACGCGCCGCTTCAATATTTTATAACTGCCTATAAAATAATTTACATTCCGTTAGCTTCCCCTTTAATTCGAGGACATCAAATAACGCTTGCTTCTCGACAACTGATATATAGACGTCAGCGATCTTCAAGTCGAAGTCTGCGGATGTTTGCAATCAGCTTACCGTGTAGAATTATCAATGCAAATTTGTTTACAGCGTTCGGTTGGCTTCAGGCTACGTTGAGGTGCTTATGTAAAACGCAGTGGAGTTAAAATAGTGCCAAAACCAGATTAATCGAATGGACTTTAGACATGCACCGCCCAAGTCAAACGTCGGTTTTGTGTTTATATTCGTTTCCTTTTTCCTTTTGTAGCTGCCAGCTGCCCCCGCCTCCTCATATCAACCGTAAAATACCCTTCCCAGTATTCCGTGAGCCTGTCTGACCTTGAGTGTCTAAATCATATTTAACTAGTTGACTAAAATCACCTAATCTGAAGGCCACACGAGCTGTTAACCTAACGCTCGCTGGGATTTTCTGATACCATTTATCAAGATCTCTCCATGGTTATTCTGCCACGTTCGCCGTATTCCTCCGTTCGAGGCCTTGATACGTATACCCGCAATTTTAAAAGACACGGACAACACTGCTTATTGTCGCTAGGCAGACGACAAAGCTGACGAAAACACTGGTGGTCACGAACGCGTGTCATACTAGTCACGGGGTGGTGAAGCTTGGTCACAGGAATTCACTGATGGAAGAATTTAACAGTTAAACTTACGTCTTTCTCATTTCTTTAAGACGAAAAGGCACCGCTGGGATTCGAACCCAGGATCTCCTGTTTACTAGACAGGCGCTTTAACCAACTAAGCCACGGCGCCACGTGCAAGCTGGAAATTGTGTTCTTTGAAAATGGGTAAATCTCTTTTTATTTAATTTTAACTATTTTGATTAATTTCTAATTATATTTCCAAATAGAAGTAATATTGGGTACATTTACAAGAATGAATCAGTTTTGCCATGGCGAACCGCAAAAACAAACTCATTAGTAGTTTGTTGCATTTTAAAACTATATTTAATTAAGTGATCTTGAACAATGTCCTTACTAACGATTTTTAAACTGTTCGTAAAACACATCGTCATTTAACCCGGCCAAACTCAGTAATCATATGAAGCTTATGGGTGACCCAGGGCCAAACAGATTTTTATGAGGCCAGGTATCCAAATGCAAAAAGGCCACCTACCAGCATAATTCAATACAGAGCATATTCATCACAGCTAACATCACATTATACCTGAGACAAACATGTAGTCTACATGAGCAGCATCTAACTAGCTATTAATTAACGTTTTACTCCTGTATGCTACTTGTTTTTGGTCTTTGCTAAAAACCTATCAGCTTATTTTGGTCTGGACATTACCCTGTCAGCATATTTAGTTGAATGTGACTTTTGCTTTATTAGCAACAAAAACCCTTTAACACAAAACTGCAGCTGGCAAACTTGGCATAATGACACACTTCAGCATCCTTGCTTTTTATCACCATTTACTCCACTTGCTAACTGGAAGGCAGGACTGCATATGTCCATGTAACATGTGTATGCGGACCAATGGCATGTATTGATGCAAAGAAAGGGAACAAAAATGATGAACAACAACATGGTTTATTTTCCTAGCTACTCCAGAATCCAGCATCTACATACCTGTAGATCTGGGAACAAAAATATCAGGTACCCATGCCAGGCATGCCAACTTGCCCACACTGCCCCCTAGCACATGCCTGGGGTAACGTTAATGTGTATCTGCCCTGTCATCATTTGTCAGGAGCTGTAGATAGTGACCAAAAATACATAAATAAACCAAATCATGAGTACTGGTGGCTGGAATGAGGCTTCCCTGCAGGGTTGCTGTGTTCACTCTGTGACAGGATCAGGGTTTTTGAGTTCTGAATTAACAGGAGTCAGCTGAGATGATTTGGGCATATCACAAGGATCCCAAAGGAGCTATTCTGGGCATATCCCACTGAATAGAGGCCCTGGGGCAGACTCTCAGTTATCCCTATAATGAACTAGAGTGTGGCTTTGGAAGGAGAGGTCAGGTCTGACTTGCTGGGCACACCACCATCATGACCCTCCATAGAAGTGGTGTTAAGATGATGACAATGAAACATATTGTTTTGTTATTTAACATTTCAGTAAAAATGCATGTTGCCTAGATTCTGTGGGAATGGATTCATATTGCATAACTTTTTAAAGTTACAGGAAAGAAATCTCACAGCTCTGAAATATCTTATTTGTAGCTTTTTGGAACAAAAACGTATTTACAAGTAAGAATTTCAATGTACATATGACAGTAACAAGAACTTTGAACAAAATCTGTCACTATTGTGACAACCAACACCATCTGCTTATCCGGGTCAGTATCACAGAACATATTCTAGCACTAATCACATAACTTCCAAAAAAAAAAAAAAAACCACGCACAGTTCGGGACATTAGTGTATACACTAACGTATCCCTCAAAACATTCTAAACCCAAACATAAGTTTTCGCTGGTTTTCTGTCTTGAAACATTTCCATAATCCCAACTTTTCACTGCCGGAAAATGACAACCACTGTCGTGAGGACCAAACTGTCGTCAGCAGTCGCGCAGTGTCGTGACGAACGCTGCCTGGCCGATTTACCCCCCTCAGTTCCAGTCAAAGTGTACAGTTACGCTCGTCTTAATGTGCTGAATAACCAGATGTAGTCCCCGCTCTGGGGCATAGCCTACACATGGGGTCTCTTCTGGGGATATCCCAGGCTTCTATTTGAGCTGTTTTGACTGGCAGACAGTGTGCCGAGGTGTCTGTCTGTCCGTCTGGCTAGGACGCCACCGAGTAGTGCGTCACCTTACAAGATGGACACCGCCGAAGAAGGTATCGCTGGCAGGACCCACTTTTTTTTTTTAAACTTCAAAAAGCGACGTCATGGCTGACCACCGTCGACGCACGTCTTTATTGTCTTATCATTTGGTCCTGGTTAACCGATTACCTACACAAGGGCTGCCTTCCCTGCCAGTCTGAGGCATATCCTTACCAAGCTGTGACGTTAGTTACCTTGGCAGATAGGGCTGTGGTGCACTTGGCTGATACTTAGACAGACGAATGATGTGCATAGGGTAGCATTTATATTTAAGCTAGCTGGCATGTCGCTCAGCAAGTCTGCATGACAGATGAAGCGACGTGTTGCGCCACTGTGGAGAGTCAGATCATCGAGGTGTTTGGAAGCTGGGGCTGGGTGACCGTCTCCAAGTCTTCGGGGCTTTTCTACATTCTTTGGCTGGTGGATTGCACGGCAGACCCGGGTTATTGGAGAGACTTGCCTGCTTGCTTTTATTTCTTTACATGATGGGCGTGAACTTGTTCAAAGTTGATTCCTGTTGCGCTCTGACGTGCTGCTTACTTATCAGTGGCTGCCATGGCAACGTTGACAGTAAAGCTGGCAAACATCCTCATGGCACTGGATTGCACGATGTCGCATTGCATATGTACATCCATCCATCCATCCATCCATCCATCCATCATTTTCCAAAAGCAAGGTTTATCATCATGGGCAGGAAGCTTTGACGAGTAATTGAATGTGTCTTCCTCTGCAATTTTGGCAGTTTTGAAGTTACAAGCAGTATTGGTCATTGAAGGTGTTTTTTTTAAATCTGAAGATGTTAAATCAGCAATTTTAGTTTTACTTAAAAAGTGTTGCTTTCATTTGAATCACCTTAGAGTAAATTACATGCAGGTATGCATGTTTTGTGTCAAGGCTGACAATGTATTCTTTCCCAATGATTACCGACCATGGATTCATTCCTATTAAATGCAATTTGTTGAAGTCTCATTGATTGAGAGGCTTTTGTTCCTGCAGTCTGTCACTTCTGTAGGTGTACTATGGTCTGATTTTTTTTTTTTTTCCTTTGTTTTGCAGCTGATATATGCAGGGTGTGTCGGTCTGAGGGGACCCCGGAGAAGCCTCTCTATCACCCCTGTGTTTGCACCGGCAGCATCAAGTTCATCCACCAAGAATGGTAGGAACCAAAAGAACTTTCAACACTTTGTCGTCTGTCCTGTGGTAAATGCTGACTTGTGTTCAGTGGTCGTGTTATTAGTTACATTAGCTCTTACTGAGTAGGATGTATTTTTGCTCACGAGTCATTTCTAGGGTAAACGACTTAGGAATTCAGGGAAGCCATCTTACACTCTGTTCTCATACTGAGGCGTTGTTCTGTAAATTTGAACGAGTCCGGCCATTCTTCTTTGATCCGTTTCACCCATTACAGAAATGCTGCTTACTGGGTAGTTTTCCGTGTCATGGCATTCTCTGTAAAGTTTCAACTCTGTGGTGTGTGAGAACGTCAGGGCGGGAGGCTGTTTCTGAGATGCTGGAAGCAACATAGGTGGCAACAACAATCACCCTACGTTCAGAATCGCTTAGATCAGGTGTTCTTACCATTCAGATGCTCACTCAAATAGTAACTGAACCTCTTGAACCTGTCTGTGTGCTGTATATGTTAGGTTTCAGCCACATGAATTGCTGTTTGGAGGAGCAGGTTTTTGTACAAACACAATAGTATACCTAATAAACTGCTACCTGCTGAACCAGAGTTAAAGAGATCAGATATTTACACAGGTTGTTTACAGAATGGGCTGTTTCTGGGTCAGTGAAGAGGTGCAGACCAGGAGAGAGCCAGTGTTGCCCAATGTTCATCATGTTTTATTGTCTGTTGCAGCTTTTTTGTTTTTTTTTTTGATGCACCAAGATGGCAACCACTGTGTTTATACCTACCAGTCAGCTTTGAGTTCTCTCCATGCCTCATGTGCTTGTTCCTTTGAGGACATTGCATGCACTCATTTGGCAGTGTAGGTTGAGACTCTTTGCATTGATAACTTACCCAAACTTATTCTATACATTTGTTCACCGTCTCTATACTTTGCACAGGGGACTTGATCCCCCTTGTGTTTATAACAGCTGCCATGTCCTTTGTGCAGTAGTTCACCAGACTATTCCAACAGAACTTGCACATCATCCCTACACAACTACTGTATAGGCTACTTTTAAAATCTGAAGTCAGGGATATTTCCTATGTTGTATTTATCTATATTTTTATTCATATTCCATACTGTACATTTGTAACACTCTGCATTATTTCTTAAACTTCTGCTGTATTTTATATTCTCCTTGCATTGTCTGTATCAGCATCAATACCACCGAGAATAATTCCTGCTGTATGTACAGATACCTGGCCGCTACAGTCATTCTGATTCTGATTTTGAAGCACCCAGTGGGTGGTCATGCTTGTCAGGGCTGCACATTCAGTGGGTTTCTGTCACGCCTCAGCACTGAGCCTTATGATGAAGCTTGTGGCTTTGGGTAGAGAACAAAACATCAGAAGGTTTTTGCTTCGCTGGTTTCCAGTCTGTTACTGATTGTTATCCTTCGAAGTCTTGATGAGCTTAATTTAACTTTGTACGATGAGTGTAATCAATCAGTGGACTGATAGGACCGGGCGAAATTCTGCTGATGTTGCTTTTGACGTGATGATTCCCCATTTCTATGCCTTTGTTGAATACACCTGGTAAAAAGTGTCAGGTCTGTCATATTTTTTGCCTAACCAGAATGTCCTTTTTAGCTTGGTTCAATGGCTAAAGCACAGCAGGAAGGAGTACTGCGAATTATGCAAGCACAGATTTGCGTTCACCCCAAGTAAGTAGCTACTTTACTTGTAGATTACTGTACTTGCATGTGTATATAGCTTTGGCCAATGTACAGTTTTTACTAAGGCTGTCGTCTTGTTTCTGTAAGTTCCTTGTGCTGTAATTGAAGTGCTATTTAGACATTCAGTTTTGCCGCTCAAGTCAGAAATCTCTTGAATTTCATGATGTAGCAACAGTTAAATTGCTATAATTTTTGTTGAGAGTGCTGTATAATAATAATTCATTGCAACTATGCCAACATAAACTTGCGCAATGGTTTGCTAATATATATGGTGTCTAGTAACAGTTTGTAATTGCTCATTATAGTTTGATTTTAGAAATAATTGACTAATTCTCTTCATGTAGGCCTGATGTAACCTACATTATTGTGAGTGGTGTTTGTCTCCTGAAGTCCTTTTGGCAGCAGAATGTGCTAGCAGGAAAGAAGTAGGAGGCTAATAAAACTGTGATTAAAGATTCCTAGAGCTGCGTGCAGCTTGTTTTCTGTCATCTATGGCTTTACTGTGCTATGGCAAAGTCCTTCAGGACAGTTACCAGGGTTACAGGAGTTCGGAGTAAAATGCCCGCTAGAACATGCTAGGTGCAGATCCCACATTTTCAAAAAATGGTTACAGTTTTCTTATTTTTGCTCAAGCATGCACACTCGCATACATAATTGCAGACTTAAATTGATGAGGATGATGGGTTATTGTATGTAAATGTGCCTCCCATGTTTTCCCAGTTTATTCTCCAGACATGCCATCTCGGCTTCCAGTTCGGGATATATTGGCGGGGCTAGTGACCAGTGTTGGCACAGCCATACGGTACTGGTTCCACTACACGCTTGTGGCCTTTGCCTGGTTGGGGGTAGTCCCCCTGACAGCCTGTGAGTATGTCTCCCAAGTGCCAAGCCCACCCCTGTGGTTCCTTGACCATTGTTAATGTACCCTTGCCTTTGCCCTTTCCCTGGATTTACAGTGGTGATGGGCCAAATGAGGCTTCAAAACCTTTGGTGGGTGAGAGTATCTCAAACTACCAATCATAATTGATCATAAAAGTGCACCAACTTTGACAGTTTATCACCAGCATTGATTGGTTAGTTCAGGATACTCCCACCCACCATGGGGTTTGTACCATGGGGTTTCCAGGATCATTTGTCCCATCACTAGTTTACAATGCTGTGGAATTTTTGTCCTGTAGGAAGCATTTATGCCTCTAAAGCTAAAATGTGTCATGTTAAATTAATTTGAGTGTTAGAGTCTTAGAAAACAGTTTTATTCTCAGATGGCAAACATTATAATGAAACATTAAATATGCTTTCATCAAGACCACAGTTTGAATGGAAGTATGTACAGTATTATTCATGTACAGCAACATAAAAACCTACGAACAGGTGAATGAGCTGGGTCTGGAGCATCAGCTATAGTGCTACTGAATGTACAATGTCATGTTCAATCTAACCTCTGTGTTCAACTGCCTTTGAAACAGGTCGAATCTACAAGTGTCTGTTTACTGGCTCCGTGAGCTCTCTACTGACACTGCCCATCGACATGCTGTCCACGTAAGTGCTTTTACTGTCGTATCCAATCACAGACCCTTCCTGTAGGTTCTGGCACACTGATGCAGCAGGTCACTGTGTAATTTGTAATTTCAGAGACGTTCAGACGGGTGATGCAGACTTTGACAGTCAAAACATTGAATTTGGGTTGGTTTTCAGGTGATGGGAGCAGGTGGGAGACAATGCGGATGACGGCCACTGTAGACTTTTTCAGGATAGTGAGAGGAGTCTAGGAGAGGTTGATACATTCACTGGGGTGAGCCAGAATGTTATAGATTGTAACATGAGGTAACTGCTGTTGATCAGATTTGACACATTCACTAGGGTGAGCCAGAATGTTATAGATTCTAACATGAGGTAACTGCTGTTGATCAGATTTGACACATTCACTAGGGTGAGCCAGAATGTTATAGATTCTAACATGAGGTAACTGCTGTTGATCAGATTTGACACATTCACTAGGGTGAGCCAGAATGTTATAGACTCTAACATGAGGTAACTGCTGTTGATCAGATTTGACACATTCACTAGGGTGAGCCAGAATGTTATAGACTCTAACAT
>JAACJT020000028.1:6205099-6255370 GCA_009936485.2 Gymnarchus niloticus | reverse complement strand
GAGGTCTGCTGCTGTTTGATCAAGTTGGCTTTGGCCCAGACTCCACTGGAGTAAAGTTCCTCCCCATGTCTTTTTAGCAGCTGTTCAGTTCCAATATTAGGTTTTATCATATCAGTCAAAAATGTGGAGACATGTTTGCAACTGGTGTCCTTGTTTATATCTCTAGTACATTTCTAGCAATAATCATAGTTATTGGAGATGTAAGACTTGTTGATCTGCGTGTTCATATTATTATTCAAGCTGGTAGTCTGGTTCAGTTCCAAAGCTGGCATGGTAATAGCTGTAACTCCTAAACGACTTGCCATAGTTTTAGCTGTAACCTGTAAATGACTTCCTTTACGTAACAAGAGCTTTGGAAGGCCCCAAAGCTGAGTAATTTTATGAAGCTAATGCTAATGTAGCTGTCGTGTGTGTATCTGCTGTGGTGCAGGGAGAATTTGCTGGCAGACTGTTTACAGGGGTGTTTCGTGGTGACGTGTACCTTGTGCGCATTCATCGGCCTGGTGTGGCTGCGGGAGCAGATTGTTCATGGTGGCGCCCCCCAGTGGCTGGAACAGAATTTGGAGCAGCCTCCTAATGGAGCTGGCCTGCCGAATGAGGTATCAGATATTGAAAGATGAGACTCATGCTCGTCTTATTCTGCATGAAATATCTACAAAGATACAAACATACATGTACTGCACGTTACATGCCCAATGACAAATACATAGACATGGATGTAAAAAAAATGTAAATATATGGTGGAAAATGTATTGCCAGGTCTTCAGTGATGCCTGGACTTTGTACTGTTTCCTTAGCAATAATTTGTCTGTTCAAGGCCCCAGGTGAGGAAAATGGTCCAGCAGAGAACCAGCCTGTGGCTGCTAATGGCCATGCGGAGGAAGAGGAAGCAGCTGACGACCCTGAAGGCCAGCTGGACGCAGAGGAAGATGAGGAGGATGAGGAGGAGGACGACGATGTTGCTGCAGAGGAAGATGGCGAGGACGTCAACAATGGGGCCCAGGGTACGTCCATCTTACTAGGGTTTGCAGGTACGAAGTCACCCAATGGAAAAGCAGAGCATGATCATGTTGGCTGGTGTTCATTGTAGATGACGTGAACTGGAACGCACTGGACTGGGATCGAGCAGCAGAGGAACTGACATGGGAGAGGGTGAGTTACACTCTGGCCTGCGGTCAGTTAGCCCAGACTTTATTGCTGTTAATCAGCCATGCTTTTATTGTGGCCTGGCCTGCTGTCAGTCAGCCATGCTTTTATTATGGTCTGGCCTGCTGTCAGTCAGCCCAGGCTTTATCATAGTCTTTTTGTCTAACTCTGGTCTGTTTGTCTCTTAGATGCTGGGGCTTGATGGCTCATTGGTGTTTCTGGTATGAACCTTGTAATATTTTGAATAATAAAAGAGAGAGAACGAAGGTTCAGTGACGAGAATTTTGTAACTTGGAAATGTGGAGGTGAACAATATTCACTTTTCTATCGTATTTCTATCTGAAGGTTATTATTATTCTTTGAAATATATAGAGTGAGATGAATGTGGGAAGGACATGAGTGTGCTTCTTTTCCAGGAACACGTCTTCTGGGTTGTTTCGCTGAACACGCTCTTCATCCTTGTGTTTGGTATCCAGTTTTTTTTTTTTTTTATGTTTTGTTAAACCTAACATGTCTGATGTAGACCGTGAGTCCAAGTAAATTTTACTCGAATGCATTTTCCCCATGGGTCATTTGATGAGAGGATATAAAGTTTTGCTTTGTTCAATAAATTGTAATAATCTTACTGTAATGTAATGATAAGGTGAAATAAGTTGATGTATACAGTACATGCAACAAAATAAAATTACTCATGCTATGGTGATATTTATGCCACCCTGTCTGCACCAGTGTGATATTATTAGAGACAGGAAGTGGGCAGAGAAATTACAATTTGACAGTCACATCTGTTAATTATTTACGTCCTCTTGAACTACAGCAACAAACATGCAAAAAAGCAAAGACAGACCTGTAGATAGGATAAATTTTCATAACATGAGTGAATTGAGGCTGAACGTCAGGCCAGGATAACTTGCTTAACTCTGAATTAAGGAGTTTCTCCACATTATTCTTGTAAGAGCAGCTGATCTTTGTTCCTCTATGTTGACCCAACAATAAGGGGCCCCTCAGCACTTAGTCATGTTTTGTAAGGTGACCTTACTATAAAAACATAACCAGTTTGTGAATTTTGGCTCATGTATTCCTCCGTCTACCTTTTAGCTTTTTGTCCATATCACATTGGACACTTCTCTGTCGTGGGACTTGGTTTTGAAGATTATGTAAGTAGACAGACGTAGTTGGATGTTCTCTTAAATATAATACTGCATGCATGAGTCTGGGAGGCCTAAACCTTCTACCCTTGGGTTTGTCATTAATTCTGAGTCAGAACGCATCACTGGAAAGTTTTAATAATGACACTTGTTTGTTTCTTCTAGATAGAAGCCTCTCACTTTGATGGCGTGATCACGACAATTGTGGGCTACGTCCTCCTGGCTCTCACCTTAATTGCGTGTCATGTATCCTTCTTTGCCTGGACTTTTGCCCTGTTGTTCATTTTTGTTTAATTTAATGACGAAATTGGCATGGCGGGGCGGCAGATGGGGTGTTAATGTCCTTGGTTCACCAAGAACAGACCACCACGTCAGATTCCACCGTGTTCATGTTTCATTACTAGGTACTTAACCTGAATTCCTCCAGCAAGCATAGTAGATGGCAGACTCTTAAGGGAAAACACAATTAAACACAGGCCATCATGATTAAGGATACTTGATAAACAATTTAATTGCATATACTAACAATAGCTAATAAAAATTTTCAGTTTCATTTTCAGTTTATTTATATAGATCTTTGCACGCTGCATTATATGTTAACACTGTAATTACGCAGTGCAGAGACAGTCAGTGCCCATCACATTTATTATGCATGTAGCTCTGAGTTGCCTTTTTTAAACATATATTCCTGTAGTTGATGGCAGCTACATCTGTAGTAGTAAAAAAACAAACTACCAGACCTGGATGGTGTGTTCATAAGCCTCAGGCTAACATGCAGGTCAAGCTGAGTACTGTGTTACATGCTCAGGGTGAATGCCCCGAAAGCTTAGAGACAGTTTAAAAAAAAAAAAAAAATCTAATATTGGATGACATTGATCTGGTCAACTATAAATAGTGAAAGCTGCTTCTTAGCACTGTTCCCGGCTCTCGAGATCGCAAACGAAAAAGGGTGAAAGGGCAGACCGTGGATTGGGTATCTGCGAGCGGGGTATCTCTGAGTTGGGCTGTTCTTCTGCGACTCGTCTGGCTGGAATGCGAGTGTGCACCGTTGTCCTCCTTCAGCACGTTTAAAGCCGCCCTTGATGGATGACTTGTGTTGGATGTGTGGTGGATTTAAAAGCGGAGGGAATAGAATCACGATGTACGTTGCCTCCTTAACGACCACCATCAAGGCTTTGGCGGCTCTGGTGAGGTTTCAGAGGTCGCGGCGTTTGTTAGGGGTGTGCTACATCGTTGTGAAGGTGACCATTTTTGCAGTCTTGCTTTTTTTTTTTTTTTTTTTTTTAAGCGCTCAGAAAATAATAAATATAATGATAAAAATCCCTTTGCAGGTTTCCTTGTTGGTAGTCGTGGAGATCGGCATCTTCCCCTTGATTTGTGGCTGGTGGCTTGATATCTGTTCCTTGGTAAGTCTTCATCCAGATTTAACCTGCGTGTTGCTAATAAGCCGACTTCTTTAAGATCGTGTCCATGAGAAAGAAACAGCCTGCCAGTAGTGGGTGGTACTGCTTTGTCATATGTTCACGTCGATCAATGAGCGAATGTGTCTCGCAGGAAATGTTTGACGCCTCTTTAAAAGACAGAGAGCTGAGTTTTGACTCTGCCCCTGGGACGACCATGTTCCTACACTGGCTCGTGGGAATGGTTTATGTCTTCTACTTCGCATCTTTCATTCTTCTGCTGCGAGAGGTAGGATTCTAGCTCCGTGCACAAGTCCTGAACCATGGTCTAATTGTTCTTTTAATAGGAAAGAAACCAAACACACAATATATACCTAATGCTATTTCAAATATGTGGGTGAAAAACCAATAACTGTATATTGAAGAATGGGCAGCAGGTGCCATACTGGAGACCCAGAGGTAGTATTTTAATAAAAGGTGGCTGTTTGTTGGCTGTGAACCCTGAGACTGACCGGCTCTTCCTTACCTCCCAGGTGCTGAGGCCCGGCGTCCTATGGTTTCTGAGAAACCTCAACGATCCGGATTTTAACCCGGTGCAGGAAATGATTCACCTGCCGATATACAGACACCTCAGACGGTTCATTTTATCAGTGGTGTGCAGAAGCTTCCTTTCTGGCTTTCGTTTCACCTGAGCTGTGTTTACAGATGAGCTATAAAAGAAATACCTTCTTTTTGCAGGTGGTCTTTGGTTCCATCGTCCTCCTTATGCTGTGGCTGCCTATCCGGATAATCAAACTTGTGTTACCAAATTTCCTTCCCTACAACGTAATGCTGTACAGGTAGGTTACTCAGTTTTTACTCTGTGTGATCATAAGTATTTGCAAAGTGGTGTAGTTGAATAGCCCAAAGTCATATTGGTCAGTTTGCCCAGTGTGCTGTTTAAGCTCATTTAGAGGCCAGCCGGTCGTCCCAGGCCGTCTGGACGTGACTCATGGATGACTGACAGGCCTGGTGCTCCATTCGCCCCATAGTGACGCCCCGGTGAGCGAGCTGTCGCTGGAGCTGCTGTTGCTACAGGTGGTGCTGCCGGCACTACTGGAGCAGGGCCACACCCGCCAGTGGCTCAAAGGCCTGGTGCGGGCCTGGACCGTCACCGCTGGTTACCTGCTGTGAGTAGCGATCGCCATGTAGGCCATCCGGGTTAACTGCTGGTGTGACCTAATGCCCAGCACAGATGCTTGCCATTGTTATAAAGCTTTCTTTAGATGTTGGCTATATTGATTTCAGGCTAAAATTACTAGAGTAATATTTTTAATCTGTTTCGACTGGGAAATCATTTGATGATAGGCTGCACAATGGCTTAGTGAGAAGCACGGTTGCCTCACACCTCCAGGGTTGGGGGGTCGAATCCCACCTCCGCTGTGTGTGTGGGGAATTTGCTTGTTCTTCCTGTGTTGTGCAGATTCCCTTAGGGCACTCTGTTTCCCTCACACTTGGGCTAATTGACATCGCTCTGTGAATGTCCTGCAAGGGACTAGATCCCATCCAGGTGGACCCCTGTTTTGTAATATATGCTGCCTGTAATAGGCTCCAGTCCCTCTACAACCTTCACCAAGGGTGCTTTAATAAATTTTACTTGCATAAAATACTAACGAACCGTTTAATCTTAATGCTTTTATTAAAATGGTATTTATGAACCCCTCCATTAATAAAACAACCTATCCACCAGAGATCTTCACTCATACCTGCTCGGTGACCAAGAGGAGAGTGAAAACGATGGCCACCAGCAAGGCAACAACGAAGCGGTGCCAGCTGTGGGCGAGGGGCTGCACGCAGCCCACCAGGCCATCCTGCAGCAGGGTGGCCCCGTGGGCTTCCAGCCCTACCGCCGTCCCATCAAGTTTCCTCTCAGGGTGAGGTGGCATGGGCACCTAAAGCCATGTCTATGGATACGTGGAAGATGCTCAGTTATACTATGAGAGAAAGTATAAATCAGCCAGGAATTCATTAAACGAGCTCTGAAAGCTGGCTCTGCCGTGTTGCAGATCGTGCTGCTGATCACGTTCATGTGCGTCACCCTGTTGGCAGCGAGTCTCATCTGCCTCACGTTACCAGGTGAGTCCGAGTTGCTGTGCCTCCTCATCAGACAACAGCATTAAGCCCTTAGAAGAGTATTTCCTGGATTTAACTTTGTCTTGTCCAGCTACTGAAACAGGTACACAAATGCATACATGCTATTGTGGGGGGTTAGAGTCGTCACCTTATACCCAGAGTTGTGGGTCTGAATCTGGACCACACTCTGTGTCTGTGTAGTTTGCATGTTTGTCTCACATTTATGTTGGTTTCCTCCCACAGTTGAGAAACACACTCTTCAATTAATAGCTCGTTCTTGACTGCTCACAGAGTAAAATGAGAGTAACTGCCCTCTGATGGACTAAGCACTGCCCTGACTGTAGATTGCCTTAAGCTTTGTACGTCCTGAGTGCAAGCTGGATCAGAGGTTCCTCAGTGCAGAAGGATGGATGATTATGATCTGCTTTGCTCAGTGTTTGCTGGTCGCTGGTTGATGTCATTCTGGACGGGCAGCGCCAAGGTCCACGAGCTCTATACGGCGGCATGTGGCCTGTACGTTTGCTGGCTCTCCGTTCGGGCCATCACCGTCCTGTTGGCCTGGATGCCCCAGGGTCGCACAGTCCTCCTCCTCAAAGTTCAGGAGTGGTCAGTGATGGTAAGGAAGGAAGAGATGTCATGCCTTTAATCTCCTGTCCTCTGGCTGCTTGTTGTATTGCAAATATGCTGAGTCTAAAGATGTTAGGTAAGCGAAAGATCTGCACGTCCAAGGGTAAACTTTAAGTGACGTTAAAGATTTTCCCAGCTATCTTGTTAGAAATGGCAGTCATTTAGTCAATTTCTTGGGTGCCTTTTTGCTGCAGATTTTGAAGAGCCTGATGGTGGCCTTACTGGTGGCTGGGGTCATCCCTCTGCTTCTTGGCCTGCTGTTCGAGCTGGTCATTGTGGCTCCTCTCCGTGTACCCCTAGACCAGACCCCACTCTTCTACCCATGGCAGGTGAGCCTCAGCGTTTCCCTCACATTTACCGACATGATAAAACGAAGAAAGTCTCTCGGCCTCCGGGCGGAACATGCAAGGTGTTAGAAAACGGCCTTTGTGGACGAAGATGCGTGCCTCCTTCACATCTCTCTGCTGTGTAGGACTGGGCTCTGGGAGTCCTCCATGCTAAAATCATAGCTGCCGTCACCCTCATGGGTCCCCAGTGGTGGCTGAAGACGGTGATAGAGCAGGTGAGGAGACGTATCTGTGTCGTCGGAAGGATGGGCTCTGTTTTCACAGCATATTCCTGATTAGCTTCCTTAACTTTTCACCATGGTCTAGGTGTACGCCAATGGAATTCGCAACATGGACCTGCACTTCATAATCCGCAAGCTGGCAGCTCCCGTCATTTCTGTCTTACTCCTGTCACTCTGCATCCCCTATGTAATAGCAGCGGGTATTGTCCCTGTCACAGGTATGTACAGGTGTATGTTTATGAAAAACAGAAAAGCTTATTTTATGAAGGGCATGCTTGTAATCCTTAAGTATCATGGAGGCATGACTTGAGAGGCATTCATTATCAAAGTGAAATCAGGGTCTGAGAGGCAAGCTTGAGCCAGCCTGTATACGTGATTCTGTGACCTGACTTGTTGATGGATCATACCATGCAGGGGTCACCATGGAGATGCAGAACCTGGTACAGCGTCGCATCTACCCATTCCTCCTGATGGTGGTGATGCTCTTCGGAATTCTGTTCTTCCAAATCCGTCAGTTCAAGCGCCTTTATGAACACATAAAGAACGACAAGTAAGTCCCCTCTGTGAACACCAGCGTGAGATTTTAGGCATTTTCGATATTCAGCTGTAATAAACTTCAGTCAGGCTGTCAGAAAAAGCCACCATGACTTTGTTTGTGTCTTTATTTTATCTTTATTTAATCATACGGCAAAAACTTTTAACCTGATGCTGGAATTTTTTATTTGTAAGCTTTGCTATTTGAAATGGCCGTGGTGTCCTAATAATTAAAGACATTGTGTTAATTGACTACTGAAGGCTGTGTTTACTGGTTAACCTCTCTCCTGCTGTAGGTACCTTGTTGGGCAGAGGCTTGTAAACTATGAGCGCAAGGGAAAAATGAATGTAACTCCGCCCCCCAGCTCCACACAGGAGTAACCTCCAGATGGCCCTTGCCTGGCTCCACCTGTTTTTTCCACGTCATGTTTCACATTGAGGCTCTCGGCACCAAACCAAATCTTCTCCACCTACAAAGGCAGCCTATGCACTTTGGTGCTGTTCGGAAGCCACCGAGCCTGGAATGAACAGGGAGCCTTGTACATGTTAATAATAAGAGCATATCAATTATTATTATTTTGCGGATTCCTGTCATGTCTGGACAAAGATCTGCTGCCACTGACACGTCAGGCTTCCTATGTGCTGTTGGACTCCTGGCCTTTTTTTTTTTTTTTTTTTTTCTTCTTTCAAGACACTTTTCCTGCCTTTCTAGGCAGGAAAATATTCAAGTCTGCATCCAGACTGACCGTGTCCTATAGACATTCACATCGTTCTGGAGATAATGCGCCACCGTCTCTATCTGTTTGACAAAATTGATATTTTTGTTGAGCAAATTGTAGAGTAACTGCTAAATTATTTAGAGGCGGGGACTATTCGTATTGAACGTATAAGTTGGTATTTTTTTGTTTCTTAGATTGTTGTTGCTTGACTTTCAGTAAATTATTAATAAGAATTGAAATGCTTTAACAGTGACTTTACAGTGATGGCAAACAGCATGTGTGGGCTACATTTTTGGTTAATCAGATGCTGCTATTTCTTATTTGCTGCATATTTCAGTAATTTATCCTGGACAATAGTGTTAACTCAGCAAACCATCTCGGCATTTTTTTATTTTGTTCATTATGTGTAAATTTTTTTTTTTTTATTTACAGAAAATACTCTTAAGGGTAAGGGCAGTGTTCATATACACTGTCATATGGTTATCATTTGATATTTATTATGCATTATGTGTCTCAATTTCCTTTTGTTTTAACAAATTTTAAACAATATTTAGATTTAAATGTAGAATGTAACACTTCATTACACGTGAAGGCAGAAAGCATTTGTCTAGACTAGGCCATTGATATGTCTTTAAGATGCAATCATGTTCTAGATAGTTCCCCCCGTATGCAAGGCTGTATGACCACCATCAGTTGTTCTTGTGGTGCGACTCCTAGCGTGAAGTTTCCTATTTCTTTAGGCCCCTTTTCTATATCTAAAGGTAGTGTGAAAATGTCATCTCCATGAGCATTTTCCTTGAAAATTTTTTGCAGCAGAATTTGGCTTACACTAAATGCATTTCTCATTATTTAAATTAGGTAGACGTTTGAACGCAACACTTGGCATTACTTAGTTCACACAGGCCTAGAATCAATTACGCTATGTGAATTCCTGTTACTGTTGGAATACGTTGATTCTAGGCCTGTGTGAATTACTGTATGTTACTTCCTGTTACTGTTGGACAAGTCTACTCTATTTTGGTTACTTTGAAAGCTAAATGTATTCTCTTTTTACATGTGGCTTCATAAAGTGTAAAAACAGGAAATTATAATGGCTTACTGAAATGAATAATCTTAAAATATAGTGAATGGTTTTTTTTTTTTACTACACCAGATTTCATGGTATTTACAGATATTGTGCATGCCTTGACACATAAACCAGTCCAAGTATATATAACTCAAGAAATGAGGAAAACTTTTTATTTTAAAAACAGTTCATAAAATACAATTTGTCCCTTTAATTGTCCTGTGAATAAGCAAGTTAATATTTTCAGTGCCCCCCCCAGATTGTGCTGCATTATTGTCTACTTGGGCTTTTTATGCCAACACATGAATACTTGTGATCCATCATTAAATGCCTGTTTGAATTATTAACCTTGTTGATTACTTAAAATAAAAGTGTATTTTAATTTCTTTTACAGTGATATCTGCTTGTTTATTCTGTATGAAATGCAGAAAGGTTTAGTGCCTAACCCTTCTGGTAATGACAACACTGGGAAATCCACTTTGGCCAGTACTCTGAGACCGTGTACTAAATTCTTTCATGCGGTTCGGTTCTGCATTTCAATGTATGACTACATGGAGATTTAATATATGCAGTGTATGTATATGTTTTCTGAAGTTTGGCTGTAGTTATGCTAATTTTGATCCCCAGTCTTTTCACTGTATTTACACACCATCAAAGTAGTACTAGAATACTAATAGCATAGGTTGTGTAGTGATTACTTATGGTAGAGCCTGTGGACTTTGTACGGTCTGTCTTCTTTTAAGTCTCCATTTTTTTTTTTTCCCTCTCTCCCATACTTGTTTGATGCATTCAATTCTAGATGGAAAAGTATGCTAGTAAATGGAAGGGGGTGGAATAATGACCTCATCCTTTGGGACTATGGGAGAAGTGAGCTGTATTCCAAAAGTGTCCCTCAGAAGCCCTGGTATCTCCTTGTCTGAAATCTCCCGGGTGATCTTAGTGATCGGGCCACCCACTTCAGTAGGGAAGCTAGTGACTGTCAACTTGTGTCCCATGTAGGTGGCACGTCCACTTGGTAGCAGAAGGGAACAGAGAGACTTGCAGTAGAAGATGGAACTTGGGGAGGTCTGATGGTAGATGCACATTGCTGTGAAATCCTCCCTCTGCCTAGGACGCAAGGTAAACTTGTATAGCGCCGTCCAACCATCCAGCTTGGTCTTCCCTTCCACTTGGTCCTCTTCAGTTGTTTCCAGAAACATGGTCTCCCCCTCACACCTGATGCGGAAAACTCCATGTTCCTGTTTCTGTGGATCTTCTGTCTCCAAAGAAATGGGCACCTCGAAACCTGCCCCAAAGCCCACGTCACACAGCCATCTCTGGCCCTCAATCGTCACCATAATAATTATGTGGTCGAAAGGAGGTCCGTAAATGTGAGTGATGCGGTTTTTGACTTGAGCTGACAAGAGAGTCACTTCAAACCCCAGCTGTGATAGAAGCCATGAGAACAGTCCATTATTCTCATAGCAGAATCCTCCTTGTCGCTGGCTGACAATTTTATCATAAAGACAGGACAGCTCCAAGTTTATCAATCCACCGCTGTGAATAGTCAGATTTTCAAAGGGTACAGACAACAAGTGTCTCCTGTGAAGGAGATTAAGTGTCTCTATTGTTGCCGGTGCCACTCCATGAAAGCCAATCCGAAGTAAGTATTCTTCTGTGTCCATTCTACACTGAAACAGTCAAACAAACAACAAAACCATTCATCTATACTGCAGTGAACTTCTCTAAAAATTACAACAAAACACAGTCTCATCAGTTTCTTACCAATCAACAATAAAATAAACGAAGCGAATCCTGACTTGGCCCAGTTATGAAGAAAATCTTTATTTCCATAGTAATCCGAAAGCTATGAGGCATACTCACCTACGCCATCCGTCTTCACATGTAATGTTAAATTATTACAAAAGAATACAGACATAGTGAGACGATTTACTTCTGTTTCAGAGCGCTCTGTGATAAAGAAGTAAAGCGACACACAGCCTAATGATCTTTGATCGGGATTACAGTGAAAGGCATTCACACACAAACGGGTTTTTCTTTCAGTTCCACTGTGTGCGCGCGCTTCTGCTGTGCAGGAGGACCGACTTTGCCTTTAAACAGAGCAATTACCCCAGGGGAGGCAATCCGCGGCAGGGGGGTGTTTTAGAGCCCAACACCGGTTCCGTTTCTTGCCTAAAATCGGGCCAAAACGCGTCATCGGCCCAACCTTGAAGTTACGAGGAAGTTGTAGTTTTCTAAATAATAATAATAATACCAGGTAGGTTCTCAGCAGCCGGGTTGTTCGGTCGCCGTAGTCAGATATAAATTGTTTTTTCATCCACATTAACGGTTTTAAAACATAAAATTTATTTCATATTTTGCTGGTATATAGGAGAACTCGACATAAAGCTACTGCCCGATCGATACGGCAGTGATTTATCCCGGACGGCTGGACCATATCGCTGGCAGTTTACTGACTGAGCTTCTTCCTCATCCTCTTCATCAACCCCAACTCTCAAGCGCGCGATCGAACTAATTATTAGACTAATTTAGACACAAAACCGTTTACGTGTGAACTGATGAGATTGTACTGGAACACATGAACACCAATGGATGTGAACCGCTTTTAGCCATGGGTTTAGCTGTAAAGGGAGCGGCGGGAGAAATCAGCACTCAGGAAGCGGCTTTTAAAACCTCTCCCCGTGCGGTGAGCCACCAAGCCGCCGTGAGCATTCTGAGGTACGCAGTTATCTTGTCAACGGCACGGACACGTGGGCTGCGTGTTTATCACGTGTTCGACACGCAATTTCCGGTTGAACAGTGCCTCGAGCGACTCGTTACTAAGATACGGCTCAAGGAAACAGCTTTCGGTGAACTACATACCATACCTAGATAAAAGCTCTGTCATCCGAGAAGATTATTTTATTTCGCTCAGATAGAACTCATTTCACCAGGTATTATACAGTGTTGTTAGCTGATTTGTGTAACAATTTAACTGAAAAATGGGAAGAATTAAATAAAGGAACTATAATAAAAAGGTTGACAAGGGCTCGAAGCTTTCCATGATATTGGTCGTACTGTGCGTGATTTTACTGAAATGATTGTTTGCTTCTATATTTTTTTTGTTATTTTTTTTTTTTATTTAGCAGGCATGCCTCTATCAGAAACGATGTACTGCGCCCAGCAAATCAACATCCCACCTGAGCTGCCTGATATTCTTAAACAGTTTACCAAAGCTGCCATCAAAACGCAGCCCCATGACGTGCTTCAGTGGGCAGCAGCGTAAGTAACTACTAGTCCTGCACTTTGCTTCCCACTGCAGCTATTCTCCGTGTTGATTTTCTTGTTTTTGAGTCGATTTGTCACTTTGCTGTAAACCCACACTTGTTCTTTCAGGTATTTTTCTGCACTTTCAAAGGGAGAGACTCTTCCGGTTAAAGAGAGGCTTGAGATGCCCAACCCGATACAGAAGACTGACACTAGGCTGACCCCAGGACTTCTGCAGATTCTGCACAAACAGGTAGAACAGTCACAGGGCTGCCATTCACATTAAGTCATTTGACTGAATCGAGTTTAATGTGTCTGCAGCTTGGGTCCAAAGAAACGGTTACCGAGGATGAGCTGCAGCTGAAGTGGAAAGATCTCAGCCTACCGAGCGAACAACTGGATTCGCTTCTGGGGCTTGGGAACTTCACTGGCCAGATCATATGGATGCAGTTCTTTGCCCTGAGCTGCAGTGCTCTGGGAGGGGTAAACACCATTTACATACTGCCACTGGCATCTTGGCTCTACATAGAGTCCTCTTTCAACACTTAATGTGCTTTTTACATATTCTCAAAAGTTCATTTGAGAGCATTTTACTATAATTGGCATTGGAAGCATTTTTCCTGATTTGGTTTTTATTTTATTTTTATTTTTCAGCAATAGAGATAAGATTCAGAATGAAACTTTTTAAACCTTTTGAGTAAAATGCAGTTCTCTTTACTCTCCCCAGGGTGGTGCTAAAGACCTGCGTTTAATGCACAATCCGGTTTGTCATGTACATGGTGTCATATACATTTATATATGCACGCTATCATTATTTTCCCACCGCTCTTCTTGGTGAGGGTGGCGGCATGCCAAGCAGGTCGGAGCATATGTCTTTCTTCATGGCCACAAACTTCAGCTCCTTCTGGGGGACGTTAGACTTTTCCGAGCAAACTAGGAGATATAACTCTCCAGTGTGTCCGGGGTCTTCCTGGGCCTCCACCAAAGGGGAGGTGTGTCGAACGGCTCCCCATTGAGCCATCTACGTAAGTGACATTATTAGATGATTCCTCTCCATCTGAAGGAGTAGTTATTCTATATTGAGCTCTTTCTGGACATCAGAACTCTTCACCATGCCGGGCAATGTTCCACGGTCCAGCAACCATCCAGAGAAACCTTGTACTCATGACCTTGTTTTTCAAGTCATTGCCCAAAGCTCATGACCACAGGTGAGGCTAGGGATGTAATTTGACTGCTGATTTGTGTGTCGTCTTATGACTTAACTCCTGTTTTACCATAACTCAAAGCTCTTACTGCATTGCTTCTAAGGCCTAAAAAGCACACCATAGCTCCCCCGGCACCACATATTCCGGCACCATCTCTGACAGTATTTGTTGGGGCACACTATCACGTACCTTCTCCAATTCTACAAAGCACATGTCGACTGTGTTAACGTATTTCCACAAGCCCTCTCACAACTGTGTGAGAGAGAAGGGTTAGCCCACTCTTCCAAGTCTAGACCGGATTTTGCATTATTCCTCTGAATTCCTGTTTTCAACCATCACGCCAAATCTCCTCTGCAGTACCCTGGCTTAGGTTGTCTCTGGGAGGCTCAGAAATGTGATCCCCTGTATTTGGAACACACTTTCCGGTCCCCCTTTTTTAAAATTCGGGGCCATCACCTCTGGAGCCAGACCTGGGTGTGGTATTTGTTGGCGACTGCTTGGTGGTTTAGCCACCCACGTAACCTGACTAGGGCCCAGCCCAAAATGGCAACGTGGAACCATCCTGTAAGTTTGCCACCCGCAAGATGAGAGGTCAGGGTCAAATAGAGATTCCTGTAACTGGCATTAGTCAGAGAGAGATTCCTGTAGTTGTGTGAAGGACCTGGTTGGATTAGACCTTTGCAATGGATATGTTTATATATTCCCTTTATATACTGAATAAACAAAATGAGATGCATGAATATGCTTGTTTTGTAAGCAAAATTCTGCTTGAATGTGTTTTTTTTTTTTTTAAATTTAACCTATAAAAGCATGTGCACATCTTCAGATGTATCCACACCGCTATACATGTGGCGTGTCAGTCAGCGGCCGACCGTGTGGCACCTGTTCCGCCTCTCCTCAGACCATCTTCAGTGCTCTGAAGCACGCCTGCGAGATTCTCAGCGAGGACCCAGAGGGTGGCCCTGCTCGCATCCCTGTCAGTACATTTGCAGATCTCTACACATACTTGGCACACCTGGATGGCGACATCCCGCAGGAGCAGGCTGACAGCTTCCTGCGCAGCTTGCGGGATCACGTGTGAGTAAATGTGTAAAAGGTGGCATGTCCCCTTCATGAACACGCTGCCATGGACACCTCAATGTCTGCTGAGAAAGTTTTAAGGAGAATCTACATTACACACACAACACACTAAAAAACATAGAAACTACTTAACTTTCTACAGTAGTTGTAAACAACGTACAGAGTGGCTACATTTAAGCTTGTCATATGTAGAGATCAGTGTGATTTCCTGTTCACGATCTCCCCTGTCTGGTGCCTTGTCCTTTCTGATGTCATAGCAGCCGTCTACTGGATAAGTGCTTGGAGTATGAATGAATGCATGGATGGATTATTGTGCAATAGCTGGAATGCGCCTGTGAGTTTGATGTAAAGGTAAAAGTGGAGCTTTCGATTGCTGGTGTCACAGTGTGTCTATTGAAATTTTGATTTCAGTAACAATTTACATTTCTAACACACAAAATGCCTTGTATTTTAGACCTACAATTTATATGTGAGTAAGAGTCTCAGTTCTGAAAAGTACTATTTTGTTAATATTTTGTGCTATTCACCTTCTTTCTTTCTTTATCCACATTCTGAATTGTAGTCTGACTTACCAACTACGTACACATAGAGCCTGAATTGAGATGTGTGTTTATGACCACCCTGTATGTAATCAAATCAGCTTTAGTTGTAGTTTAGTAAATATTTACCCTTTTAACAAAGCTTCCATTGGTAGTTTCATTTAAGGCTTCGTCACTGTTAAATTGTTAAAGTCTTTTGTACAGGTCAGTGCATCAGGGAGGAAGTATAGGTAGCAGACAGGTATAGTGCTGCAGTGGGTAGCGTGGTTACCTCACACCTCCAGGGTTTGGGGTTTGAATCTTGCTCTGTCTGTGTGAGGCTCACATGCTCTTATCGTGTCTTGCAGGTACTTAGGTTTTCTCCAGTAGACTAAAGATAAGCAGTTAGACTAACCAGTGTCTCTAATTTGCCCAGAGTACACTACTGTATGAGAATCTGCTTCAGTGTGCCCAGTGATGGACTGATATCCTATCCTGGGTGTACCCCAGCCTCAGGACCTATGCTGCCTAGTATAGGCTCCAAGGCCTCCCTGACCCGACACTTGCTTAGGATAAGCTTTTGGACTATATATGGAAGGATTACTTAGTCTGCAGAGCTTTACTCCTGATGCCAGTCCAGCCACCATTCTGCACTGTGGAGTAGATCCAGTAAATCAATCACCAGTGTTTCAAGCTTCTTTAGGCTGTGTCAGAATCTAATGTATCTGCTGATGTGATGGAAAGAGAGAATACCGCTGTGGTACAGGAAACCTATATACTGTAGCATATGAATGAATTAACTATGGATATCAATAAGCTACTTGGAGTTATTTTTAAGATATATACAGAGGGGTCCAAAGACCTGAAACCACATTGAAATTCTGGGAGTTTTTTAAATTTTATCCTGGAAATAAACAAAAGTTTTGGATGGGCTAAGATCTACCAGCATTTCACAGAGTATTGCTGGAAAAAAGCTCTATTTATTGTTGAATCCAGGTTAGACATTTATAGCTGTAACTGAATGGTTTATATACGGAGATGAACAGAAGAGAGATTGATACTACAGTGTATCAACACACCAGTCAAACATGGTGGTGGGAATATTCAAGTCTGGGGGTGTTTTGCCTGGAGTTGGACACCTGCACTGAATGGACTACATCCTGACAAAGGAAAAGTACCACTCCATTCTTCAGAGACATGCTATGGTCTTCGGGCTAGCATCTTTCTGGAGAAGGAGCCATACTGCAGCAGGATAATGACCTGAAACATACCTCAAAAGCTTGGGAATAACTATTTGAAGACTAAAGAAGAGCAAGGAGTACCAACAGTAAAGGGCTTTTTATCACAGTCACCTCATCTCCACCCTATCGGACATTTCTGGAGGTACTTGAAGACTGAGAAAGCCAAGCATTCAGTAACTGCACAAGATGCTCTTTGGAACATTTTCACATCATGCTGGGATCATATGGATCATCAGGTTTGTTGGAACTGGAATTGTTACAAACTTGCCTGGGACCCAAGAGGACCCAAGTTTATTTTGCCTCCACGCATGGTGAGAAGGATGGTAAGAGAGGCAAAAAAAATCCATAAGGATCACAGTTGGATTATTACAAAACAAAATAACATCTGGGGGTCACCAAGTCTCTAAAACCACCATCAGACACAACCTTCATCCCAACAGATTATTTGGAAGGTATTCCAGAAAAAAGCCTGTTAACCACAAACTTAAGCACCTATTACAACTTTGACTGGAACCATATTGTAAGCTCTGATGAAAATTGAGCGTTTCGGCAACAAACACTCAAGGTGGGTTTGGCATAAAAAGAAGGACCACTATAATGAAAGGCATCTTATCCCAACTGCAAAGTATGTTGGAGGAACATGGTTAGGGTACATAGCATTATGGACTCCATGAAATACCACGACATTTAAAATCTAAATCTGGCTGCCTCTGCCAAGAACCTAAAACTGGGCTGCCGCTGGATCTTCCAGCGAGACAATGATCTGAAACAAATGTCCAAATCAATACACTGACCACACAGTCAAGCTTTTGCCGTGGCTCTCTCAGGCCCCTGACCTAAATCCCATTTAAAAACCTGTGGGGTAAGTTGAAGAGGAGAGTGCACAAGAGAGGACCTAGGACTCTTGATGATCTGAAGAGATTCTGTAAAGAGGAATGGGCTCAGATGCCCTGCTCTGTATTCGCTAACCTTATAAAATGTTATACGAGAAGACTCAGTGCTGTTTATTGGCAGAGGGGGGTTGTACAAAGTAGTAAATGCAGGGCACATGTGGTTTTGTTAAAAATAATTCTTTCGTGATGAGGGATTTGTTTTTCTCTGAATAAATGTATTGCAATCGCAGGTTGGATTTTCTTTTTTTTTTGGTATGAGATTAAACTGTTTCACCAAAAGTTATATTTTGTATAAACCCTTTTAGTCATCTTAAACAGGGGTGCCAATAATTGTGTCTGTACATATTCATATAGAATAGTCACCACATTCCATAAGCCACAAGCGAAGAGAGTACAGGAAGTTACATCAGAGGATTTTGTTTAATGACTGTGTTGTAAGTTGAGATGCCCCAAATCAACACCCAGTCCACTTGGTGATTCTAGCCGCGCCGAACACCTCTTGGCTTGTGCCAAGACAACATATATTTTCTTAACTCTTAAATATATTGGGCAGGTCAGGTTTCTTGCAACAAATACTTGTCAAAAAACAACAACAATATTGGCTTGTTTTCTTTGGTTAAAGAGATATGCTGTCACTGTCATATTTTAGTTTTAATGAAGGAGTCAAGTGAGGTAGAGAGCAGAAGAGAAAGTCAGATGGTAACTCAGGAGTGGAACCTTCCAGAGTGACTCCGAGCACCATGTCAACAAAGCCTCCTCTTGCGTTTTTTTCCTTTGACTTTCACTCGAAGGCCCAGAGTGTTGTTCGGCATGGCGAAATGCCTCCCTGCAACTTGATGCATTTCCAGAGAAGAGCTTACCTGGAGCCTTCATTGGTTTATTTTCCACAGCCGCTGCCCTGGGAACAGACAATCTGTAAATGACTTCCCAGTGATCCTGGCATGCGGTTTCACGATCAGAGGGCATGTGTCATTCATCTGTCACCTTCACCGTATGAATTAATTCAGTGGCAGGTTCACTTAAATTGTGTTTTAAGCAAGTACCAAGCATTGGCTTTTCTTCCCTTTTTTCAGGAAGTGTCAGGGAGGGATGGTGCAGCCAACAAACTTTATGGGTCCCCACAGCCTGGAAAACATTCACTAAAGACAAAGGCAGCTTTCAAGACTAATACTCGGTAATGTTTTCAAGTCTTACATCACCGAGCCTTAAGTTCATTTACTGGCTGGGATTTGTACAACTAAGAGTGACACACAAACTATTGCTCTGATTACAACAGGCTGTAAGGTTTTTGTTAAATTCTGAACTCTGTATTTTGACCTCTGATTTAGATTTTGAAATAAAATGACTTTTAATTGCCTTATGATTTGTACTCTGTGTCCTGATTGGTAGAGGAAGTAACAATTTACCTCTAATTTCCAATGGAATAACATATGTGTGTGTGTGTGTGCGCAGTGGTTTAGTATAGATTGACTTCAAATTATAGTTTATTGCTAATACTTTTCTTAAAGACACAACACACCGTTTCTGAGACTTGAAGTGAAAACTCCAGTCTCCTAAAAACTGGACGTGCCCCTTCCCAGTCTGAAACAGCATACCGATGCACGATTTAAAATACCCTATAGACAGATTATGTTAAAGTGAACTATTCTATTCATTTACTCAATGTACTCCCAGCTTCACTTATCAGACAGTGCACAGCTCCTCTACAGATATTTTGACCAGTCTTATTTATTTGGCTTTTTTTTTATCACATTAGATACTATATTTGCACACCAACACGTCGAACTATACCAATGTACTTGTTCTGAATTTGGATTCAAGTAGCTGTTTAATGTAGTGTTTTCCAATTTCTGACTCTGTGGCGTATTGGACAGCACATTCTTGCCGTAGCCCAGCGCTAAGACACCACTTTCAGATGGTCAGGGGGTAATCAAGGCCTTGGTCATTTGAACTAGGTGTGTTACTGCATACTTAGTTTAGTTTATTCATTTATTCATAACTGTACGCTCCACGATGGCTCCCCCAGACTGGAAAACACCGCCTTCATTGTTTTGTGTTCCTTACTGAAGTGAAAGGAATAGAGTTTAAGCTTTTGCATTGAAAGGTTTAGAAATGATATATCTGTTTATTATATTAGTTAATGTCAGATAGTAAGTAGTACATTATAGGTGAATCCTTCGTCTTAAGAACACTGATACAGACCAGAACGGTGTACCCTTGATAGCTTACTACCACTGCAACTGCTATTGTGCAAGTTCAATCAGCTTTTGCAAGCCAGTGATAATGGCATTTAATATGTCCTGATATCTTAGACCAAACATTTCATAAGCACTGATAGTTGTATGTTTACAGTTATCTCTATTGTAAATAAATGCATTTAAAAATCTTAATATATTATGCTCATCATAACAGAATTCCTAAGTAATACCACATATGTTTGAATTGCCAAAGAATCCCAAAATAAATCATGTAAGTTTCAGTTACCCTGAGTACTGTTTTCTGTCAGTACTCTCACACATCCATTTGCTTATCCCAGTCAAGGTCATGATGGAGGCAACGGGCACAAAACTGGGGTAGATCCTGGATGCCAGTCAATCACAGCTCACAAAGCTGGGGTAGACTCTGGATGCCAGTCAATCACAGGGCACAAAGCTGGGGTAGACTCTGGATGCCAGTCAATCACAGGGCACATACACTCACCACAGCCAATCAGCCTAAGAAGATCTCTCTGGACTGCAAAAGGAAACTCATGAGACACAGGGAACACAGAAACTGCATAGGAGGCAGGATAAAAAAAACCCCAACACTGGAAGTGTGAGTCAACCCTGCCACCCACTTAGGCACCATGCCCCACTAAACATAGCCTAAACAAAACTAATCTGTGAAACAACAAGAAAAAAATTCTGTATTGCGCCAGAGTCAGTCTTGGCTTTCGTCAAGGGAGCTGGTAGGTTGGTACAGCTACTCTTTCAGGCATTCATGGTGCATGTAAACTAAATCTGATTTCACGGCCTCTGTCTGTTCATCCACCCATTAGCACCACTGCATCTTCATTTATGAGAACATGTTCTAAGAAGTCACGTCTTATCCCTATGTAATGCTGCACAAAATAAACGCCCATGGGTTAACATTGAAGCCCAGAAAGAGCCTCCACATGGTCTTAAATGAGCAGATGGGTCAGATGTTACAGTGGGGATTTTCAAATCCCTTGGGTTGTCTGAAGATGAAGGATCTGAAACAGGCTGTGACATTCCTACACAACAGCTGTTAACAGTTCAATGAGTAATGCTTCTAATAATACATCCATCACCTCACCACTTATCTCAGTCGGGGTCTCAGGCTGGGGTACAGCTGATTGCAAGGCCAAAACACGCACAAGCAAAACCATGAGACACGGGGAGACCACGCAAACCCCAGAGAAAGAGCAGAGGTGGGATTTGAACTCCACAGAGAGAGAGAGCAGAGGTGGGATTTGAACCCCCAGACCAGGAGGTGTAAGCCATGATGTACCCCTTCCAACAAAATAGCTTTTTACAAATAGAATGGAATATACCATTTCATAAATTATATCAATACATTATATATGTGGTATACTGGAAAAAAAACGTTTTCCCTGTATAAATTCTCTTCAGACCTGGACATTGATGAGAGTTTCTCATTTAACTGAAAAGGTAAATGTTTACAGATTACATTTATGAAGACCACATGTCTTATCTGTGGTAACCTTTGTGGAGATGTTTTGGCAACTTGATGCCCTGTTATCACAGAGTAGATTCCAAAATATACATTGAGTCTCAAAGCAGATTCACTAATTATTCAGTTTCGTATTACCTCACACTTATCCGGTTGTTCCAACTACAAGCTTTTAAAACTACCTGCAAAAAACAGAAAGGTGTTCACCCAAAGATCCAAAAGATGGGATAGCTCAGCTATCCTCTTAATATTTCAGTTCATACATTTGTGCTTTCACAGTCATGCTGCTGGAATGGATTGTTTGTTTTTTTGTGTGTAGTGAGTGAGTGTGTGTGTGTGTGTGTAGTTGGGTATGGAGTGCCACAGCTGTGCTCCCTTTGGTATCCTCATACTTTGGAGGGTGTTAAAGTGGGGTGGGGGAGACCATGTGATTTTTAGGCTTTAGTGAAACTGCTAAAAAGGCACACTTTTGACTCATAAAGTTGGGAGACTGGAGTCTCTCACTTCGCCTGAGTTTGGAATTGAGTGCCAAGCTCTGTACACACACACATACGCACGCACACATGGTTTTAACACTGCCAGTGCAGAAATTTTGCTGAGTGTCAACAGCCTCATCAACTGCATGGCTTTTCTCCCAGGATTCCCCAGAGACACCTGCCATGTTCTTATTTAAGGTAATAATAGTCCCTGTAGTAAATGAGAAAATAGCTTTCAGTAATTAGAGCCATTACATAGGTTTGGGGCACTGAATAACTGTCATCAAGTTAATCTGCTTTAATAAGCTACACTCTGCCTCTTTGCTGCCTTACATCTTAAGATCAGATCCTCCACCCACAGCTGTTTCTGGTAGTCTTGTTAGTTGAAAGCTGCTAAACAAATATGGGATATTCTGCAAATAGTGCTATTAAATAATGAATTGTTCATCTGCTTATCACCGCATTGTCATCAAGACATTATTAAATATGGAAGCATTTAAGCACTATGACATTCTGTACTCATTTTTAAATTCTCTGTGTTGTCTTTGAGGGACCGAATGGGTAAAGGTGTAGCCTCACATACCCATGTTTGAGGGTTTGAATTCTACCTCTAGTCTGTGTGAGTGAGTTTTGCACGTTCTTCCTGTGTTGTGATGGCCTCCTTAATTCTTACCGCCATCCAAAGACAAGACGTTAGGCTAAATGGCATCTATAATTAGCACAGAGTGTGTGAAGTCTTCTCGTTCTCCCCATGTTTGGTGAGTTTCCACTTACATTCCCCAGATGCAGGCTGGTTTAATTACAGGCTTCTTTACTTAATTAATTGTAAAATATTTTGTACAAGCAATTTAAACAGGGTGACAGTAGGTAGACTTGGTCTTTGCGTATTTAGAACTTGCATATTTTCAAGGTAATCCAGTTTTACCCCCAGATGCAGACTAATTGGTGTCTCTAAATCATCATTAGTGAGTCTATGTGCCCTACCATGGACTGCCATCTATTCATTCCAGGTGTATCACAGCCTTGTGCCCTAAACTGCCTGGGATAGGCTCCAGGCCTCTCATGACCCTGACCAGGATTAGCAGTTCCAAGATGGATGAAACATGGCTTTCTAAAGACTCTCTAGCATATGTGATAAGCTCGCGTAATTTGTATGTAGGTGAGGCACTGTTGTCGTTTCCCACTAAGGTTTTTACCTAAAACATAAAAATGGAGCACAAAGGAACTGAATATGTGAAGTTTTGGGACATTTCCAATCTGCACCAAATATTTTACCTGAGAAATTGAAGGCTCACTCAGAAAGCAAAGTAAAAGAGTAATTGTGTTCATCTGTGATGTCGGCAGTGTGCTATCTGACAGCTGAGCATAGCTCAGGAAAACAATTTCCTGTGATGAAACAGCTTAAGGATGAAAGCAGAAACGGTCATCTGGGGCTGCGGTTTGTGTTTCCTGTCCAGCACAGCCTTACTTTTGCCTGTTCTGTGTCCAGAAGCTCTCAGTTCTGTTTGTACTACACCCCACCTTTCTGCAATTTTTTTTTTTTTCCGGAAGCATGACAACATCTAATAAAATCTTACACAGATGAAGAAATTACATCTAACACATTTTTTTTTTACCTCTACTGAGGTTTTTTAAAAGTGTTAAATAAATAGTTTAACACTGTATAGATAAACGGTTATACAGAAGTAAAATGTACACTTCTTCCTGTAGTGTATAATCTGCAATATTCATGGAATACAATGTGGACTGACGGTGAAAATCATTTCATCAACAGAAGTTTTCCAGTCATCCAGATAAGAACTTTTTTTTTTTGCATTAACATATATGTAAAAAAAGTCAGTATCAGATAAGCTGCTCGTGTATTTGTCAAACGTCATGTCCTTCCATCCCTTCCAGAGTCTCAATAAAACAAATGTTATATGTTAGCAAAAGGGGTCACAGTGAACTTACAATCTATTGCAAAAAGCACAGGGCAATACCCACTCACAAATACACAGCCCCCCCCCCCCCATATTCCTGTGTAAACAGTATGTAGTAGCTCCTGTGAGTAAATGTAAATGAAAATCTCTGATGCCACACGTGATTTTGCCACAGCACCTCAGCCGTGCTGTAAAAGCTATGATTGTGAGTCTGCTATGCTTTGTGGACGGTCTGATACTTGTCAAGCTGGAAGTCTGATTTCAAGGCATGGCTTTGGGCTGTCAAAACTCGCTTGAGAAAGCAAGCACATTGGTAGGGTATCTGGGCATCAGTCAAGGTCTTCATTAACTGGTGAAGCTCGCTGGGCTGACATCAATGGGCATGAAGCAGTAAGTTGAAAAATGTGTCCATGATGTGTACAGTACCAGCCATGACCTACCACAAATTGGGCTCTTCACAGTGAAGTGGCTCATTTAATATTGACAGCCCTTGCCTTAATGTTCCTGAGAGACAGAGCTTTGAACAGGGCTCTTCAAAGTCACTGCCTGTGTGTCCAGGCCTAGCTTCAGAGAGGAGAGAATACACATGGTCCAGGCTTAACTGCTTCTCACCTGTGCCCTGGCAGTATGACTGTGAGTGGAGCAGGTCTGTTGCGTGGATCAAATTGATTTGTCCATTGGGGGCAGTTAGGGTCATCTGCTATGGGTCCACCGTGGGTTTTTCTGTTGGCATCCTTAGCCCAGTCTGCCCACAGAAAGCCCAAAGTGGACCCACAGGGGTATGTTTGCTGGGAAGTGGATATTCTCAAGATATGTCTGGCAGGCCATAGCCAACTCCTACACATTCAAAGCTGTGCCTACTGTATAAAGAGTTTTAATTCCGTAGTGCAGTTCTAAGCACAGAGAAGATACAGCTGGCTCCAGATTTAATCCTGATTGTAATCCTGTCACATTAGGCTTCAGTCATGTGAATCGATGAAATCAAGCTTTCCCATTTCAGTTTGCAACTAGACACAAGGACTGCATACTTAAGTGCATGGTGTTATAGGGAGGGCAGTAAATGTGACCGCAGGAGGATAAAAAGCACTGTCTGAATTTTGCATTTTGTTTTTATTGCTTTAAGAGGACAATTAGAAAGCAAACTAAACTGGGCTAATGACAGGTAAAGGGGTTTATGGTTGTAAACAAGAGAATCACCTCATTTTGACAGGATAGTGTGTATACGCATACTCACGTTTCACGTTTACTTATTTCTGCCAAAATGTAGCTGTTTATAATTTAAAATACTTGTACTTCGCAAAGTCGAATGATATTCAGAAACTGAGAACTGCAAGTCATTATTCGTATCGCTTTTTCCCAGAATTTAAAGTTTAAAGTTTTAAATTTAAAGTCATTTTCTCTAAAATCAAGGGAGACGGAGAACCGCGGTAACCAGAACGACGAGCCAGGGAGAGGGGAGAAGAAGAAGAGAGGGGAGAAGAAGAGAGGGAAGACTTTTCTTAGTCTCTATTCCTGCTCAAGTGAAGGAGACAGACAGACGACATCCTAGTGAAGTCTCACCAGTCTGAGTCAGGTCTTCCTTATATACTCCAGTTGTTTATCTCGTTAAACTTACTGTTCATTACCAACACCAAAGGGATTCCTTGGGATGTTCACTTCTCTCAATTTAGAAATATCTTGTTCTGTGAATCCTGTCGCTGTGGGAGAGTTAGGCTGCTCCTTTTTGTTCTGTTATGCTCACTGACGCCTCCTCAGTTACCACACATTTCTTATCAGAATACATAAATTACTAGGATATAACAAACTTTCATGTAATAATAACTTTCTCCCAGTCAACGTTATGCGTCAGTTTTCTGTTTAGCTAACACTTCTTGTCTTTCGGACCACAGAACCATCAAAGACCAGTATTAATAATCACTAAATTAATAATGTCACAGTTTGAATTTAATCTGCAATTCGAGTTAAATCTAACATTTAACTGGCACATAGCTGGCATAAGACAAGGATGAAACAAAAACTATTAATTGAAAATGAATTAAATTAACTTTGCCAATAATGTAAAATAACATTACTGTTGAATTTTGGTGACTATGGATATAATGGTTTATAGGCACTATATTATACGACTGAATTATAAACAAGACACTGATGTATAGTCTTGTTATACATCCTGAGGCATGTAGCCTCACTCTGCACTCTAACTTCAGTGTTCATAAACTGATCAGACATGAAACCAAAAGTACCAAATTTACATTTCATGCAGACTTAATGTAAATACTGAACCAGTCCATTTGGACTGAGGAAACACATCTGAGTTCTGATAACATTTAGAAAAGTTTCACAAAGTTTACTGTTATATTTCTTTCGTTGTATTGATAACCCATCTGAAGAATAATGAATTGATCAGATGGTATCATAAAAATGACATATCATTTAACTACATTTGAAATTAGACTGTCATACTTCAGCAAACCCGTCCTGTGTTCACCGCTGTTAGTGTCTATATGCATCAAACGTTACTGAAGTCACGCTACTGCGTGTCCGTGTTCTTTCTGGTTGTAAATGTAATACAGTGTGAATTCAATGCTAAATTTGAGCAGTTTCCATGGATGTAGCAACTATCATCCTCTTATCCTTCCATCCATCTTCTAATCTCTTATTCCGCTCGGACCGTCCTTTCACGTACTGCTGAATTACTCATTTCTACGTGTCTTCAGTTCAAATGTACGGGCTTTATTTTTAGTTGAATTTGTTTAAAAGACATTTCGTCATACTAAGGCTTTCAGTGCATCAGGAGAATAATGATCAAAGACGTACAGGGGGGTAGGGGGGTTATACGGTTAGGGCCGGGGCTTCACACGGGGGAAATGACTAATAGGCTTTTGCGGACTTTCCAAACAGACGATCATGTGCATAACGAAAGTCAAAATGAGCGGTAATGTTTATTTATTTATTATACTTCCTTTTTTTTTACGCATTTGTCAAGTAACACAAAACTTGCAGCCTTGGCGACCGTTCGGGCAAATCGGGTTGTTAGGAAATGAGTTTGGAAATCAGCGTTTTAAACAGCGGGTTTAATCCGCTCAGAGAGAAAAGGAGAGAGAGAGAGGATGGGATGAGAAGATGAAGAGAAGTGGCCGAGGGGAGGAGGCCAGAAGACGACTGTAATCGGATTACGAAGATACGCTTTGTCCGGGATAGCTGTAGACTTTATATACACCGTAAATATCTAAACCTTATGATCTGAGTGGACATATTCATTTGGAAAATGATTTTGAAAGAAACTTAGCTGGTTTCTCGTTTTATACCTGTGGAACTTTTAAGTTTACTTAAGTTAAATTCGGTTTTTGTCCATATTAATCAATGACAGCTTCTCCAATAAACTGTAACGCGATTTAGAAGAACAAAAATGAATGACAAACGGGAGCCTCCTTTAAGAACTCTTCAAAAGCTGATTCGAATTGAGTTCTCATCTTCTGAAGACACCCCAGTTGCTATAAACTGGTAATATAAATACTCGTTCAGGTTTATGTACCGCTTTCGAAGATTCTGTGCAATTTGGCATGATTCTGTCTCCCAATACCTTGGGTTTTATTACATTGTGCTTTGAATTAAAGTGCAGAGTTTGTCCTCCCTGTGGATTTACAGATTTTACACCATCGGGGTTAAATGGTGCTGATGACGGAGGACAGGGACAGAGGGTCCTCTGCTTTCACGAAATTAAAGCAAATTCCGCAAAAGACATGCGTAGCCGCACTGGTTCACCCCACTGCTCTGCTCTGTGAGGAAGATGAGCATGGAGCTTCTTCCCAATGGGATGGGAGCGCCTGGCAGGAATGTGAGGATTTCCCGGAGTGGCCAGACACTAAGAGCCTGGCTTCGGACGACTCTTTCTACCCGACCGAGGACGACCTCGCAGACGCCGAAGCCGGGCCGCCTGCGGAGAGCGCTACACCGGCGTCCTTCTTTCAGGCGTGTACCTCCAACAACGTGGTCGTCATTAAGATGATGATGAGACAAGGCGTCACTGAAGAAGAAGTTAAAGAGACTGACAGAAACGACAGGGTAAGTTTAACCTTTGCCCAGACTCAAAAACTCGCAACTTTTTAAGACAAGAGTCTCAGTCAGACAACTTGTGGGGTTTGACGCATGCGCAGTCCCACCTAACAATTTTAGGTTAGCAGAATGTTTTTAAAACGTTGTTTTTTAGGTTGTTAGAACGTTTTTGTCAAGTTTTCCGGACGTTCCAGGAACGTTTTCGGGTTTTTAATGTTTTAAAAACGTTCCTGCAACGCCCTTTTTTGGTTAAGTTTCCCGATCCACGTTAAAAAACGTTATAGGAACGTTAGTTATGTAACGTTGCAGCCGAACCTTTCAGGAACCTAATGAGAACGTTATTGACAGTTGTGGGAACGTTCCCAGTTTGCTGAGGTAGCGTCCTTTCGCCGGCTGGCATTTACATGGAAGACAGATTAAGGAACTGTTTTTGACCATGAATTTATTTAGGCTAAACGGTGTTACTCATACGAAACGAAGTCTATCCCCGTGTTTTGCAGTGACAGGATTCTTGCATTCTTGTTTGTTTCAACGCTCTGTATGAGCAGGAGTTATTTCTGACTTAAAATTTCTTCCTTGAAAATAATCGGGTTCAACTTTATGAAGTTTTCAGTAATAACTTAATTCATTAAGAAGTGAATCGTTTCTGTCCACGTGTGGCAGTTCACACCCCCATCTGCATGCATTACGGCGACGACCCGCCAGAGGCCTGTGTCGCGACTTTCACCGTTAGATTGTCACTTTTTTACGTAATGCAAGTGCGGTGAGCCGCTGCCGACAGAAATGTATGACACTGGGGGATTAATGCTACAATCACTGTCGGGGTCTGAAGAGTACAGGTCTGCCTATGGCCAGTCGTTCAGGGCCGCCGACCTGTTTAATAACCGAAGTGCTGCACGTGAATATAGTAGATACGCAGGTGCTCTAAAACTGCACATTGTAAGCAGAGTTGGGAAATTCAGGCCCAGAAAGTATATATCCAGACCAGGATTTTGTTTCAACCAACCAGTTGCGTACTCTGTGACTCTTAGTCACTCCTTATAGTCAACAGGTTGGTTGAAACAAAATCCTGGTCTGGATATATACTTTCTGGGCCTGAATTTCCCAACTCTGATTGTAACACATAATGAGCTCAGGATGTTGCTGACTGTTCTGAATGTAAGCCCAGAACCTGACTCTCAACCCGACTGTTTCCAGTTCAAGCAGGATTTTCTGACTTATCAGCTGAAATATGAATGTATTACTTCTGCCTCTGATCTCATCATGCACTGTAATTCTGCCAGTTTAGTGTTGGAGAATGACTATTACCCGACGTATGCTTTCTTATGAGAAGCAAAATGTTCTCTTCAGTACTTTATATTTAATACATTTTACGCTGATGCACATTAATTCAAATTACATGTTGCATTTGGACAATTTCCCAACTGTCTAAATCAAGTTAAACAGAAAAATAACGCGAAGCAAAAGCATATTAGTCAGAGCACTTAGGACTAAAGTGTGCAAGACCTGTAAAAGGTTTAATTTATCTATCTATTTGTTTATTTAGGCAGGGGGGGTGGCGGCGTTGGGCTTAGAATGCCGCAGAATAAGCAAAATCATACAAATTCAATCAGGACAATTGTAAAGAGTGTAACCGTGTTAACACCCTTAAAAATAGATACATTTTCATATAAATTATAATGGTATGTGTGGCTGTGTGCATACAGTCTAAAGATGAGAACTCGTGATTATTTATAATCAATGTTCTTGCAAGCTTTCACTTTTCTTACCTACATGGAAAGAAACTGAGCATTTCTCACACCCATTTTCTGAGGGCATACAGACTATCAAGTCTGATTACATGATAATACTTGAACGTAGTAAAACAATCAGTCTGTGTTTCGGTTTCTCTGTACGGTGGGGATTTTTGTCTGCTCATTTGAATCATTTGGGTACCTTAGCAGATAAAGTCAATCAAGCTGGCATCTCCACTTTTTGTTTTATTTCTCTTAGATTTGTAGCTGAAATTTCTGTATCGTTTCATTTACTGCCATGTGTTTAGCGCTACAGAAACAGTTCAGTATGTGAGCTGCTGATTTCAAGCCATCAACAGATGCATGGATGCCACAAAGGCAGTCAATCACTTCTCCACTTCTCCATGTTTCCGACTGAGCGGTTTTTACTTCTGTATGGTTACATACAGAAATTGTTGCATTAATTGTCTACTGAAGGAAGTCAGCAGGTAACGACGCTGCCTCACGACTGTGGGGATGTAAACCTGAATGTGGAGCCTGCCTTCCTCCCTCCTGTTCCTCCTCTTAAAGGCTCCTGGGGTGCTGGATGCTGGCTGGCCCTGGGCTCCAACTTGCATGTGTGCATGCGTCTGTGTCTCCCATGGACTGCATGATGGGGCATGTGAAAACAGTCATGACTATTCTGGTTTGACTCACTGCTGACTCTGCATTGCTTTCACTGAGCAGCCGTGAGTGAATACATGAGTGGATTGGCACCGTGCCCAAGGTCTTCCCTGGCTTATGTCGTGTACACACTGAACCCCCGGAAAAGCTGAGTTTTAAAGAGCACTAAGTCACCATAAGTAACAACTGCAGCACCTTAACCAGATTGGTAATTGAGAGTTTGGTCAATATGCTGTACATGTAGGATGACTTCCATCTTCCGACCACTGGTGGAGGTTTGGAGGCTATCTGGGGCCATCATAGGGGACAAAGCAAGAGACCAGCCTGAGTGGGATCCCCGTCCTTCACAGGACACGTATGTTCACAGCTTGGACTGTTGGGGGAAACCTGCATGAAAACAGGGGAATATGCAAACTGCACAATCAGAGAGCTGGGACAGAGTTGGAGGTGTGACACCCAGCACTACCCACTAAGCCACCATGGTGATGTACATATAATACAGTATATTGTACGTCTAACTTAAGCAGAAATGTTTTGTAACCTAAGATCGCTACACAATATAGAGGAAAGGCTAAAGAGTAGCCAAAAAGTTTGCTTTTTCAGTCAGATGCCAGTATGTAATTAAAAATTTATCTTACCTGTGGGATCCACCTTCAGCATTTTCACTGATGCCAGACATTTCTGAGCAGTATAAACCAGGAATGTGCTGAGCGATGTAATGATTATTCTATCCCCATTTCCAGTCTTTAGCTCCCTTTGAAATCTGTCTTCCTGGCGAGCCTGATCTGGCTCAGGGACTTTCCCAGTGTAAATAGAGGCTGAAGAAATGTTGCAGGAGTGATATATATACTTTTGTTATATGCACATACCACTGAGCATGTGTGATATGTCAGTCATTTTGGATAAGAGAACACACCAACACCAACACATGTATAAGTAAGTAAGAGGAGAGTGAAACAGTCTTGAGAGGATTCATCTCCACATGCATTCAATGCACTTGTCTCATCTTTCTATTATTTCATATCCAATGGGATCTGCAGGGAAGGAAACAATAATAGAGATTCTGCCAGTGAAATACATGCATGCATAATTAAAGTGAATGCTTGTCCCTTCCAAACTGGGATTGGGGATTCTATGTGTGATATTGTTTTGGATGGAAGGACCTCCATATGCTGTGGTATTTAATTCTATATCAGTATATATCTAAGGGTTCATGGAGTGGACCACAGCACCATCCAGAGGATCAGCCAGCCCTCCAGCTGCAGACGGAGCGGGAAGAGAAGGAGACACTGATGGAAGAGGAGCATCACATCCCTCAGCATCCGACCCAAAATCCGGAGTACCCAAGTGGGATTATACGAAGTGAGCGACAGTGGCTTCGGCAGGAACTGACGGAGCTCCGCGCCATTATAGCCAAGATTAGGCAGACAGGGAATGCTGCCCCTAGCCACCAGCACCATTCCCCTGCTCCTCCCAGTCCTTCGCGCCATGAAGTAAGCCCTCGTGAATGGGAGACAGCTGCAATGCAGCCCGAGTTACCCACTGAAGGGGAATCGTACAGGGAGGGAGAAAATGAGTGGCCTCCCTTGCATACCCGACCGGGGAGTCATGTAGCTGACACGTCGAAGGGTCACCTCCCCATGGTGGCATACCTTGATAAGATGATGAGTGTGCTGCTAGAAATGAAGGAGAACTTAGTAGACCAAGACTGGCCCAAGAGCCCTGGTCGACAGCCACTTGCAACATTTACCCTGGCTCAGCCCACTAGGTTGGGCTTCACTCCCGCCACAGCAACGCCTAAGACGTCTGCGCAACGCATGGCCCCACAGTACCTTTCGAGCAGTCCCCGGTCACAGCCTACCATGATATGGCCTTCCGGCGCACCCGTTACCTCCGAAATTGCGTACTGTGGGCCACGGCCAATGATCCCTGACTTAGCAACGTAGGACCCCAGTGAGTTTGCTCGCATGAAGATCACCCTGGGGAACCTCCTGCCAGAAGAGGAGACAGAACTATTTAAATACCAAGTTTTAATGGACCACCTGAATCTGAAGGAAGCAAGGTTAATTGCCGATGCTTATCTCCATTCACCCGCACCGTATACTGATACCATAGCAGCTCTGGAAGACAAGTTCGGTCAGTCACATCAGATGGCACTGGAAAGAATTGCTTCTGTGATGGACTCTCCAGATATTAGACGGGGAGACGTTGCTGCCTTTGAGGAGTTCACACTCCAGATCCAATCCCTGGTGGGAATGTTGAAGACATTATGGCCAGAGGGAGAGGCTGAACTGCTGTGTCGTTCACATATAGCCCTTCTTCTCAGCAAGTTACCACCAGAACAGGAAGCAGCGTTTCACCGTTGCATGTTGCAACATCCTGAAAAGCCTTACATCTTGATTGACCTAGCAGATTAGCTGAAGTTCGAGTCTAGCTGCCAAGGAGTCAAGCATCGTGCACTCTCTAACAGGGCTGGAGAAAGATCGATGCGTAACTTTAACCGACAAAACAACAAGCGGTTCGCCACCGTTCTACATGGGACTGAGGACAGTCGTGGGGACAAAGGCACCAAAACCCTGAGTGGCGTCGCTAAGAAGAACCAAAGTCAGCCCTATTGTTTGTACTGCGATGAGTCAGGGCACCACATTAACCAATGTGGGAAGATCTTCAGGTTAATGAAAGAATAACTGCGCTCATGGATAAAGATGGAGAAGAGATGCTGGCGCTGTGCCTAGTCTCATCAGGCAGCCCAGTGTAATCTCAAGAAACCGTGTGGTCTATGCCAAGGACGACATCTGCAGGTTCTGCACGAGATGAACGACAGGACCTCAACGGAAGTAGTGAAGCCTGTCGTAGATCAAACCCGGGCAGAGAGTTCACCCACTGAAGTCCTTCACGTGGACAGGCCAACCGACGGCAGTGCAGTTAGGTGCTGCAGAAAGTTGTCAGGGTCCTCTCCACAGCAGTGATTGAACCCTGGACACCTACGCCGTATTGGATGACGGTTTGGAGAGAACGATGTTACCACCTGTCACCGCCCAGAAACTTTGGCTCCGAGGAACGCCAGAAAACCTTCCGCTGCGCACCAATAGGCAGGATGTACAGACCATCAGTGGCACCTCAGTGTCCTTCATTTCTCCCGTGGCCAGCCCCACGACCAGATTTTCCATCACGGGAGCTTTCACCACGACCCACATTAACTTGGCAGAGCACACCTACCCGATGGAGCTGCTCCAGAAGAAGTACCAGCACCTGCGTGGTCTGCTAATACAGCCATTCAGAAATGTCCGACCATTGTTGTTGATCGGGAGCGATCATTCGCACCTTATAACTGCGACTGAACCTGCTAGGATAGGATCAGCTGGGGGTCCTGTAGCCCTCTGCACCAAATTGGGGTGGACTTTACAGGGACTGGCGAAGCTAGTTAGACCGCTCATACAGGCACAACAGTGTCTTCTAACCTCAGTTAATCCACAAGGGAGCGAGATGACGAAGTCCATAGAAAGGTTATGACAGGTAGATACCACCTCATTCAAAAGTGAGAAATTGGTGATCCGTTCTAAGAAGGATAATGAGACCATCGGCCTTGAAGGCAAGACCACTTGCGTGGAGAGGGATGGTACTCATCGACAGGTGAACCCACCACTCCACCAGAAGACCAGGTTCCGCCATCGAGCAAGAAAGAAAGCGGCTAGGAAGAAACCCAGCTGCCGACATCCCCTGGGGCAAGATGAAGAGGAAGTTGAGGGAGTCCAGTGGTTGGAGCCATTGGCCACCCTTCCTCCTAAGAAGCCAAGAGTTATGGCCAAAGTAACCAGTGGTGGATTAAGGGGAGGACAAGTCAGAGCTCCGCAAGGCTGCTGTCAGTGGCATTACTTCCCTTGCGTGGAAGCCTCCGGTTTAGTGAAAGGAACCATTGCAGGTTACAGCAGAGGAGTTGCATGGGGCGGTCAACCCAGGTGCTCACCATTTCTAGAGAGCTCACTCGGACTAGTGGTCCAGAGCGGGTATGTGCAGAGACCCAACGTTCATTTTGGATTTTGCGAAAGTGCTGGGCTATTTGTTGTCATCGGCACACCCGTGCTGACTGTCGCCAATGGCAGGAGGAATCTGCAGTACCTAAGAGAGCAGACCTTCTCTTGGCTTGTTCGAGGCTCTTCAAGTTCACCTTTCACTATTCCAGGATGGACCCTTTTGGGCCACTGGAGCTTTTAGACTACTTTCATTGGATCAGAGGGACCCGGAGCCGATAAAGCCCCACTTATCATTGATGGGGCGGCCCGGTGGACCTTTACCACTAGTCATTATTCTGAATTGGAAGACATGGAGACACTTGCTGACAAGGAGACAAGTACTTGTTGATTGTTTATGGACACGTGGCATCCGGCAATACCTTCCCATCTGCAGACTAACCAGAAGTGGCACTCTACCCCGCTGATATCACCCAGACTGGAGATCCTTCCTGCTCTCCCATCCAGAGAAGGCAAAGGCAACTCTACACCTCCTGACCAATGAAACTTCGGTCCTTTCATTGATACAAAATGTATGAAACACATTTACTATGTCGTACATAGGTGCAAATGTATTTCATACATTTAGGGGCAGCGGTAGAAAAGGCCCTCAGTCTCCTAGGCTTTAGGTAGAATATTGTGTTCCCTTGCCCTTTTAAGTACTATAAATTTTAATGTTACTAACAATGGTCTCCAAGGCCATGTGGAACCATAGCCATTATAGTTTTCTCATCACCTTAGTAATGAGATCCTAAGATTACAAATGGCAGTTAATCTCAGACCATAGGAGCCTTGGATAGCCTTGCTTTTGGATAGCTTTTGATAGAGCTTTTAGGGAGAGCCCTTGAGAGAGCATAGTTAGTTTTTGGAGGGCCCTACTTTAGTGTTCAGTGTTTATGTGGAATGTTATTTAAATTGCTTAGCTTGAAACTGAACAAAGATTTACCAGGATCCTAACGGTGTTCTGGCCGACCCACCCACGGTACATGAAGCTGAAATACACGAACCAGCTCCGGGAGAGTGTTCCCAACAGTGATCTCTAATGTATTTACAGTCCTTTTGATTTATCAGTGGTTCCTGAAGAACGGTACTGCCGAGCGGTCTCCACTACGTTTGGTCTTTCGAGCCGGATCTACGAGTGGTCTCCGCTTCAGTGTGCATAGAAGATAAATGAATCATGGCCTAGAACTATGACAGTGTTTTAGAAGCTGGTGATTTTTTAAAAATGCTTTAATTCATGTTTACATGTAAGTGTAAATGTAAAACTAAACGTGCTTTAGAAAAATGCCCACAGAAATAAAGAAAATATTTTCAGAATCTTTTTTCCTTAATGGCTTCAGATACCGAAAATTAAAGTGATTTGAACTAAAGCGTTGAAGGAGAGCTTTTCCCTTATTTTGCCTTGAATTTTTAGTAAATCTCACCCAGTTACCTTAATCTGTTTGTCCTTATCTCATTGGCTGGCAACAGGCAAGTACGTGTGTTACATGGCGTGCTTGCATTTTTTGCACTGCCTGTTCTGTTGGATAATGGAATCTGTTTGTTGGACAAAAAATATTGAGGCGTATCTCTGACAAGATGAATTGTAAGTGGATTTCTGGTAAGAGTATATATTATGGATATAAAAATGACAGAATAAAAAATTAAACGCAAAAACAACTCTAACCACAGGATAGAGGCAGTTACTCTTGGCTTTCATACCTCATTCAATCAATTTAGTGCCTATCAAAACCAGCATTGTACTGGTGGACTATGAAGTCGTGAGGTAATAAGGGTTTAAGGTATAATCCTCAAAAAAAAACTCAATTTCTTCTTTTTCACAGTAAGTTTACAGAAGAATTATGTTCCACATTAACTGGTACCTGTGACATCGTAGGCATGATTGATCACAGATGATAGGGCATTGACTTGAGAGAATTAGCAAAGTCTGCAAGCTTTGGATAAATTGGACAAAAGCTAAATAAATCCCCAAAATGGGCTCGGCGCTGTAAATGGCGAACCAAAATACCGAAATGCAAAAGAAGAGCAAATTCACAGCAGGTCCGCAGACCCCTAATGACGGTTCTTGACTACTGCTCCTGCACCTTTCCATCACTGACTTCCATTACCCACCAGGAGCAATGGTAGGGCCTTGTAAGACCAGTCTGCATATGGCTCATTGTGGAAGGATGGGACAGTGATACGGATGTGTAGGGTCAGTCATCTGGAAACGTGCATTCCTGTAACAGGGATGCTGTCATGTGATTCACGTTTGTACTAGCACTGGTATTAGGATGTTTCAGGTATCTGAGAGATCCGTGAAGTTCAAATTGACTTGAATTTAGCATATGTTTTCCTCTAAAGCATATACTTCTCTCTACAGCAAGTTATACTGTAGATCAGTGCTGGCAATAGTAGGTCCACTAAGCAACAGACAGGGTATTTACACAAATGTATAATCTGTAAATGCATTAGAGTTTAGCAGTGTTGCTTATCCACATAAGACAATAAGATACCACCATGTCGTACATAGGTACAAAACACCATATCAACACCAACAACGACAGAGTGTGTTAAAGAAGTCTGACAGTACATTGGCCTTGGAGCTCAGAGTGTATAACCTGATACACAACGCACAACCTATTGTTAAAGCCAAGAACAGTCTTGAGCGACTCTGTCCTATTCAGAATGGAATGGTCAGCCTGTTCAGAAGCAGCCACTTAAGAGTCCTACTGAAGTAAATTCTCTAGAGGATTTAAAGGTTTTCCTTTAGGTTTTGGTATACCACATGAGGTATATTAGGGCTTTCAGATTTTCATCCTGCCAGATGTGCACCTATCAGACGACCTGATGTTAAAGACTCAAATCATATCAAAGCGGTGTAAATCTGCCAAGATATTTTAGGCTTGGTGGTAGTGTTATATTGGAAACCTTGTACAGTGGCTCCTCTAATTAATAAATGAATATTTGACTCTATTATAATGTAATATTAATATAATGATAATTTTTATATTATCTGGATGAGGAAGAAATAGTAAGAGTAGACCACTTCAGCCTACTTGGATCAGTGATCAATAATGAAGCGACAAGCAGCCAAGAGATGCGAAGACGGAACTGCTCTGGTGAAACAGCCATGGAGAGCCTGGACAAGAGATGTGAGTCTGCAATAAAAAGTTTGACTTTTGTGCTATGGTCTTCTCAGTTACATCATATGGCTGCGAGAGTTGGACGGTGAAGAAGATGGACAGGAAGTCATTTAACGCCTTTGAGTTGTGGTGTTCACAGAGAAACCTGCTTATACTGCGGATGGTGTAGAGAACAAATGCATTGGTAATGCAACGCATCAAGCCAAAGATGTTACTGGAAGTTCAAGTGACTAGGTGTCGACCAACTTAGTTCAGCTGTATCATATGAAGAGAACGGTCTTAGGAGGACATTGTGCTTGGAAGAGTGGAAGGTCGACGCAAAAGAGGCAGACCTGCAACGCGGTGGATGGATACGGTCACTACAGACATGGCTGCCCCTCTCTCAAGGCTTAGCCAGCTAGCTGGAGACTGGACACTTTTTAGGGCAGCAATCCACAGAATAGCCGTGAGCCTACATCGACTCCACTGCACTTACCTAGGAATGTAACTCAGCACCTTGCTTTTTTTTGTCTCTTTTGGGGAAAAAAAAAAAACACTCGTCAGGCTGATTTTATTTTTCTCAAATGGCAAGAACAGCAATTAGCTTAAACCTGAGGCATGTAGTAATTACCACAGAGCTGTATATTTACGCATTCAACATTTGCTGATTAATTGCTTTCCTCAGCGGAGGCAATCACCAAATTAAAGAGGAAAGCACAGAGAGCCACCCGAAAGCAGCTCCTCTGCCTAATTCTGGTGACGAAGAAGAGTACGGCTGTCTGGAGTTATATTTAGCCCCACGCCCTTGGCTGTGTGTCAGCATGACAAGGGGCCCCATGGCCCTGCTCTCTGCCGGTCGGGAAACTGGAGAGGCACAGGCTGGAATAATGGTGTCAGACAGCCTGGGGGAAAAGACAGCCGTCACAAAAGGTGGATGGTTAATGTGCGCAGAGAACAGACCCCTTGGCCCCATGTCTTGCCTGTCTTTGTGAAAGATCCAGGAGCTAATTTGCATCTCCTGGGTCCTATGAATACTGATGTCTGCTGCACTTCAGAAGGGTACCAGTGCTCGGTGTGGCTGGGAACGCAGCACGGACCAGGACCGAGCAGGACAGTCATAAGGAGATCAGTGCCATGCTGGGAAGATTTAGGATCTACTGTGTCCCGAGACTCTGAGGGCCTTTTGAAATGCATTAACGCTTTACACTCCTATACAAGTCAGGGGTGTACTGCGGGCTCAGCTTAAGAAGCTCCATGAAGAATGTCTACTTAATTCATAGTACCCATTCAGCTGCATGTATTACTGTGTGACGATACTGAGATCATGTCATTTATAATACCTTGTCTCAAATATGTACTTTCCCAACATAATGCATTTCTTAAGTTCTACTGTAGTCTGCGTTTGACATTTCAGAACGTGTCTTCCAAGGCTGAGGGTTCACGGTCGCGGCTGTAGACGTCTAGCAGCACATTTCAAACTGTTACATCACACTGCTTTGTAAATCTTCCTGCTTTAGCTAAGTCTAATAATTTACCTAATGATTGACCGAATGCACACACATCCATATTATATGCAAAGTCATGCTTATGTTATACAAACAACTGCACACCACATTGTAGCCCTGCACTGGATAACTGAACACTGTGTGACGTTAAAAAATGAAATCTGCAAACGCAGCTTTCTGAGTCATAGCTGTGGTTCTCTTTAGATGACTGGCATCGTCACTAAAAGTTGACCAAACTGAGAGTTGGATGAATGAGTAGAAGCCTTGTACATTTACAGTCCTGTTTCCAGGGGTCACGCAGAATATATCAGATTCAGGTGCTGTGAACATGATCCTGTGTGCCTTTTAGGCACCATTTCCGTTATACACTCAGAGGTACAATCCTGTGCATTTCAGCAGGTTAGAGTGGTGGCTGGCCTCTGGGAGGTTAGATGAGAAATCAATCTACGGGTGTATGATGGATGCAGTTTTGCCACTCAGCCACACAGACTGTGTATATGCTGTCTTAAGCAGCCTCTCATAATCATAATAATATTCTTATTATGATTATACGTTATTTTCAGTGCCGGTATGGAACATGAGACACAGAGATAATATCTGTCATCATCATAATATATGACAGATTTTAAATGCATGGTTCTGTGGTTCATTTTTCAGTTATCCTGTAATGATGTAAAAAAAAAAAAAATCTATTTGATATTGTAACAAGACCATCATCATCATCTTCCCTCCGCTTCTCCTGGTGAGGGTTGCGGTCATATGCCTATCCATTCTACTGAAAAAAGACAGACTTCACCAAAGCATTCCAGACAGACACCGCTCTACCTCGTCACAGTAGTCAGGATGCACTGTTAGTGTGGAGAAATATTTCTGTCATACCTGAGCTGTATTCCAGTTCTCTGTTTTGTTTCCTGCCCTGGTCTCCTTGCCCACTAATTCAAAGTTCACAGAGGATACGAAGGAAGGAGAAATAAATGGGTAAATTGGGACATCCTACAGAAAAGTGTGCATTCCTTATATGGAAACGGTGTGACGGTAACGTGTGACTCCTTTTTGAGTGTCATGCACAGGTCAATACTAAAGGACAGGAAACGACTGGAGGAGACAAAATAGTAGAATTAAGACACAGCCCCGGTTACCCGCTGAAGATGTCATCATTCCCCATGGACACGCCCACCTCCTGATGATTCTTAAGTACGATCACATACATGCAATTAAGTACTTCAGCCAATGTCTTCTTGCTCAGACTTGAGGTTTGATTTGTCCAGTGCAGTCTTGGTGGTCTGACTCTCTGAGTTTTGAACTTGTTAATAAACTCTTTGTTCTCTGCTTTCATCTGGTTCTGTGATTTGGATTTGCTCTATGGGTTTCAGTTTTTTTTTTTTTTTGTTTCTGGTACTGCTCTGAATCTTGGTGCCTGACATTGTTTATTTATACCACTTTGTTTTTTGCCTGATCCATTTGAACTTGGTTCTCCAATCCTGCCTTGGCCGTCTACCTCATCATCAGTAACCCAAATCCTGTCAGCACTGAGTACTCAGAGGCTCATCTGCCTAAGAGGAAGAAAAGTTGGTCATGTGGCTGTACGTGCAATCCAGAGTGAGTCCTTCTGCCTGACACTGTGATTTGTGCAGTCCAGAGTGACTCCTTCTGCCTGACACTGTGATTTGTGCAGTCCAGAGTGAGTCCTTCTGCCTGACACTGTGATTTGTGCAGTCCAGAGTGAGTCCTTCTGCCTGACACTGTGATATGTGCAGTCCAGAGTGAGTCCTTCTGCCTGACACTGTGCCATGTGTCAATAAAGGGGGCAGGTGCCTCCTGCCTTGTGCCCTAGGCTGCCTTGGATAAGTTCCAGGCCCCCCCGTGACCCTGAATAGGACAAAGTGGTTTGAAAAATGGATAGATTAAAATATATTCAGGGTCTGAATACCTCATGTTTGACAAACACTGCTTGAAGAAAAAGGAGAATGATACATGTTTTGACTTCCTACAAACCTGATTTCTTAAATTGTTTTCTTCATAGGGTTTATTTACTGAAGAAATGCATGGGGCACAGGGGATTCACAGTTGTTTTTTTTTGGGGGGGGGGGGGGGGTGGTGAATGTTTACAGTTAAGCTTCAGTTTTGGACCAATCTGAAAACTGAGAATCATAAAACCCTTGAGACGATCCAAGGGAATTTAACGGGTGATGTTTAAATGTGTCCTCGGTGGCTCAGTTCATTGTCTTTAATAATGCAGGACATAAGAATTTATGTAGCAAATAAATCACTAGATTTTTATCAGACCAGGTTAGAGGAGGATTCTAGGAGCACAGTGTTACGGTCCAGATGTATTGGATTGTGGAAGCAGTTGGACCACAGCCAGGGGGCAGACCTCATATGTGAAGCAGGTATTCTGGTAACGGCATTGACTGAATGTGTAAATGTGCGGGGGTTGCCATATCGGGACCAGACTGTGGTGAGAATCGGGCCCCCGGGCCCCACACTGAAAGTGAAAACAACTTTGATCTTTAACTTCCCATCCCACTTGCTGGGGTCCCAGATCTCAAACACTTAAGGAAGCAAGACAAACAGAAAATAGCCTTTTTCCTCCTAGTGATCAGTATGCTTTAGATAATTTTACATAAATTACATTAGGTCTTTAAAAATGAGCTGAATTCATTTTTCTGATGAAGCATTTTGAGAGATACATTTTGGGTAATTGTGCAAGCAGAGAACTGCGTAAAGCATGCGCTGATGGCAAGGATGTGCAGCAAGAGTATGAAATAGCCTAAAACGTAAGCTGAGATGCTGTGTTCTCATAAGAAAAGGGATGACATGCAAATGTACCTTTGATTGGCTGTAAAAAGCAGGTCACAGCTTGCCAGGAGACAGGAATCTCTCAGGGCTTCTGGACATTCTCTGGATTGAGTGGTTTTAAATCAGCACTGACAGCTTAACTCTCAGCCACCTGACCACTGACACTGAAATAACGAGTGCTTTTAAAGAACTCAGCACTGACAGCTTAACTCTCAGCCACCTGACCACTGACACTGAAATAACGAGTGCTTTTAAAGAACTCAGCACCGACAGCTTAACTCTCAGTCACCCGACTACTGACACTGAAAGAATGCTTTGTAACTTAAAAAATAGAACTGCACAAAATTAGCCAATAACTCCCCATAAATACAGATTTTCGGCAAACTATGCTTCAAAAGGCACGACACGAGGTGATATTCAGATGCATCAGCAGATCCGTAATGTATGTGCGATATGCATGATCCCAGGTAGACTGTTTGTAAGGTCACAACAGAGACTCGTGTGTTTGAAGCCTTTTCATCCAGGATGCGTGCAGCAGACTCGCTTTGTTTCATCAGCCGTGCCTTTTTGTTTACTCTCCACATCATTATTCTGTGAATTTTAGTCACAAATGATTACTGTTGTTTTTTTTTTTTTTTTCAGTTCGGTCTAATCTATTTCCTAATCAAGGTAACCTTGAAGGATTGTAGTCAATTCTAAGCAAAGGAAAGCACTTCTGTTTACATATTCCAAAGGGCTCTCATTAATTAAACAAATTTTTTATATATAATTATATAACCTACATTATATTCAACACATAAAATATTTATGCTGTTGTGGTACTGTGCTGCATGCAGGGTTTTTTAATGTTTCACTGTGTGCTAGTCAGTAGATAATAGGCCTCATAATTATTTGTTGCAATTAGCTGCTAAGAATTTAAAAATGATTTTTCTATACATCAGATTATTTAGGGTTCCCAGATTTTATTGGAACGTCCTCCACATTATTCAGATTTTCATAGATTAATCCATGTGTTAAATTGTGTGGGGGAAAAAATGCCTGATCCAAACGTAGGGTGAGGATCTCCTGTTTGGGTACCTATTCTGCTGACAGCTGTCTGTAGCTCCGTGGTGATTTAATCACGACTTCCCATGTGTTAGAGTCTCCATTTCTAGTTTTCTGCTGTAACATCTATTTAAGAATTATGTGTGGGGGAAACATGGCTCCTCAAGTCAATTCGTGGCAGTAATGAAGAAGCTGCTGACGTGCTAAATAGGATGATCATGTTCTCAGTGTAGCTTTGACAAAAAAGCTAACTAGATTGGCTTCCCTTTGAAGACTGCATTGCCACAGTTACGTTTCAATAATTGGGTTGGCCTTAGGGTGACATCATGCCTCAGTGGGTAGCATGGGTGCCTCACATATCCAGGGTGAGGGGGTTACACTCCCCTCGCGATGCTTGCTCTCTATATATGTTCATATATATAAAAATCATATACAAAAGACATGCTTCACCTCATGTTTGAAAGAAACATGTCCTGATTACAGGCCAAGTCAGTTGTCTTATTGGGAATGTGTTGAGAGTGCCTAGTATAGCTTGGTAATCCATACTGGGGGCATTTTTGCACTCTCTCTTGACGTTTCTTTTGGCCGCCTTGTATGGATTACCCCCGTTACACAATGACCATTACGAGAACGGCTACATTTCTGATGCGTTTTGAAAACATTGTTCAAGTAGCTCACAGGAGTGATCTCGCATTTTGATATGGAAATGTTGAATTTCAGTGCCTGCATATAGTCACTGTTTCACAAGGTCCTTTACCAAATTTATGGCTCTAAACAGAATGATCAGTCATTCAGAATGAGAACCAAACGTCAAATTTAAAAGCAACGTAAACCTGCAAATTAGCATAAAAACACAATACTTGGCATGGCATTTTTAGATGTCAAATTTAAGACATCAATACAGAGAACCATAGCTGTTTTTCTCACATATAAGGTTCATAGTGTACAGTATGGTACATTGTGACAGATACATAAATGAATAAGCAGACCCTAGTGTCCTATTTCCCTAACAGGCCATGTGGTAAGTGAAACGTTTACATAATACGAATGAGCGCTGATATTATGATATTTAATGTCAAAATTTGTTTTCCAGGTCATCTGCCAATTTTTTTTTTTTTGCAGTCATATTTTCATAAATGGAGTCCAGGCTTTGGTGACCTGTTCTCACTCCTGATCCAAGCTTGCTGTCCAGGATCTTCATGTAAAGCATCATGTTCTAAAATCCAAAATGAGGAGTCTGTGTAATGCAGAACCTGACATTCATACATTTGTGGGGACAGGAGGGTGAATATTCATAGTTCAGCTCGAATTTTGTATGAATCAGAAAACTGTACAAATCACAACATCCCTTGAGTTAGTATACTGCTGTTCAGGAAGGTTTAAGGGGTTATGGATCTCTGTTTTCTAGGCAGTTTGGTGCATTTTCTTTAAACGGTGTAGAATAGAAGGATGTAGAGTAAATGGGACAAAATTCCTAGGTAGTGTGCTTAAGGGGGATTACAAGAATATGGAGTTATGGCTTCAAATGATATGGAACATTCAAAGAATCCTTAGATGGTGGTTAAACCTGACACGTTTCATTCTGAAATGGAGAGCTGTGCTGACCTTCCATTGACCTTGCAGACGGGGCTGATGGTCGCTTGCTATCAGGGCTACGTAGACGTTGTCGCTGCCCTAGTGCACTGCCCTTTCATAGACGTCAACCAGGAGGACAAGGAAGGAAACACCGCCCTCATTATGGCGTGCCAGGCAGGTACGACTTCATTCACACCGCCATCTCACGCCACGGTTATCATCCACATTATCACTTTAAATAAATCACCATGTCTTATATGTGGCACATAGCTTGGTTATTTAGAACAAAAGGGCTGGCTGGCATTTACAACACTTCAACCCAAGTATGATTTTTATGGTTTTATTTCACATAATTAATTAAATTGCTAACATAACTAGACCATTTTGGATCGCAGGCGTTTGGTTTAGCGTCTATACGTTGTAGAACTATCATGTTGACATTAGGTCTTTCTATAATCAAATATTTGGCTTTTTGGGCCACACTGAATATGTGGGAAATTAAAAGCATCTGTCAGACTATAACTCCTGTTTAAAAATGTAATGGCCTTGCATTAAATGCAGTAATTAGGTACTTCTCTTTCAGCAGCCTCTCCCTGCTGGCGTAGCTCACACGGCCCATCGCTCAGGCCGTGGGCAGACCGTTAAGACTGCTGTTTATTGGCATTCTGTCTGCTGTTGATTTTCTGCAGCATTATTCTTCAGTTTTACGTGACTGACTTTCCTCGGGTAATGGGGGAAAAAAATATTCTCCATCTATTAAGAGCTTCATTCTCCCATTGGGAGGAACTGCTTGTAAAAATGTGTTATAGCAAACACATTGAGCGACTGAGTAGCCAGGCCAAAAGAGCAGTGCTTTATGAAACGGGTGTTTTAATCCACCAAGCAGACTAATCACTGGCTCCATGTGATTTCAGGACATATCACCATCTGCAACTACCTCCTCAACTATTACCCCGGCCTTGATCTCGAGCACAAGAACTGTCATGGCTTCACAGCCCTGATGAAGGCGGCCATGCAGGGAAGGACAGAATGCGTCCGCACTCTGATGCTCGCAGGTACATCTCAAGAGGACCTCAGTCCAAGACATCAGATCCAAACTCCTGTCGGAAGCTAAATCTAAGCGAAAGTACAGTTGAGATAAGTGTTTCCACCAACTCGATCATCGTGTAGACATGTAGGGCTAATTCCACAAGCGCTGCTTACCGCAAACGCAAGTTAAATTCAGGGCTCTGCTGCTTTCTCCCATGTTCCTCAAGGCTGCAGCTGATGTGTCGAGTTGTTGGGTCTCAGTCATACAAACTCAGTAAGATAATAAAACCATTTGATTCAATACTTGAGACAAGTCATAGAACAGCATCCACAATTTCAAGAGTTTATACAACCCCCAACTGTATATTCTTTTGCAGATTACATTTTAATTGCAAAATGCTTTGAAAAATGAAAATGTGGTACTATTGCCAATTCAAATAACTCTATAACTAATTGCAATTTTCTTCAGTAGTTATTTAAGCAAGGCCCAAAAAATGACAGCCACCCTGTGTCAGAGTGCATGTTCTCTTCACTGTGATGATACTGGTAATCAGTAAACCTGTAAATACTACAGCGGGGTATTCCAGAAGGTGGGTTTGACTTATCCTGTAGTCAAACCTGAATTCTGATTGGAGGAAACTGAAAGCCCAACTTCAGGATCTGAATCTCGACAAATAATGAAGTTGGCTTTTCAGTTTTCTCCAATCAGAATTCAGGTTTAAATTTAGGATATGTTAAACCCGCTTTTTGGGACATACCACTGGTCACCACCTTGACAAACTGTATTAAAGACTTCCTAAGTTTATTTTTAAGTAAAAAGAAACAAAAGCAAAAACAAGTAATAATGTTATAACGTAATTGTTGTTATAATTGTAAGTGGTCCAAACATTCTAAGTGTAAAAGACACAAAGGAGACAGAACACACATGCAAAAAATACAATGGATGGATGGTCACGTCTTACAGGATGTCTACTTACTCTTCTGACAGGCCACAGTTTATCATCCAATCACACTCAATGATCATCATGTGACGTGGGGGCTTCCCATCACATTCATTACCAGTGATGAGATGTGTCCCCGTACTGATTCATTGTTCATTGAACTGTTCAGTAGATTCTGATTGCAGTTGTGAGATATGGCTGAGTGCAAGTGGGGCTGGGTGCTTTTAACTGTGAAAATATTCATTAACTCAGTTTATTACGACTTAACTGCTTCAATGGGACGAAGTCATGGATTAACAAACTTGTACCTGAAATTTGCATTTTGTGTGATACTGTTTTGCAAAGTGTGCGATAAACGAACTGTAGACCATCCCAAGATTACAAATGCAAAAATTAACAGCACTCAATCAAATAAGGGTAAAGTGTCTGTATTCTCTTATTCTGTAATATCAATATTAATTTATTCTGAGTGCTTTTAAAAGACAGTTTTCATAATTAGTATTACATATTCATTTTATGTAATTATATTAATTGTACAAAATTGTAGCATGAACTCAACAAATCTGAGACAATAAATCAAATGTTAACATTGCAAAGACTGTCCTAGATTTCTTGAGTTCACCATATATAGGAATCAGTGCAATAGTGAATTGAGCCTTGTAACTGAAGGGTTCTTGGGTTGAATCCCACATTTCCTGGCAGGGTGCTATATTAGATGCTTGTTCTCTTTTCAACTGAATTAACTGAAAGTTGCTTTGGATTGAAGCCTCAGCTAACAGACTAAGCGTGTCTTGTCGCCTTCATCAGGCGCAGACCTGGATGCCCGTGACCAGGGACGGAAGCTGACACCATGGGAGTGGGCCACGTTCACGGGCCGCCATGAGACGGCTCGCCTGATGGTGCGTCTGGTGGCCAAGCCCTGCCCAGAGCAGTTCTCTGAGTCCTACAAGCTGGAGTGGCCCCTGCCACTGGAACCAGTGACCAAGGCTAAGAAGCACAAGGGTTGCCTGAGGAAGCTGACGGAGGCCATGCGCGGCACCCTCTTCTTCGGTGAGGTCCGGGAGCCGCTGGCCGATGGCGTGATGGACCACATGGTGCGCATGACCACAGGGATAGGCAGTCCCTTCGTGGCCACGGCCTGCCAGACGGTGTGCCCAGGCAGCCCCCCTAGAGTGGGCAAGCGGCGCTACTCTGTGCAGGAGATCCTCAAGAAGCAGAGGGCGGAGGAGCTCAAAAATCTGGGGCCCGAGCATCTCAACAGCTACAAGAAGCTGTTCCAGAACTCCCAGGTCACTCTGGTGCCCAGGAAGAAGGAGCGGCGGGCTAGCCTGCAATCCCAGCAGCCCCGGGACCCAGCGCAAGTTGATTCGGTGGTGCTCAGGCATAGCAGTCTGCTACCACTACATCTGCTGAGGCGCCGGAGCATTCGGCCGGGCTTGGTGGTGCCCAAGGTGCGGGTGACTAGGGCCCCAGCTCCAGTGTACAAGCCAGAGAAGCACAAGCCGAAAAGTGGCTCCGTCAATGAGAAGCTTCTGCAGATCCCCAAGTGGAGGTATAAAGAACTGCGGGAGGAGAGGAGGAAGGCAGAAGAGGCAGAGAGGAAGAGAAGGGAGGTGCCATCCCAGAAAAAACACTCGTCTGTGGGGAAGAGGATATAGCAACCTGTGACCTTTCTCGACACATGCATCACCACTTGCTGCGAAGCTGAGCCACGTGGAGATTTCATACTTGAACAAGAATTTATATTTATTTTCCTATTTATTGCTTGGAAAGAAACAGTTGCTTTTTATAACATATTTTAGATTGAATCATGTAATCAGCTCACAGAAAACTGCAGTTAGAGTCCCTTTGTGCTTATGACAAAAATCACAATGATCTATATTATCTTGGTAGCCATAGAAAGCATTATTTAAATGGATTTTATTTATGAGTTTATACCAAGATATGCTGAATTGGCAAAGTTGTTCAAGTCTGTAGGTCCCATTAGGTTTCAGCACAGCCTAGTTCATTCACTACAGAGGCCCAGCTTTTGCCTAAATATTCATAAGCACCTTTGCATTGTTCTCATGACATTTTAGAAATGGTGACAAGTAAAGCAAAATAAAAGCCCTACAAATGTGACATCCAAAAAGTTATTTTTAACTTAAGGCAAACTCAAACATCTTAACGGTTCTGAAGCAGCTGCATGACATGCTAAAATCCATTTAATTTTAGCCGTGTGCTGAATGTAGCATGCAATTAAGATCTAGCTAACCTCAGCGAGTGCAGATCAGGGAAATGACATCAATTATATCATTAAAATGGTCTCAGTTTCTGACCATATTTAAAGGACTAAATACAGTACATCCTCTCTGCACTAACCATGGTAAAGTCATACATTTTTTTAAATCTAACATGAGAGTTTGGACATCAGGTGGCCTTAGCAGGAAAGCTAAGCCACGGGGACTGGCTCCTCTTTTAACAAGATCGGCTTTAAGAGTCCAGAGAGAGATGCGGCAATGGCTTCCGTTTAAGTTATTGTTCATCTCAAATGATCACTGAAGTTTTTATTGCTATGAGGCGAACAGCAAGGAGCCCTACACTGAACCCATTTGAGGGGTTAAGACAAAAGTACTGGGACAGCAAGTTTCACTTCAGGCCCTTTCCAAAAGATCTGCAAGCTGTGCACAGTAAAACTCATCATCTTCCATGGTTTTAAAATAAAGACAATGTAGCTGTTGGGTGTTGCACAGCTCTTTGTCAGTTTACATTGTCAGACCAACAGATGGCGCCCTCCTGGCAAATCGGACATTTCTTACTCTTGCAGATTCCTCACAGCAGCTGCATCTGTCATGTGATCACCTCCCACTGGGAGTGAATGTTATTTCCTTGGGCTGTCATTGAACTATAACATTGGTACAAATTCAAAACCTCAGGAAGATTTCTTGCCCTCTGACACTCCTGGCTGCTAGCAAAGAGCATCAGAAACTGAGCAATTAGACTCAGAAATGAGTTTTGCTGGAATGAAGTTGTTTCCCATGTGGCTCTCCAGGCAGTACACCTTCCTGCCGTCCAGCACTAGCCTTGCTATGCTCGTGCCACACCCTGGAGTAAGCGTGCTGGAGGTACCATGGCCAACACCACGCAGCTAGCTAGTATCAGGATGACCCATGCAGCAGCTGGAAGCGTATTTATACTGTTAAAGCAGACAATCAAAGGCATGTAACGGGGAGCAGGTAATACATAGCATTGTCGTTTCACTGGGAATAAAGGCTCATCCATACTGTGCAGGTTGGCTCTCTCTCGTCTCATGCCGCTACGTCACATAGTTTTTCACGAGCAGCCTCTATTGTAGGAGTCGGCCTTGTTTTTATGGCATGTATTCAGCCACTGAGAGGTATCTAAAGCAAATGTAAAATGGCTGCTCTCGTGTGCGTACACAGCTTGGCACTCAATTCGAAACTCAGGCAAAGTGAGACTCGAGTCTCCCAACTTCGTGAGCCAAAAGAGTGCTTTTTTTTTTTTTTTTAAAACTAGTTTCACTAAAGCCTGAATGACATGGTCCCCCCCCACCCCACTTTAACACCACCCAAAGTATGAGGAGGCCAAAGGCAGCACAGCTGTGGTACTCCATACCCAACCACATACATACACACACACACAATCCAATCCAGCAGCATGACAGTGAAGAGCACAAATGCCTGGCACTGAGGAGGAAAGCAGCTCACCAGTGCCACACCGTGACCAGACCCACCAGAGAAAGAAAGCAGGCCACGCCACAAACTTTTCATTACAAGTTAACCACCAGTCACTTCAGCTTGAAAAACAAAGCTTTTATTTTATTCCAACACCAGATATTAAGGACAATTGCACTTCTTTACTGATAAAATATTTAATTCTCCAAACACAACTTGCAAAATTTACAATTAATGTCAGAAATTAACAGAGAAACAAACCGTTTCTACATTTTCCTTAACAAATCAAACATTGCTCATATCTATTACAAATGACCAGGAACGTGACATTTAGCGCTACTTGGCAGCACAGGGGTAATTGGGGGGGGGGGGGGGGCTCTTTTTTTTCGCGGCGGGGTGGTAGGGGGGGGGGGGGCCGCCGGGGGCGGGGGGGGGGGGGTAGGCTCCTGGGGGGGGGGGGGGGGGCAGCCCCCGGTGGGGGGGGGGTAGACTGTTCTCTGAGGGAGGAGGGGCAGACCCTCTCTGACAGGAGGAGGGAGCAGATTCC
>JAACJT020000028.1:6158795-6195779 GCA_009936485.2 Gymnarchus niloticus | reverse complement strand
AACCGCGCAGAGAGCGAGACGAAACAGACAGAAAGAAAGGAGGACAAAAACGACGGGGGGGGGGCGGGGGGGGGGGGGGGGGGGGGGACCACAGAGTTTCATTTTCATTTCCCTGCAGTATTACAAACAAATTTTGTGTAGATTCCTGCATAAAGTCACAGAATCCCCCTCTGATTTCTATACTAGTCTGGGAAGCACAGAATTCCATAAAAACAAGGACAAAGAGAGAAAAACACTAACGATAATGAACGAGTATAAAAAAAGTGTGCGTGTGTACGTGTGGCTGAGCAGGGAGCCATTAGCCCAGATGGCACCGTTTAAACTAACCAAAACGGACTGACTGACACAACAGGCCCATAGCCTGACACGAGGCCTTGGTGGACGTGCCGCAGCTCTCTTGCTATGACAGAAACCCAATTTCCTTTAGCTGCTAATACCACAAGCACTCAAAGATGACGTGGGGACTGTTACTAAAAGGTGGGCATTTTCAGAAAAGATGATGCATTCAAAAATTCACAAGCATTTCACAGTACTACAAATATTCTTTATTTCGTATTTTTGCCCAAATCACTCAAAACTTCCATCCATCTTCTAGCAGCTTATCCTGGTCAGGGTTATGTGGGGCCTGGAGCCTATCCCATGCAGCAGAGGGTAAGTAGCTGAGGTAAACCCTGAATGGGATATCAGTCCAGAGACTTGCTATAGGCAATTTAGCAATGACAATTTGCATAAACGTGGGTCTTTGGATAGCAAGAGGAAACCGGAGTACCTGGAGAAAACCTGTGCAACACAGGGACCACATACAAACCCCACACTCGGAGCAGAGGTGGGACTCGAACCCCAAACCCATGGGGGGCATGCTGCAACGGTGCTACCCACAGAGCCACCTCAATTAGCACAACTGCTCTACTGACGTTAATTCACAGCAGCATGAACTAGTGGAGCTGATTAATGCCATAAATCATAAACTTGATGTGAAGTCAGATTTTGTATTGGGGTCTCTAAGAAGATGAAGAGAACAGACAGAACTAATAGAGAGTTCATTCTATAATGGCTGCCCAGTACAGAATCAACAGCCATCTGCACAGAACAAAATCACAGCAGGTGTAAATGTTACCTGGCTCACTTGTTGGTCTACAGAAGGTTGCCGTCATTTTATTAAAATACTAGTTCCCACATCACATTCTACTGACTATGAAATAAAAATGTGAGATAACAGGCTTGGTTTAATTTGGTTAACCAAATTAGCAGATGTTTGGCTAATTAAACATCTGCTAATCAAAGCAAGTGACAACCCTGACAGTGTGAGCCCTAGGCAGAGACTACAGACTCTGTGAAGAATGGTTTGAGGAACGTTCTGTCCGATTTCGCTACCAGCAATGCCTGTAATACTACGGTCACAAGCCTAGTACTTCAGGGCTATACCTGGGAAAATACATAATGTGCTCACAGATTTAAAAAAGATTTAAATAGTAACATGAAAACACCTTAGGCTACAGAGTAGCAAAAATAACAGAACGGATGAATGGTGGGAAAATGGACAATTTAAAATTTTTTTAACATGGTTGGGTAACTATTCAACCACTGTGTGAAAAAAAAATAATATCAACTTAAAATAGAGAGAGGACTTTTCCTTTAATGCAAAAATGAGCTCAATCTAATTTCTGTTTGACTGTCTTCATGTACAGTACTAAGTTCGATATAATAAGATTCCTGATATTAAACATCCCTGGGTGAACCATTTAGCACAATGTGATTTAAAAAGCCTAACCGAGAGATTAATTAACTGTGCCTCTATTCACTAGGAAGTGCTTTAAAATGCTTGGTCATGCTGCTAAGTGAAAAATACTGTACTGCTAAGCAGGGCTGCAGTAATGGCAAGAATGGCCAAAAGAGGGCAGCAGAGCACCTATGTGCCTAAAAGTGCAAGGGAATCGAGAAACCGATCAGCTCGCTCACTTCACTCCAAGGAATACAGTTCAAAGGCAGACAAAAAAAGTTTCACTGAACAACCAAGACTTTATGACGAGAACCTTAAGTTAACATCTTTGAATGAGCATAAATGCATCCAAACAGCGAAGGACAGAACTGGGCAATAAATAAATTACCACAACAGTCAGTCAAACTGGATCGCAAGTCCTTGTTTTATTTAGGGGGGGGGGATGAAGGATGCACTGGGGTCTGTGTCAGTCTGTAAAGATGGCGGGGGAGAGAGATTGATTGCCCTGGGAAATATAATAAGCAGTGAAGTCTCAACTCCATGAAACACCCAGGAAATGAGTTGGCACAGATAACAGCACCAATTTGTTTGGTTTTTTTTGCCTTCCTAAGTGGGCACAGGGGAAGATGGTCCAATGCTTGATATCAGACCACGATAAACCAGTTTCAAACCCTTGGGCCAAAACTCTCAGAGAACAGTTTGTTTGCAGCAATTAGCAACAGTGGCTTGATGTTAGCGGAACAATATCGCCATGGCAACAGCGGGGCATCTCTGTCGTTTGCCGTAGATTACGAGGTCTCACATGTATTAAAACATTAGTGCGGCTACAGAGAAGCCTGAACAGTCCCAAACTACATGCTCAGAACACACTGAGATCTTCTGCTGAAGCCCACATTGTGGGTGGAATTAAAAAGGACCGAATGGCAAAGATATTTCAGACACACAAGAACTGAGCTGCACCTTTTTCAACACCCCCCCCCAGCAAAATTAGCAGACCCAACAACCTCTGGATACCAGGTATCTTCTGAATCAAAGGAATATCATTACTTGATCCGGTTTCTGAATTATAAATGCTAAACACCCTCTTTAAAGGCACCATATAATACTTGCATACATCCCCTGGCCTGCCACACCTACCGCCCACTGCAGCCAAGACCCTCTTGGTGATCTCTGTAAAAGAAAGTCTCTCCCACCTGTCCACAGTATACTCTTACTAAACTCAATGGCCGGCACAGCGGCATGCAATGGGACACGCTTTAACATATATAGTGTCTAATTCACACGCTTTTCCAGTAAACTCTAATTGTAACCAAGGCACAGGGCTTTCAATTTTAGACATTACCATGACTGTACCCTGCGATGGATGTCCCCCGCCTTGAGCCCTAAGCTGACTAGGATAGGCTTCTGGTGACCCTGCACAGGGTAAGCAGTCTGGACAATGGATGGATGGATGGATGTACTGAAAAACTGGCTAGACTCAAATGGAAGAAAGGCATCAGAAAACACTCTTTCAATTGTCTACAACCACGCCCAGAAAACATGTAACTTCACATTGCACAAAACACAGCATACTAAGAGCCTTCAGTCATGGATGGCAACTTCTTGACAGATGTGAACACATACTGACAAGAAAAAAGTTTGTTAGGTTTCTTTTGTTTGGATGATCTAAAGAAATTAAAAGTGCATAAATTTTTTGTTTCAGTACACAGCTTAAGAAGTTAGAAAAAAAAAAACGTTCCACGACGGGTTTTGACTGAAAGATCAAATCTGTCTTTGTTCAGTCATGTAAGAATACTTAAAATTTATTTAAAAATATTAAAAAGGCTCAGAAGTCGCTCTGAATGAAATTTTAAACACTAAAATTAACCGCAACACTGAATGCAATATTTCTGCAATCATTTGTCTTGATGGTTCAACATAACTTTTAACACGGCTCTTGGTGGCCTTCATCCTCGGTGAATGCACGCCAGGTACAGCCAGGCAAACCATGAAACACGGTCCGCCACAGAGACGAACCAGCTGATGGTCACATGAGTGCGAGGAGTGTGACGCGGCAACCTTTTCGAAAATACTGAACAGCTGCAGCTGCCTTGCGTTTCAGTCCCCAGCAAAAACCGTGCTGGCCAGCCGCACTCTGGGGTGCCAACACCACTTCAGACCTCCACTGCAGCCTCCGTCAGGTGACCAATCAGATCAGAGCACGAGACGCAGCCTCTCCATCATAGCTGGTGGTTCCGGCAGTTCTGACGGCCCTCAAACAAGCATCGGTGACTGTGCCCAGACCCGGGGCAGCTACTCGCATGTAGAAGTCCCGACTGACAACACAGGAGATCCAATGGTGGTACAATGTGCAGATTAAGACGCCAGGGGGACCGACCCACCCAGCGAGGTTGTCCCTCCCTATACTCCATTCCGTGCTCAAATGCGATCCATCGGAAAAAGCCAAATTGCATCTGACAGGCAGTCTCCAGACAATCCCGCCTGACTAGCTCCAACAAATGTGCAATTTTTCCAACAGCCACCTGCTCTCTGGTCCCCTGCAAGCCTCTGCCACCAGGGGCAAAGAGGGGCGGGGGGGTCGTCCACACCAGGGCGGGCCTACACCTGCGATCCAATGTCGCTGAACAGTGCATGGCAATAGTGACTGGACGACAACAGTGACAACAGGAACTACCTCTGGGTAGTTAGGTCACGCCTCACCCAGGAAGTTCAATGCAGTCACATGGGAGCAATCTGCAGTACGCTCTAATAAATCATGCAGTCAATGGGGCTCTATGGTTTTAACATAGACAACCACAGCCACAACCCTGCTCTCACTTTAAAATGACTAAAGAAGAGTCTTGTAATAATCACCACCAACTACTTTCCTGCATTAGGCCCAATGCTCCAGCTAAAAGCTGAAGACTGCTTACTTACTTGGCAGCAGAGGCCATATCGACTGTGTCTGCAATTTGCTGTTTTTGTTCAGTTATTCATGGCTCCCCTACAGATAGCAAGGTATTAGCAAGCTGTCAGAAGGAGAAGATCGATAAGGGGTGCTCGGAGTGTGAATGGGTGATACCTGCTGCCAATCAACTCCTCCAAACCAATGAGGAACATTTCCCCACTGCCAGCATGCCAGCCTACATGGCCTCCAACAGTGAGACATCCTCGTGTTAGATGCACCTCATTAAAATTCGAGTAACTGAAAAATCGAACAATCTGAAACACCCAGCCCCTTACCCAGATTTTACTCAGCCATGTTTGGTTCTGACTAGACTTTACCTGTCTTTAACAGTCCAGGGGAAACCCTAAACCTTAGCCACCCCACCCCCTCCCCTTTACCTGAGCTAGGGCAACGTGGAAAGGTACCACCTCCCTTCGTCTTAGAGCCGTGGCTCATGCTCCAAAGGCATACTCAGTTTCAGCTTCATTCGCGGATAAACTTCAGCCGTCCCGATTAAGTGGGGCACCATCAGTCACTGATTAGAAACTCTTTTCATGTGCTTAATTGATCCACAAAAAAAAATCACCCTCCCACCAATTTTACACTTGCTCCCTGTATTGGAGTATTGGGAAAGATGCCACATGACGTAACCCTGTTAAGAGAAGTTACAAAATTTATGTTTGCCATGATGAGCCAACATTGCATGAAAGCAGGAATCGCTCCAACTCTGTGGACATACGGCTTGTATTTAATGTGGAGTCTAATTTACATTAATTTTTTGCCACATGTGACTAATTGCTGTAGCAGATTTGATTTACAAGAGACGCTCCGTTTCAGACAAAATAATTATCAGAAGAATGGCATGGACATGCACCAGCAGATCTCCTGAAGTACGGCACCAAATGAAAAACTGACCATTAAGGCAGGCAAATAAAAAAAAAAAAAAGTTACAGCTACGAAGATCATACAGTTATAGAATAATACATATTCAATGCTGCATGACCACTCACCTACAGTAGGTGCTACAGCTCTGAAAGACATTAACACAAAACAGCCAAACCTTGTTTTCTATCAAACTGCGAAGACAGGTTTCATGCTAAAGTGTCACGTTTATCACATACAGCTCAACAACAAAAGGTAATGATGCCACAATGGCTGTGCTGTTCGGTTTACGAGCCGCAATTAATTAAGATGTGCCTCTAGATATGCATACAGATCAAAATATATGAATACTAATGTATGCATAACATATGAAAATGTACATAAATATGTATAAACAGATGAAGACCTGAAAATATGAAGACGTACCCTCACTCACAGTAATCACAGGAAAATGGCAGAATAACGATGCACAACGAAAACACATATTGTTTATCAAACGTATTTTAAAAAAAAAAAAAAAAAAAAAAAAAAAAACCAACACACAACAACACAGGATTCAACCACCTGGGGAGCTTGTCTCCCCAGAGGCCATCCATTATGATCCAACCCGGGACTCATCCATTAAATCCGAGCGAAAAGATTGATCGTGTGCCCTCCGAAGGAGCCAGGGGTTCATCTGGAGTGTGCAATACAGAAACAGTAGAGCACAAGTTTCTGTTCACATGTGAGCTTTCCAGGGTCTGGGGGGTTGATTAAGAGAAATGAGTCTTAGAACTATGGGGGGGGGGGGGGTTCCTCAGGTCAATTGCAGAGAGGTGGAAATGCAAAGGCACAACATACACACATGCAAAACAAAATGTTACTGCAGCATAGCATCACCGTAACAATTCAAAAAGATAGAAGACAGACTTGAGAAATCCACCGTGCCCTCCCCGTTTTCCTCAGAGGAACCAAGAGATAACTGCTGCCAGGGTTTCCAGAACACAATCTGATTGGAAACACAAAGACACTCACTCAGGAACACTCATTCTGACTTATTTGGCTGACTTCAATAACCAATGGGAGGGTCAAGTCAGGTGCATTTAAAAACACCGCATGTGTTTTTCCGTCACGTTCCCCTGGAAATCTCATTGATATTTAGATGTGGCATGGAATCCACTCCACTACAGCCAGAGCCCCACTAAGATAACGACATCAAGATTCCCCTGGCAGCCTCGCAGAGCTCGCCCCATCCACACAAAGATAAGGCCTGAAGCTTGAGCCTCGCTCTCCACCTGATGTGATCGGGCTTCTCTGGCGATGGAATCGAAAGCAGAGTGTTGGAGGCCATGCCTTCCAGCCGATGGCAGAATCACTGCAGTTCTCAGAGGGAAAACAAAATAAACCAGCCTACAAGTTAATAAACAGCATGTGGATGGTCTTGACAGGTTTTTCCCAGCATAAAGCCATAATGAAAGAAAGGCCGAAGATTCTTATTCAGACCTCTGAAACGTTACTACAGTACCTCAAGTGTTAGATTTGTTTAAAATTTGTGGCTTATAGTAGGTCATTATGTGGAAAAAATACAAAGAGGATCGCCTAGAGGGAAGTTCCCTAAATGAGCGAGAACTTTGGACGTTATGGCACTCCTGTTAAAAAGGGAGAAAGTGAAAATATGACTCCCAGAGTGAACGCGGACACACCCAAACCCTCCCTGCACGCTGGGAAAAGCATTCCTTTCAGCTTTGTGGCACAAGGAGGCACTTATGGATGGACTCCAAGAGTGAGTCCTTAAGCTTCCTAATGGACTTCTGGTTCACTCTAATTCACAATTAACTGCAGACAGAAACATGCAGCAAGTGAGCAGAAGAGGATTTGGAGAGTGTTAACGGTCAAGGTCGACATACACTACGATGACATGGGGAAGCAGTTGGGGGTGTACTGCACATGCTCAAACCACTGACAGGGCCACATTTGTAGTCTGGTGGGAACTGCCCAGCGGCTCAGGGCTCGCCCCAAAAAAAAAGCAAGCAGCCAGGTCTATGTGTCGGCTGTAAAGGAATTAAATGCTTAACCTTAAAAAATAAATAAATAAAAAAAATCGACACAGACGTCCCAAAATGACAAGCCCCAAGGGCATTAAAATACAGAAAAGCTACAAACACTCCAGGCTTAAAGGAGACAGGAAAAAAAACTCACTGTAAGGAAAATAGTTGTCCATCACACAGAGAAAACAGACATTTCTGCAAATATGACTGATGAGTCTTCAGAGGATAGAAATCGTTCATTCTTGTCTGACATGCTCTGTGTAATATAAACATATATGTCTACAAGGCAGCAACAGGCAAATTAGGAAATGAATGAATTCCCATGTCACAGTGATTAGTAGATGCTCTTTGACTTCAGATGAGAGTACAGTGAAGGTGGACAGACAGCAGACACTTGTTTTCCATCACGTTAACTGACCAGAGAATTATCATAGACTGTATGGTTTAAATATTTGTTTATTCTCTTTAGAAACCATAAGATGGCATTTTCCAAGAATGATACCTCTCACGGGACCAATAAGGAGTGAATATATATTTTATAACCAAGCAGTGATTATTTGTGTACTTAGAAACTTGTTTTAATGCATAATTTCTCACCAGTTTTTTCCCCCCACTCCTTTCAAAGGCCATATTGTGTCAGTGTGCTCATGCAAAAAATAACGTCTATCTGTAGATGGGAACTTATAAATAAACGGCAAGTAGAATATTTTAGTAAAATACCAGCAGTCCATTCAGTGGTGTTAAGCTATGAATTCTTAGACTAGTGACAGAGCCACATGTTTAAGAGACAGACAGATGACAGGATGGCTATTAGTTAGGAACATAGAGAAATAGCCCTTTGGCGTTCAGCTACAGATTAAATTATGCCGGCCTGGTTCTTGCCACCATTGCTCAGGGGAGCCGGCGTGATCTTACCTGCTACTCTCAAACTCCTTACTGTCCTTGTCCTTCTCCCTGTCCTGGGTCGTTTCTCCAGTATTCTGGTGCTTTTGCACTATCCTCATCCCACCTGCTTTCACTGTCAGGGGAGATAGGCCATAATCAAATGTCACTGACATTCTGCATATTGAAGTTCTGCCTCCTGATAACCGCATGAAGAAGTCCAAAATAGACTCCAACCCCATTTTCCAGCAGCATGGTCGTGTCACACTAAATCTGCAAACATTATTATTAGACTGCTACCAAAGACTTTGGCAAGGTCAGTAAAGAACATCACGGACCTTAATAGACAGGATTCGTGCAGATAAAGACTGAATATATCCCTCCTTCCCAGTGGTCCAACAAAAATGTTATATTCTATGAAGTATTACAAGTAGAAAAGCTTAAGAGTTGCAACTCAGGCTGATGTCCACGTACACCTTAGCGCTTATCTGAAGCTAAGGGAGCAGGCTGGAGGGGATCTGAATGACATACAGAAGCTCCAGCTGCTACATTTAAATGCGTTTTGTTCAGAAAAATACACATATAACAACGAGACCCGCTCAATAGGCAAACGAGCCCGCGACGGCGGAGCTAAGCGGCGTCGTTCCAGGCTACAGCGAAGCGAACGGCGGCAGGGATGGTCAGCCGCTCCGGAGGGACACCATTTTCCCCCAGAGAAGGTGGTCGCACCGGGTGGCGGTGACACTACCGCGGAGAAGACAGGAAAACGACACGGGCTCGGTACCGGCGGGGGGATGTCCAGCCTTCGTCTCCGTTTTCTCCTTGGGCGGTGAAGACATGTTTATACGAATAAAAAGGCGCCGTTTAAACCTGATATATGCACGCTTCTTTCCCAGCCCCCTCGGTGTTCGCCTCGCTTCCGTCTACACGGACGGCTTGGTCAACGTGGCTTTTCCCGTCTCAATGTTTGGCAACACTCCCTGCGTGGTGACGTTACAGGATACGGTCAGCAGAACGGAGCGTCGGGAAAGGGAGGGGAGGGGAGGGGAGGGGCGGAGTCGAACCCGAACCGAGCAAAGGGGTGGAGCCTAAGCCTGCCTCGAGCGTAGCCATAACGGAGTTGTCTGCTGAGGACGTTTACGTGTACTTTCGCTCGACGCGTCACTTTTTCAACCTGTGATTTTTGAGCCTTTAAATCAGGGCCAATTTTAGTCAGCTGAAGTCGTAAAGAATAAATTACAGCTGTTTGCTGATAAATTAAATTTAGAATTCGCTAGTCGTACCTTTTCTGTGCTGACTTTCACCTCATGTTTTATGATAGACCAACTTTCAACTTGCCATCAGTCAGCTAAAAAGTGTGCCTGGCCAGATCAAAGACCCTGACTGGTCATCCATCCATCTATTTTCCAAACTACTTAAACCTGCAGGGTCTGGAGCCGATATTCCAGGCAGCTTAGGGCACAAATACAGCCACAGAAGCTTGACTCACTAGCAAACCATCACCCAAAGGGAAAACAGTGGCTAGTGGTATAAATCAAGAATATTAACAATTTTTAAGCAACTGGACTATAAGGACTGATCACTCAGTCCACTCTTTAAACAAGCAATAATTCAGATAAAACTTTATTTTTTAACCATGAATACCAGAAATGCATGCATTTGTAATAGTGATGTTACTTGGGAGCTTACTCAACACTTTATGAATACACAAAGTACTTAATTTCTTTGAATTGATACAAATAACTTTTATTCCTAAAGTATAATTTTACAGTATAGTTATTCATTGTGCTTGTCAAGTATTAATGAAACAATATTTGTGTTTCTCCATCTTATTATTTTCTATGCAGAGTTGAAAGAATATTCAAATACTTTTGCAAAATGTATTTCAAACCACTCGTTTCCTGAATACTGCTCAATACTCTGCCCTAAGATTTAGATGGAAGTGACCCATGTCAAAATGTTTATGGAGTTATTTCAATAAATCCAGTTATCGCCCACTCCCGCTTACCAAGCACTTGGTGTCTACCCCAGGCGGTAAGTGCGCACACAGCAATTTTGAGACACCTGTGTCATGGGAATCGTGGGTTCCCGTGTCCTCCCACAGTACACAGAGCACGTGCAAACCGCATGAAGGACCAGAACTGGAACCGAACTCACAAACCGGGAGGTGTAATACTACAGTATTGCTCACTCAGCCACTGTCAAGTTCACAAAATAATTCTTCAAATGTGAAGGTTCGACTGTTTTTTTTCCAACACCTTTGTTTACAGACCTCTGTCTGTGTTGCTCTTCATCTCTAATTAAGTCATCGGCAAATAAAATTTGTTCTTTGAACTATTGGCCTCTTCCTCCTTAATTGGCTTCATTATTGTATGAAGGTGCACTAGAAGATGTTGTGGTCAATGCTGTGCTTAGACCTGTTAGGCACACGGCTCCTAATTCTGAAAACAAGTTTATTATCCTCTGAAGAAGTCACAGAAAAATGTCTGGATCCGGAAAGTTTCACTCGGAAATGAAGTTCAATTTTTCCAGCATGACGTTTTTTTATGGCTTAACATTGAAGGTCACGTTAAATCTGTGGATAACTTCAACCCGGCCATGTCCAAAGTGTCTAGTGTTGTCCGTTACATCAGAGGTCAGTTTTTGCATCTCTTTAAAGGCAAACATAGCCTTCACCCTGTCACTGTAACAAAGTTGAACTGCCAAGTTCAAAATGAATTACTCATTAGGGATGAAGCAAAGCCGAACATAGTGTTGTCAGACCCGTCGCTCTTACCAATAATGATATTCTAACTCCCTTTGTGGATCTCGCAGATGATGTGTCAGTAGCTGACAGTGTTGCCGCCGACCTCTTTATTCCATGTGACTTCCCAGCCATCCAAGGCCAATGGCGAGCTAGTCAGGGGCCTGATGGAAGAAGCAGTCAAGTGCCTCATTCTATGAGCAGATGAAGCTGTTCCAAAGAGCTTCAGTCTTGGGTCCAGGTGCAAAACTCACGTGAGGCAACGGAACTGAGAAGACTACCCTTAATATGAAAACAAAAAGACAATGCCCATTTTGGCACCAGAACAAATGTCCAAAGGACAATCAGCCACCAGAAAGAACCATATCTCCATTACACAGAACCATATCTTTGGTACTGTGTAGTGGAGCTCAGTTCACTTCATTTAAATTGAACTGGAAAAAGTATCTCGCCATCACGCATCTGCCATAAACTTCTGGTTTGCTGACAAACAGGCAGCGTTTTTGATACTGCAGAGTCCCGGCTTGCCACTACGCTGCCTTCCCTTAGCACTAGAGGGCACTTCTTCAGATGAGAACTTCGAAACCCTAGATTTTAATGTAACTGGTCAGCCTTAAACACCCTCATGAAACACTCACAGTATATTAACTGAAGGCAAGTAAATGAAAAAATGTTTTCACATTTATTTGGAATATCCAAATAATGTATTTAAGATGTTTTGATATTTAAAACTCATTTTTAATTAGCAATGTAAAGTTTCAAATACGTTCTAGTATTGCACAGCTTATATTTTTTATTTTCTTTTTTGGAAGTATAACTGTAAGAACATTACAAGCAAAAAAAAAGAAAATACAATAAGTATATATAACTTCACCTTGGTATATCACAGATAAGATATGTATCCAGTTCCCAAAAGCCTTTTGCTTGGAGTAAACACTTGCCATTTTTTGAACGATTGTATATAGATATGAGTTCAGTTGTTTCCTTGTTTTCCTGTGTGGTACTACATGACATTCACCCGTCACTGTATATCAGGATGCTATACATTAAGTGGTAAATAAGACCATGACTTGAAGCACTGAATGAGAAACGTAGCTGTGAAGTTTTGGCGTTTCAGACAATATGCTTACTCAGCTTCTTGCCCAAATAGCATTTCTGTCATCATCATCTTCATACTGTGTATTCTGGTGAAGGTCACAGGGGACAGAGTGCTGCCCCAGCCCCTTTTCATGGCCACAGACTCCAGTTCATTTTGAAGCATACCCAGGCATTACCAAGCCAGCTGGGAGATATAATCCTTCCAACATGTCCTGGGTCTGTTCTGGGTCTCAACCCAGTGAAACATGACCAGAACAGCCCTATCTTATCATTACTTATCCTGGTCAGGGTTTCGGCGGGGCCTGGAGTCTATACACTCACCAGCCGTTTCATTTGGTACACCTCCACAATTGCTTGTTAAAGCAAATATCTAATGAGCCAATCACATGGCAGAAACCCAATGCATTCAGACATGTAAACATAGTCAAGAGGATTTGCTGAAGTTCAAACCAATAATCTCAGACTGGTTTCTTGAACATGACAATGGGTTCAGTGCACTCAAATGGCCTCCACAGTCATCAGATCTTAATCCAATGGAGCACCTTTGGGATGTGGTAAAACACGAGATTCAGATCATGAAGGTGCAGCCGACAAACCTGCAGCAACTGCATGATGCTATCGCATCTATATGGACCAAAATCTCTGAGGAATGTTCAAAGCATCTTGTTCAATCTATGTCATGAAGAATTAAAGCAATTCTGAAGGACAAAGAGGGTCCAACCCGGTACTAGCAAGGTGTACCTAGTGGCTGGTAAGTGTATATCCTAGTCTGAACGGGGTTTAAGGAAGAGGTACACCCTGGATGGGGTAACAGTCCAACATATATATGTATGCACATGGCCAATTTAATGACATCAGTTAGCCCAACTGCATTTGGATAGTGGGAGAAAACCAAACTCGTGTCTTGACTTAGGGAGAACATGCAAACTCCATACACAGAGCAGAGGTCAAATGGAAACCCCTAACCCTGGAGGAGTCAGGCATCAATGCCACCCAATGAGCCACTCTTCCAGGGTACCACACTTATCGAGGAAATTAGGAATAAAAAGGACTCATGTAGGATATGGTCCTTCAAAACCAAGTTTAAAGAGTAACAATGTTTGATACCAAACACTCCCTGTGATCATTATTTTTCTGCTGCGGTGACCGCTGGAGTGACATTACAAGTTCACAGCTGCTAAGCCCCATTTTGCAAGCAATCAACAGATTTTTAAATGCTTTTCAAGCTCATTCCCAAATGCAAAGAACGAATGAAACATGATTTGAATGGTTAAGTGATTATGTGGTCCCAGATAGGTCCTTCTAAAACAGTAACTTCAGAGTCACTTTTAAGATCATAAAACCTTGCTGAAATATTCACAATGCAGAGCAAGAGAGCATTATTTAATGATGTAAAGTTCACGTGCAGAGAATACAAACTGGGAAAAGAAAATGTTTCCCATGACTACTAAAACAGCTCAACTAGCAAATTTGTAATGTAAAATAGTCAGAAATAATTTCAAAAATGAGTTCCACTGGCTTACAGGTTTGTCACGGAGAAAGTGACCCTTCGAAAGTCAGCCATTCAAAAGAAGAAAGCACTTCATTTTGACGTGACACCGTACCTTTGGAGAAGTTCTCCTCAAGAAAGCCATTGAAATGCTCCTTGGCATTTAGCTTGGCCATTGTCCTATGGGACTGGTCTTGAAGTCCCTGTTGTCATGCATATACCTGCAAAGCAAATATTTTCTTACTCCTGTTTCAGAAAAGCCATGGGCACTATATTGTTTATTTTCGTGTCATCCTGTAACAGAGAAGCATCTATCAAAGATGGATGGATTTTCACATGTATGAACCTAAGTGTGATATGCAATGTAATATCATCCTTTGATATAACTTACTGTGGCATAATAAGGATTCAGCCCCAAGGCACAATCCCATTTGTCCGAATCCATTCACAGAGAATGAACTACCACTGCACGCATTACAGGAAGAATTTTCACATCTCGTATCAGAGAAAGCACCCTGAGACCCTGCACACAGTAACTGGTTAGAAGTGGGATGGATGGATGAATGGATGGAATGACATTCCAGTGTACTTTACATGATAAACAGTTACTACTATGGGATTTGGACTTTGAGCATGCAGTAGAATTTGCAGTTCTAAGAAACAAACCTATTGTTAATATTCCCAAGCAGCTTAGCTTTGTTTTTAATGTGAGTACATGTTGTAGGAATAACTGAAGAATTCATGTGATGGCTGTCATCCGTGAGCATGCATTACACATCCCTGTGCTCGTGTAGATGTCATACCAACCCTCAGGAGATCACCCTGGTCTCCTCATCTGTGAGCTCGAACGTGCCACTGTTAGACAACTCGAACCTGCTTAGCCAACACCAGCGGAGTTCAGTTAAAGTGCAACATCTTTAAACAAACAATCACTCGTACATGTAATTCAATTTACTCAAGTGACTGGTTTGTTAAAAACTGAAAGGCCCTCCATTCAGCCAATAATGAATATTCAATTCTGATTAAAAGCATGCCGGCTATAAAACAGTCCCACAATAAGGGTTGCTATGCTGTCTCTACGCTGTGTTCCACTCCATATTCCCAGCCAATGAGATTGTTTGCATTTGGATGTGAGTGCTTATTTAGTGAGTAGCATCCACACTGGTATGCTGGGTGTTTCTGGAGTGTGGTGTCAGCTAAAGTCTATTCACATAAAGCCCCATGGTAGGCATGATATTAGGCTGAACATGACATGAAGTCTGACAGGCAGGCTCGCGGTAGCAAGTCTACAGGGATCCAGGGTACTGGACCCAGGTCCCTGGCAAGGAGTCCAGTGTGACTGAATGAAGTCTAGTTGTCACTCCGTAGTTGTAGCCGTGCTTGGAGCAGAGGGCCCAGAGGTTTACAAATGGGGTCAGAGCAGCAGAGGCTAGACGTCTAACTCTCTTCCCGTCAGACACACCTACACTCATTCTGGCAGATTTGTCCAGAGCGGCACTCGTTCCTGGGTGCTACCATCAACAGCGCTTGCCGTCACACCAGCAAGGTATGGAAAAAAATAAGCTCAGCACCCCTGACGTTTCAGAAAAATTACTGTATATATTTTTTTAAAACATAAATTGGTGTTGTGTAAATGCACAAACTGATGGTGTTCGTAAATCCAGCTGCTGAACCGGCTTATTCAAATTGCTGTTTTCAGTGGAAAAGAGCTCACATATTTTTATTCCAGGGAGGTAGCAAGGAGACTATAGGATCTGCTGAATTCAAACCAGATGAATTGCTGATTCAGGTCCCAGGAGCACATCTGATGTCTTTCATAATGTGCAGCACACCCTTTTCAAACCTCATTCTCACATTACTCAATATTGTACAAGTGCTTTTGTCACGCATCTCCTTTACTGCATTTTGAATGGAGGTAAGTTAATGTCACCCTGTAATGTATCATTAATAATGCAAAGGAAACCTCAAATAAAAACTGTGTGGTTGCTTACCACAGTTTTCAAACACGTATCCGAATGTTGCAAAAAATATGACGGCTTTTTAAAAGGCGGAATAAAAATGTGAGTTTTTAAAGAAATGTTCAGATAATTCTTAAAGGAAAATATGTCAAGAAAAAGTAAAATATTCTAAATGTAGAAGAGCATACACGAATGATACCGGAGCCACGTTTCGCTACGATAACAGCTTTAGGTCTTTCAGGGTCAGCGTAGTGCAGTGTTTGCACACTGTTTGGGATTCACATCTGCCTGTTTTCCCCTTCAGAGGCTTCCTCGCAGTTGTGATGTGAACGTGGTTCAGCCTGTAGAAATTGGGTCAGGCTACCTTACACTCTTTTCTATACATACATACACACACACGGAGCTACACATCAAACAGAAAAACTATGTATAGTTCCACAGGCTAGGATGAACAGAAATCCCTACGCAATTTCTGTAGCTCTGCTTTCTAATTTAATTAGTTTTCTGAAGTGGATGGCTGACATCATTAAAGAGGTCCACCATGCTCGCCGGGAGCATGGTAACAATATTCATACCTTCCTACACAATCAATAAGCACGAGGGTTTGACACGATTCCTCGTGCTCAAACGATCCGAAAATACATCCATAAGTGCAAAGATGTAAAGGACACCGCCCTTCAATTATTTACGAAATTCAACAAAATATGCAAATTACGCCTGAATTTGAAGACTTGCACATGGGTAAACAAAATCTGTCAAAGCCATTCGATAGTGTAATTTAAAATAAACGCACATGTTATGAATATTATTGCATGCACTTTTTTGACAAGTGAGTTTCATACATCAGTGAGTAGGTAATGGATTCTGTTAGCTTTAAATATAGAAATGATACTCTCTTGGAGTCAATAATCCAAAACACGCCTGCTACTAATAATATAATTTAGATAATGATGGATAGGATCCACTATGACCACTAGAGGGGATACTGAAGCCTTTTCAGAAATTCCTTGCATCCATAAATCTGGACAGACAATGTTCAGAAGCTTTCAGGTCCAAAAACTCATGTTCAGCTTAGGGTGTCTGCGACACGCAGCTTAATGTGGATCATATCAAGAAATGAAATTTAATTTAGCATAGAGAATTTTTACAAGCAAGTTTATCACAAGGGGCTCTGCAGTGATTTGCAGTTATTTTGCAGATGGACTCAAGAAACAGAAAAAAGCAACATTAAAAAAAAAAAACTGAAAATTATTCCCTGGGTTTTTCAAATAAGGCAATTGAATGTTATACAGGGAAAAGAGTAGATGTAAAATTACAAATGAAAAATGCAACCTGTGGAAGATAGCTACTCGTGATTCAATGAAAAGGCAACACATACCCTTATTTGTGAATAATCAACTGGGTATTCACCATAAACCATATTACCAAGTGATGTATGAAAGTATTTGAGTTGCACACCTCAACCCAGCCTGGCGAAATCCTCAGATTTACTAGCTATAGCGTAGCTTCTTTCCTGGCTCTTAGTCAAAACTAATACCATGGCAATTCTGGAATCTGTGCTGTAGCTCTTTGGCAACGGTGACTTTTTTGACACTGACGTACAATCTGAAGCACTTACCAGTTACAGTGACTAGTGACCGGCTGAAATGTGAAGCTGACTTAAAATGCCAGATAAAAAAATGGAGGCTAAAGATGACTCATTCGTGTTTATCATGAAAGAAACTATTTCGGTCCTGATGTGCGTTGAGATTCATTGTTTCATGCTATAGCTTGCTGCTACCATCAATGAGGCCATCTGAAAGAGTGTGCGGTAGTAAGAAATCTAATCAGATCACCGACAATTTTGCCAGTATTGCTGTTCAGATTAGATGAAAAATCATCCCATATGGATTTCATTTCTTTGGGCCACTAGGATAAATTAGATTGTGAAGATTGTGCTGGGGCTGAAACATTTAGAAGCAAACTGCCCTGTTTCTGCCTTGAATCACAAGTCTTAACTGGATGTATAAAAAAAATCACGATTTTGCAAGCTTGGCATCAGCAGTGATTTATCAGCTTATATCCAGACATACAAGAGAATTAAAAGAAACTCATATGTTGGTGTGGATCAATCTATATCTATTAATACTGTGATATTGTTCGAAAATCAGTGCCTTTCAATGGGCCCTCAACCCTCTGATATATTTGCCCAATGTGTTTTCAAAATCGAGCACCCCCCCCATACCGTTTCCTAATTTCTCCTAGAATCACAAAGGATGCGAAAGGCACAGGGCCGGATGGTGAGAAAATGATGGGGGATATGGATGGTACCGTTGTCTGAAAACCCAGGATTTATTAGGCGGCACACGTAATCCACTCGCTAAGAATCATCGCAAAGGAAACCTGTTGCACTATTCTTCCTTGTGACACAGAAATCCAGTCGGCGCATCTAAAATAAAGAAGTTTCTGTCTTCTGGGAGCACATTGTGTTAGACAGAGAGCAGGCCCTAGAGAGAAATGAGCTACACCATATCCACGGGCATTGTGTGTTTTGTAGACTGATTCACACAGCATACGAAAGCCCTACTGTATATCAGCATGGCTCAGTGGCAACACAATATTTAATGGCCCAAACAGAGCTCATGATGGACCCACAGATTACGTGTTGTGTTAAGGATTTGATTCCCGGGGCTGTTTTCAGGCCTCCCAGGTCATACCAAATGGGTTCCTGTGTAGAGAAAGTCAAGTGGAACTGGCTCCTGTCTTCGATTTACCTTGCCAGTGGGTGAGTGAGAAACGGTAGGTTGTATGCAGATGGTGCACTGCGGATTAGTAATCCCGTTGAGCTTGGTGGAGTGGGGCTGCAACCAAAAGCTCCCTATTCACTCGAGTGATTTCACCTTCGTTCCTGCTTTGGAATGAATACATCTCTGCTTGATTTGATTTTGACATGTGATCAACGCTGCTTTCTCACTGAACCAAGATGCTTACAAATAGCACTTTGAATACAGTCTGGTGATCACAGAAGTACCTCTTCTGGCCATTCAGCATAGCTCATTTAGGCTCGTGCATGCTATCAAGCTTCAGTACGATCTTTTTTCTTTCCCAGAATCGCTGACGTTGTAAAATCCGGCATAGGAAACAGAATTGTAGCTATGATAGATGTCAGAAAACTGATATTCGGAAATATTTTTTTCTTGACTGCGACTAAACACATCACCTGGTTTCAGTGAGTGAGAAACAATATTTTGGTTACAATCTACACTTGTTTGTTAAGTAACGATAAACTTTTAAGACTGCTAAAACACTTCTTTCTTGTCACATCATGTTATATCTATAAAGAAGCATTTAGAGAGGTCAAACATTTTTTTCAGCACTGTTTTTGCTCAGGATATCAGCTATGGGTTTGGCATGGCTACCAGCTTTCACTCTCATGATGCGTGGCCTTTCTCAGTCTTTCCTGGCTCACAAGTAACAAAGCAGATTTCCTAATGAGTCATTATTGCAAGCTCATGATTATCCTATTTTAAAATGAACGTGATTCTGTTTATTCCATCGCGCTTTGCATTTTCTTTTAATAGTTCATGCCGGATATCTCATATACCCAATGAAATGCAGTGTGGATTCTAATCATCACAGGCGTTTCATTGACTTTTTAAAGCTCTTGGCTGGACCACGTCTAATTTATGTCAGTGCAGCGGCGCTGTCGCAGTACAGCCGAGAGCGCTAGCTGGCACTAATGGGACTTGAGGACTGTTTTACATCTTAATGGCTGAACTGCTACCCTATGTTTCCACTGTGGACAATCCCTCCAAATTCATCAAAATGAAATGAGCAAAAAACTAAGGTCTGTTATACTGAGTCATCTGCGTGTGTGTGTCTGCTGCAGCTGAGGTGGATTTAAAATGCAGAATGGGTGCCTACAAACCCTGCTTTCACAACCCTTTGCCTTCATTAGATGGAATATTACCTTTCACAAGGTCCATTAATTGTGTTTTGTCTCCTTCCCATCAGTGGCAAAACCGACTCTTGCCTGATTCAGTAAGTGTTTCAATCCCTGAAAGAATAATGGCTTCAGCATGGCCTATAAGTAGAGTGTATAACCTGTTTATGCTCACAAGCATGAGAGAGAGACCAGAAAGTTTGGAGGGGGAAGGGTACAGATGATCAGTATTTGCATGAAAAAAATAAGCATAGGGATATAATCAGAACACCTATTTGAAAGAGCATTGCAGGGTAAAATTAATGAAGGAAATGAAACAAGGTGAACAAACAAACGGACAACTCTAGTCATTGAACAAACCATCCAAAACGGTGTGTTCTAGACGGTCAGTTTATAGCAGTTGCAAATTGTTGCGGCAATAAAAATATCAACACTTTCTCAAAACACCTGATCAGAAGCAACAACAAAACAGAAAAATGAACATACATCTGCAATACAAGTGATCAGGTATGATGTCCACTTCAACAGGTCGTTTGTTGGCTCTAGAAGGTGAACTCATGTCAGTGTCGATAGCAGTTTTATAAACAGAAATTTATTTTAATTTATTTTCCTGGCATCTGAACAGCACCAAGATGTTAGAACGATACTTTATATATAGCTTGGAAACAACATAACTCAGACCAGGAGGTCAATATCTTCAAGTGTTTCTTGGGATCAGAACATTAAAATGGACAAGATCTTACAGTTAGTTCTTTTTTTTTTTTTTTAAATCACCTTGCTTTATGTTAGTGACACAGACTTTCACACATAAAAATTATACATATTTATTTATATATATATATATATATATATATATATATAGATATATATATAGATATAAATATCATTCTCTATTAACACTTTAGCCTAAGATGCATTTTGTTTTCATAATGGAAATTCGACCTCAATACTGTCCGCCTGTGTAAAGATGCCCTCCTCTGACAACGATCAACGTGAACAGTGAACAAACGCTTCGAGATAGATTTGTACATCTTTGGAGGGAATTAAGCGCTCGAAGATTTTGCCCTCCTGGTATAGTTCCAGTATGCTCTACGTATAGCTTAATTCCATTAAAACACATTTAGAAACTAAAAACATTAACTAACTGGCATCAGGAGAACAGATAACTAGTTAGAATGTAAACTTCAACTAAAGTTCCAAATTACCTCCAGGTTTGAGCTGGAAATTACAGTTTGGCACAGTTTCAGTATTTTTTTTTAATATACGCACAGATTTATGAATAGACAGGATTTATGCAAATGTGGATGACAAAGTTGCATTTATTATATTGTGACATTCAGTCATAAAATAAAAAAAAACTGGTGCAACTGAAAACCAAATCAAATCAAATATCTACATGTATGTTTTTCCCCTTTTTAGGCAGTGAAAAAGCATTTTCTTGACGAGAATGGAAAGGTGTCCCGATTTCTCTCAGCTAACACTGTAGCTTCATCTGCCACTAACAAATTCACATTATCATAATAAACAATACTGTTAAGCATGTCCTTTTTGGTGTTAAAACATGGCCCGGAAAAGGACATGCTGGTCATATTTCCAGTGTTTTGTTTTTTTTTGTCTTTGTTTTTATCTGACAGTCAAACGATGTTAAGAGCCACTGATGACTAGACATGAGTGGCACCCGTGTAATATACACAATGCACTTTTATCTCTGTAATGTACATCAAATACTTTACAACAAAGAATAAAAAAGTAAGATTAAAAAAATGAAAACAACGAAAAAGAAGGCGGCTAAATGGACCCTCCAATTCTGAGGAAACTCCATAAAATGTAGACTAAAGCGATAAAATGTGACACATGGTTCTCTTATCCTCATGTAAACAACGGCCTTTTGTTCTTGTGCTTACTTGACTCATTTGTCTCTCTACTGTCCCAGAAACTCGCTGTGCCTTTCCTTCCTCCACATTCCAAAGACTCTGCTTAATGCCACCCGGACCCTGAAGGTCGTGGTCTCGCTTCCAAAACTGTCATCTTTCTTTGTGTCTGCCCCTCTCTCTTGCTTCCTCTCTCAACCTTATCCCCTACAAAACCTACTTGGAACGTTTCGGTAAAAACTCTCTGTAGAACGAGCTTTGACAAACTAAACTGACTTAAAAATGTCTCGTGGTATGCATGCACATGCACGGTCGAGCCCCCCCCATTCTGTGCTCTGCCATGATTGGACACTGGCCCCTAGACCCAGGAGTCTGGAGAGGCAGGGTAGTGACTAGTTTCATAATTGAGTTCACTGTAGGGACGGGCCGCAGAGTAGAAGTCCACATAGTTGCCCGTCGACTTCAGTCCCAGGTGCATATTTAAATCTGCGGCGGTAGGTGGAGGCCGGTGGTGCACTTGATCTTCAAAGAATGACTCCTCAAAGTTCCTTGTGGAGTTTTGAAATGGAGGGAACGTCTCATAGTCTTTCCGGGTGTTCTCCGGAGGAACAGGCTGGGCAGGGACCTGCGGGGAATGAGAGTCAGGAGAAGCAGCAGAAATGAATCAGACCTCACAGTCCCAGCAGCAAAGATTCCTAAGAGTCCTGTCCTGAATTTATTTCAGGATGACCTGTGTACCGCAAGCATCTGAATGGCCTGGGATTATCACTGCAGAGTACATCTGACTGTCCCATGATCATCACCCCACTGTAAATCTGACTTGTCAGTGATTATCAGACCACCAAATATTTGAGAAGCCCCGGATTATCTCCCCACCGTATATCTGACTGACATGGGATTATCCCCCTACTGTGCATCTGACTGGGATTATCACCCCAGCAAACATTTGACTGGCCCGGGATTATTCCACTGTTCAGCAGACTGACACGTGTTTATCCCCCTGCTGTGCGTCTGAATGGACAGGGATTACTGCCCAAATAAACATCTGACTGCAAGAACGATGATACGTAGCTGAATAAAGGCGATCTTGAAATCACAGAAGACAGCTTTTTCAGAAAGGGCTTGTAGGAGTTGAAATTTATAACTCCTCCTATGCTGGTCTAATTAACTTTAATGGTAACCTTGCTAATTAAAATATCAACCACCATGCTAATTGGGGAAAGGTGCTGGGAAGTAGGACAGCTGGGTGCAGAGTTACATGCCAGATGCTGGACACTGCCTACCACTCTCTGCAATCTTTAAACACAGAGTCAGTCCCATCGTAGTGCCAGATTGAAGAACGTGCCGTAAAACCAGCTAGGCAAACTCCAATTCCTCAAACACCAAAATTAAAAAAGCGACGGCTAAACTTAAGCTAAGAACACCACCAGCCAGAGCAGCAGATGTTGCATATCCACAAAACAAGCGATTAAATGCAACTCTGGTGTATGTGGATATGTAGTCGCAGTTGATTAATATAAGCTCAAAGCACCACTTAACGTGCTTAACGACTTGAGTCCAACAAACGATGCCCGATGGACCTTGGAGTTGGCCTGACACGAGGCTGGATCTCTGTGATCGTGCCTCGACTAGATTCCCTCACCAAACATGCTAATATTTGTGTATGGATGCCTGATGGAGACAAAACACCTAAGATCAACACATTACATAAAGTGCCTGAGTAACAGAAATTGTGCTATTTTTTTCACTAGTGATGTCTCCTAACTATGTGCACTGCATGTAGACTTTGGATAGACACTTTATTCTTAAATTGACAATATCTATGACAGAAATAAAGATAAAAAACGCAGGGGACTTAGAGGCCCCAGACAGAAGCAGCGGTTTTGACAGCGTGTGAAAGTTATCTGCAAGTTTGACGCAACTCTGAGCATTCTGAGCGAATGAAATAGAGCCGCAGGCAGAAATCCTGCTGCACGCAGGCTCGTTGTTTTTATCCCAGAGAAACAGCTTGTTTTTTATCAGCGTTTTCAAGAACCGGTATTTTTACATTTAAAATATTTTTAACCTTAGCTATAGGCCTGCAGTGTCACGAAATGATCTCTTCCACTTCAACAAAGCAACACAACACGATCACTAGGAGCTGCGAGATGAATGCAGCGTAGAAGTAAGAGCAAACACACCGGATTATACTGGCAAAATACACAATGCATAATGTATAATACGTGAGATTAAGTTCTGTAATTTTGCTTTCATGTGTGACTGCTGTTACAAAAAAAAAAAAAAACGACCCTTGAACCATTTAATCGTTAAATCCATCAGATCGTTTCCTTTCCTCTTATTAAAGCCAGCCATCATTGCTGACATGTTAAGTTACTCCTTTTAAGTGCTGGTCACCTGCTCTGCCAGGTCCGCCTATGCAGGGAAGGTAAGTGGCCACAATATTCTCTGTCTGATAACATTTGAAAAGCCACTTATCAGACTGGTCAAGCTGGGATTACAAAAGAACCCAAAAATACTGAATCGACAAGAAAAAACACGGAACAACAATACATTATTACCCTACAGAATATAACCTAAAATTAACTCACAATAGAAAGCTGACAAAACCGTTCATTTTCACATCAGATTAAAAATATGGTTACATTCAAAGTGTTTACATATGAATTATTTGATTTGTTACAGATATTTGTTCATATAATATTATTAATATATTGGTGCCATCACATGTGGTGCCTCAAAACATCTCACCGCATTGGTCTTCACGTCCTCATTAGAAGTTGTGTACGAATTCCGGAAGAGGGTCGCGGTTCCACTCAAGATTTGAACTGAAGAATGAAAGAAAGAGAGGGTGTGTGAATATGCACCGACATTCTCGCACCCGACTTGGAAATGTCCCGAGGCATGCAGAAGGTGTACTTGTGGCCTTCGCAAGGCCAAGGAGGGAAGGCCACCAGTACGTGTGTGTGTCTCTGCTTGTTTATGTCCCAGAATTCCTACTCCTATACCCACTGGAGGATCAGAAACAGATTAGGACAGACTTTAAGCCCTCTGCGGACAATACAGTGAAGTGAGTTCTGAAGTGCTGAGTAACTAACGTGATGCTAATGTGAGGACTTGAGCAATACAATCTGTCCGGAACTTGACTGCTTGGCAAATAAGTTATGGATTCCAGTAGCCATCAGTATACAATGATTAAGGCAAACGCTTACTTTGCGTGGAAGGGCGGGGACTAGCAATAACATTGTTTGTAGTATGTGTTTGAAAAGTATGTATAGGGCATGTAAGGAAACAGAGACAAAAAAAACGTTTTATTTAAGTATCACTCTGTTAACTAACTGAACATACAACAGCTTTACTCATCTACAAGCACATATTTAAGACTGTAACGATTTCTCTCTATTCTCTTATTGAACGGCTGTTTTTTTGGATATTTAATGGTAAGACCCCATGTTAAAATATTCTGACATTACTCAACAAGACCCTTCAAGAAGACCTGTTTCTTGACCCTGCGAAGCGTGGAGCATTGCTCCTGATGAATTAGCCCTATGAATTAGCTAGCCACACCTTTTATTTAAAACCGTTCATTTCCATAAAAACAGCACGTGGCTCTTCTAAATAGCATTATAAACAACACCCCCGAAAACACCCCTTTGATCACCTGCCATGGCGTCTTTCCTGGAAGTGTGGTCGCCTTTGTTTCCATGGTAACCAGCATTCATTCCCGCCAACTCGTGGTCTGCCTTCCGTTCCTTGAGGCTGATCATCTCTCGAGGAGAAGCGGGGGCACTTGCTGCAGTAACAAACGAGGTGGTCAGCCGCACGGATCCCCGTGAGCGAGAGACGCGTCACAACTGCGAATGTTTCCTCCTTTGTTGCTACAGCTGGGTATATTTAACTGACACGCCGCAAGGTTGAAGACATTTTTCTACACAACGCAACCCAGGCAGCGTCATAAAACAAACCAAACCACTGCAGTAATGATTAATTTCCAGAGATCTGTCATTTTTTCTTTTTCAAAATTAATCTCTCCTACTAGACTTCTTATAAACCCGGTTTAAATGCATTACGTGTATATCCTCCAGCTGGAACTCAAACAGCACAGCAGTCAAATATAGCTGCTAAGACAAAATTAACATTAGAGATCCAATCCCTGCCCAACGCATCTGCTGCAGTCCTCGGCAAAAAAACAAAAAACTGTAAATGAATACAGACTAATCACCCTCATGAATTTATTCAAGGACGACAAACAGCATCGAAAGTTTTATACATTTCAAAAGAGGTGGTTTCCTTCCCTACTCAAGTGATGAGCTTTTATGATTCATGAATCGATGGCATCCTCCTGCATCCATGTTTTTGTTCGAGGGGTCCTGAGCACCACTTGTTGGGGAATCCCCCAGTGCCCAGTCCAAAATGCCTGACATTTGCCTCCAATCCCCCCCAGGAGTGACCGCTGCCTACGCTGAGCCCACCGGTGACGTCTGCCTCAGGCCCAGTGAGAATTAAGGCAACAGCTCCTCTGTAGAACATCTACTGAGCATTGTAGATCATTTGATCCTATGCCCACAGAGCTGAGAGTCAGCACAGAGCACGTGTGGAAATGAAATTCAGAATCCTAATTGATTTTCACAGTATAATGCAATTTTCACTGCAGGTGTAAAAACCTCCAGCTGTATAAGTAAATGTATTTCTGATTTTATAAGGGGATTAATTAAGGTACTATAACAGAGAGTTACAATGTATAGTACGTACTTGAAGGTACAGAAAGTGATTCAAAGAACACACCACGCAATATTATGTAAAAAAAAAAAAAAAAATGGGTTGTGCTGAATTCTTTGGATATTTGGGACTGGTAATTTGGGAGAGCTGACTTTGGTAGCATCTTGACAGCCCCCTCTTTGTCAGTGTTAAGACTCAGAATCAGTTTTTCGCTTCAGGAAGTTCATTGTAAACATTTTTTGTTCAATCTTCTTTATTAGCCCATATTAGCTGGTCTTGACTTGTCATGTCTGTGACAAAACAGGAAAGAATCAATGACATTTGTTAATAATTAAGCTGTAAAATTAAAAACCACGACAAGTCCATAGAATGGGTGTGAGATACTGTAAAACATAACAGAGGGTGCAGAGAACCTACAACATTCCAGATCATGATGAACAGTGAGCCATCAAGCCCTCCTGGGACAGAATACGACGTCTTAATAACTATATGTTTATAGCTATTTGCTTCATAACTGCCAGACTGTCGGCCAGCTGACCACCTCAGTGCATCTTTAAAAGAGGTTTTATTAGCCGAGTTTAATGAGCTCACATCCCTAATCACCTGTAAGACACTGAGACATTTTGCCTCACAGGGGCCTGCAGCTGGTGTAACCACAGGACACATCAACGTTACTTGCTTCAGGAACACCACTATCTTTGGGCTACCTAGCTGAATCTCACAGGCCCCCGGGAATGATGCTCCCCTGTTAGGAGTCATAAACCCCCCTACCATGGTGAGGGGGTGCCTATTCAGGGCAGGGACCCTCGATAACATTGAAGCATTGAGGCCTTCAGTAGCTCCCACCCTGTCCCAGAGGTCCTGTCAACTGATACTGCAGACATCTCAAAGACGGAGGTGGCAGTGCATGATTTTTAACACTCTGAAGATGTAACATTACCTTAGCTCCACTGTGTGTTTTTTCCTGGAGGTACTACATCCCAAAAACGAGGGAGACACATCCAATGCACATAATTAAGCTGCTTATTCAGACGAGTTATCACTTCATCGAAGCTGGGATACAATCTCAACACGGCATTCCAAGAGAAGATGACTCATTTTGTTGTACATGACAGAGGGGGAACTCGGCAATGTAGTGAATGCCAGTTCCAGACATGATTCAGTTTAGACAGCAGCAAAATGCCAGACCTGGGGTAATTGGTTATCTGACGGCCATTTACTCACTAACTAATGAACAGGAGGGGCCCACACGTGTGAAGATCTAAACGTGACTCGAACCAGCGAGGCAGCATGGCTGAAGCATCGAGGGCTTCACGCAGAGCGTGTCGTGGTACGTGAATCATGGATTTCAAGGATTACCAAAACCACGCCGCTAGCTTTCTCATCGTAATTAATGAGTGCCTGTGGAACGGAGGCTTACAAAGCCGAGAACAGGAGAACGAATAAAGCCATCACAAAGATGGGAGTCATGGATATTGGAGCTTGATGGGAGCTGGGCTGCTTTTCCTAGATCAGGGGCACCGGTGTCAAGGTACAGTTAAGTAATTATAACCCAGCCATGTGCTATTTCATGGTAAACAGCAACAGGGGTGAATTCTGTTGCCCCAGGGCACAAATCGAATCTTTCTGAGCTGTGGCTAATCACAAACTACAGGCACACACGAAAGCTTTTCATCTTGACCTATGACCCATAAGAAAAGATCACGCAAAACAAACGTTTAAAGGAGTCTTTCGGCTGGTTATGTTTCTTGATTTAAAACTAAAAAAAGGTTGAATGTCTACACCGCATGTGTTTCTTGCTTGATCTCCCAGAGTAACCAAAACGTGTGTTCCTGGAGAGACTGATGTTTACCAAGCCAATTCAATTACGTTAATTTCAGTTATGGATGCGATTTCTATCGGAGCTACCTACTTCATACTGAACGGCCTTGAAAAGAAGGCTGAGCGAAGCGACAGACATTTAAAGGTTCGATGAAAGCAATTACGTCTAAAAAGAGAAATTTAGCACAAAGGTGAGGATAAAGACACGATAGCGGAGCCACTGACCTGATCGATTGTTGGGGGAAGTCCGGACTGGGGAAACGGAGGGGGTACGTGAGGAAGAATAGGGTCTTTGTCTGTCTCGTTCTATGGTCGATGAAGAGCCCACAAAATGATACTGCGAATATCCATCCTGTGGAAACACAGATCAGTATTACAGAGAGAATAACAAGTGCTTTTATCTTTTTTTTCTTTGGTGTATTAATGGGGAACATTACAGTTATCAACTCAAAATAAACTTCAGCAGCATTAAGCGTTAGGGAGGGATTTTCCCAGAAGAACGGTTCATTTAATTTTATTTACCCAGAATTCCTCCAAAACTCAGGTGAGAGTAAGAAAGCAAATTTATTGCCAAGAAAAAGCCTTCACTCTGGAATGATTAAACCTTTAGCTCATTACACTGCTTTAGCGGACCAGCTCATAGAAGAGGTATCTTCAGAGCTCTCAAGTGTCCCTACAAGAGCTAAATCCTGCCTGAGACAGCCTGTGGGTGCTGAGAGAACACAAACACAAATCAAGAAATTCACTCAGTCACTCTGGTTCATAAGCCAGCTTCACGGTTACTGCGTGGACCGATCCCAGAGCGGCAACCTGTGTAAGGACGGCTCGCGTAGTGATGCGATATTCCTGTCACCTGCCACTAAGCGGCAGCTCTGACAAGGGCTGTTGTCAGGCCGCTGACATTGTGCAAACGGGAGAAAATGTCACTTCATTTCCAGACTCCATCAGCATCCACCACACTGGCCACCGGCCCGACCCACAATAACGACGAGCTGGTAAGCGACGGCGCTGTGGACACGACGGACCGTTAATTTCTTGGTGAGGACGTGCCCACGTGGGGCTGGGTTTTTTAGCCCGGAACCCGTCCTGCAGAGAAGTGTCAGCATTCAGAAATAGACGGTGTAAATGCCATGCTAATGAAAATACTTTTAAGGCTAATCTTTTATCGAGGTTGCATAAACACAATGTGAAATCGCCTGCAGCTAAGCAAGCCAATAATTCCAATGATGTGCTCAGCACAGAGCACTGCGGGAACATGTGGGCTTAATTCAGACCCCAGAGCATCAACGGGCACCCGTGTCAAGCGGGCCGATTTCAATTGCCTTGACAAAAGATAGTCAGTAGGCGGCAAATCATATCCAGGCATGCATTTGTTTGTTTTACAGGTAACATTTCCTGCAGTTTGATTTATGACTTTAATGCTGGCTGAAAGGGATTCACTCTTTTGTTCTGCAATAAAGCAAAGGTATATAAATGTGATGCAAAGTAAATTAATAACAAAAAGCCAGATTCTGTCAGAGTAAACAATGAATTGGACAAAAAAAAAAAAGAACATCTCAAAGGCATTCTGCCTGTATTGAAGGAGGGCCAGTAACATATACGCACTCTTGTGTATTAGCAACAAAGATAATGCAGGGAAAATCTACAGCACAAAAAAGGGTACTTGTCAAATAAGTGTACTTGAAAGAAATCCGCATTCAGAATCACATTCTGATAGAAAAGAGTGTGCACTAAAAGCATCAGGAGCAGGCTGAAGCAGCTTTGCACTGAAATGCATATAAAATGTATTCCTGTGAATGTTTAAACTGTGCCGATTTTAGCCAGATGCCAGGCAGAAACAGACCTGTTGTGATTTGGTTTGGGCTAGGATACTCTATTGAAAATGACACCAATTAAGTTTCTCTTTGCAATATGAAGTAGTTTCCAAATGAACCATTTTTCATTGCATCGTTAAAGTAAAGTGCCTTCTTCAAGGCTGTAAAGCTAATGCCCAATGAGAATTAAATGTCTTATTATAATGAGATGTGATGATGATGATGATGATGGATATAGGGCCTTTGAAGAAGATAAACTGCGGTTAAAAGATGTTTGGTTGCGAATCAGATTTGTGTAAGAAGGACAAAGCAGATCAGGAGATTTTCCAGTTCGGGAAAACGCTGCCCACTCTACACCAACATTTTATAATGCGTCATCACGTCTCCTGGCCCTTCCTGTGACACGTGGGGGTCCAGGAAAATGCAAGTTGTGACACAGCATAGTTGAAAAGTGCCTCACTTTAAATATTCACTTCGCTGTCACCCTTATGGCATTTCCAGGGCCTTGCAGGTAGGGATATATTACAGTTGCTATGCAACTGTTGTCCTGGTTATTTATGGCAGTATTACACAGGTGTATGAAAACTATGGAACCAGAAGTGAAATAAATTTTAAGTAAACCTTGGACGAGACTGTATGCCCGAAATAGCATAACATTTTGACAGATTTAGTCTTATAATATCAAAACAGCAGAATTGAAGACAATTTCATCATTTTCACACACACAGGACAGCTGAGACATCCATGTTTCTTCTTCCAGTAATCGGCACTGAAAAGAGGAGCTTCGAGAAACAGAGGCTTGGAAGAACTGCCCTTTCGCCCGGATAAGGCATCAAACTGAACAGCTCCGGCAGAAAGCCAGCTGTTAAAAAGAGTTAGACCATAGTTGAGAGTCTGCGGCTGAGGATTACATTCACGCGATTTGAGTCAGTACGTGGATCCTACACGATCTTCAATCCTGCAGTGGTACAGACACACGTTATTCCAGGCTGTTACTGAAGTGTCACTGTCTCGGAATCTCTTGGCATGTCAGGTGCTAATCTGACCATATGGACACTTAATCGAATCAGCAGCTTGTTATCCATGGGTAGTTAGCACCTTTGATTAATTGTAATAAAAAAAAAAAACACTAAATTGAAGGAAGTTATTAGAAATATACATCAAGCTATTACAATTAAAGCTTTTGTAAAAAAACTGCTAACTAAAACATTGCCTACAAATTATTTCAAAAATAGCAAAATGGGTATAAACGTGTAATTAAAATGGCCAAACCTATTAAAACTAAAATACTCAAACAGATCATTAAAACAGCACACAAAAACAGAGAATTTACCAAAATCTGAGAACTAAAATAACCACGGCGAACTGAATGCCTTGTATGTGTTTGGCACTATGACCAGTCCTGTGTCTACGTAAAGCAGCAACCTTACTGCATGCAGGCCAACATGCAGAAGACATGCACAAGTCTGCTGACATATTTTCCTTTGCCCAACTTTACAGGGTCCAGCAGGCTTACGTACACATAGAGCTAAAAACTGTGACGTAAGCTACTCATTTGGGTAAAAACGACAAGTTAACAGGAAACCTGCGGTTGCACACATCACATGCTGCCATGCAGATAGTCCACCTAGCGCATTTCACGCATTAAACGATCCTCACGAAACGCTGGCTGCGTGTTCTCATGCCACAGGGTCTTTACGATGTTGACATTAGGCCAGAGACAATAAAAGATGCCCCTCACAAAAAGAGTGCGCCCCAAGAAAGTCACATGACCTTCACACGTAAAGCTGTCCATCTTGACTGGACCGGCCAGTCACTAGTCAAGCTGTAAACATTTCAGTGAAAAAGCCCTAGGGACACAGGTCTGATTGGAAGTCCTGTAACCTTCCCATTTCCAGAGAGATCGACAGCTCAATTTCAACGCATCTCTTACTGTGACGTTTAAGTCACTCCTGGGTTGGCTATCATCTGAGGCTGGGAATCACTGAATTGAGTAAGGGGTCTCATGAATTTGTAGTCTGTATTTTCCCGAAGCAGCCGTTCCTCACTGAATCTCTGACCCGAACCACTCCTGTCTGGCTACATGCATAATCAGTGCTGCTGCAACGTGCGAGCTTGATTTACCTGTGGCATGATTACCACTTTGACTCATGCAATTCAAAATCTGTGCATTCACTGCATGTCAGTAGTACAAGGTCCTGATATGGTGCATGCTACACGAGCAGAGAAATAGTCAAAAATGACCTTTGCGCAAATCTAATAAAGAATATTTTTATGAGCTAGTAAATGATTAGGTATTGTAAAACAACATCCCTTCTCAATAAGATCAGGCAGGCTTCAGCATCGACTGATAAAACAACATACAGAAATTCAACAATGTGTGATATCGACTGCATTAGCTAGCTGGTACATTGTGAGTGCAAAATCTTTACCGGAATATAAATCTATGGTCGCTGATCGGGCAGCTGGTATCATCCCAGACTTCTGGATGGTTAACTGATTATTCTGGATAGCAGCTATCTGGCACAGCTCTCACAGTTCTGTGTTTGCAGAGGTTTTGGGATGTGTGTGATAGATCAATTTACATTTGCTCCAGCTCAAATAAAAAGTGCAACTGTGTCTTCAAGAAAGACGGCTGCATTCTCCAGGCACAGTTAACATAAAGCTGGCAGCAAGGCATTCTCCTCTGCAACAAACACCGCTGTGTCCTCACTGCAAACCCCAGGCTGCGCATTCTTTATCCTACAGGAGGCTAGTTCCAAGTTCCATGTTCCAAGTTTATTTGTCAGGTACGAAGCAAGCACATGTGGTGATGAAATGTTTACATTTCCAGACAGTATGAACACAGCACTAAAAAATACAATATAAACTGCTAAGGAGTCACACAATCAAGGGCTACATTTAATTAGCCATTTTAAAGTTACACACAATTTAATTATTATGCATGCATAGGAGTAACAATTTTGTACTCTAGGGATAAATATTTTAGGTAGCTTAACTATTAACACTGTTTGGTAACACTGAAGCGTGCACCCAGAGACTTGGGTGGTGTTGGGATTCACTGTGGTCAGTGTTGAAAAATGTGTTCGGAGGCTGGAGAACACCCATATCCATATTTGTATCCAACAATAAGGATCATAATCAGTGCCACTGTGGAGCGGAGGAGGGCACACAGACCATTAAGTCACTTGGGCCTGTTCTAGGGAAGTGATGGCTTTTCATGGACAAATCACTGTAAGCTGTGGCAGGCAGACTTACCAAAGTGCCACTTTCTCGAAAATATCGGCCAGGACTATTTATACACATGTATATAAAAAGCATATCCAAATTAAGTAATTTTTCACACCTGGGCGGAATGTAAGTGTTTCTGAACACCTTCCACCTTATGGAAGACATAGTGCTTTCTGCTAATTATGAGGTCCAGAGCAGAGACTTTCTGTCACCGCCACTGAGGATGGTGTGACAAAACCTCAGACCCAGTGGAATGCTGGCCTGACCTAAACAGTCACGGTGACAAAGGCTTAATACGTTCAGTTTGGTCAAACGGCACCAAATAAATGTCAATGAAAGAGACTCCTCCTGAGGGTATTGCTCATGGTCCTAATGTCCTCCCACTTAGGATAAAAGGCTTTATTGTCAGTGCACGCCAGTACAGCAAAACTGAGGTGCTGTTACCTGACTGGCTTTAATAAATAGGGGAAGAAAAAGAACAAAACACATGCATACATATATCAACTGTATATATAAAACCTGGATATAAATACATAGAAGTCTAGAAATAATATCTAGAGGTAAAGTAAGCATAGTGCTCTATCCTGCCAAAGGATGGCTCTTCATTATTGTATGTGCTTGTTACAGACAAAGATTTGGCCAGATCTACATTTGAATGGGCACTTAATTAAGCAGCTGGTCAGTGGTTTTATCAAAACATCTGCAACACAAAAGGATGTTACTCCCAACTGCAAAACGTCTCCAAGAAACTAAATACATTGCACTATGAGATCCCGCCCAACAGCACGAGTGCTAACCCACAGTTTTTCAAAGTAACTGTGAAAATTCCTGACTGGTCTCGAAAGATCACAGACCGAAATGGGACTCTGGGCCCAGAAGGTGTTGGCAAACGGCAGGGCCTACATTTCAGTTTTAATAGCTCTGCTAATATTGCCTACTTTAATGTCATCTCAGCTGAGATGCATTGAGCTTTGTAGGCCAGGGTTATTAATTCCACATGAGCAGGCATTCACAAAAAAAAAAAAAAAAAAACCCACAGCAACTTAAGCACTTAAAGCAGATAAGAGGACTGTACCACCGCACATGCTTGACCCACGTGATCCATACCAAAAGCCCACTCATCTTCCTAAACCCCTGACCTTGCTGTGTGGTGTGAACATTCTCCAATACTTACAAAAGTGATATCAGCATCGCTGGTACAGCATTACATTGGGTTCTATAGTCTTCTTACACTTCGAGAATCTAGATCATTTCCTCATTATTGACCTTAGGAAGGAATGACAATCTTGACTTGATTAGCAGGCGTTCAGTGGATATCCTTTACTGGAGAAATTATTACTGTATTACTACTTTAATTTTCTGATATTTATTGAAAATTCTACTAAAAAGTTTACTACAGCAAAATAAAACAAAAACACTGAATAATTTACTTTTACTTACTGGAAATATACTAATCCACTCTAAGTTATACATTTAATATATTTGGTCAACTGGATCTTGCCACCACATCTGCGGCTTGCAACATGATGTTTTTATTACATGATAAATGATAAAATCTGAACTGTAAAATTCTGACAGATATTTGCGAATATACACACGAACATTGTGGGTATTTTTGTATTTTATGCTGTTCAGATGACTACTACAAAAAATGACATGATATGGGCCTAAGGCTCTTAATCATTGAATTGAGAGTCATACTGCTGAATGTTCCACAACACCTTGAAGACAAATACAGAGGTCTCTCCTCCAGAGGCCCACCTAAATCTGCATATAGGAAGCAACCTAAAACCGAAACAGTAAGACGGAAGAAACAAAGATCCAAGGTTTTGTTTGTGAATTAGGCTGCCTTTCTCCAATGCACCATTCACCCGTGGATATCCACCAGCACCAAAAAGCCGGAGCTGTGCAGAAGCGACTTCAGCAGCTGTGAGGTATGTCTGTAAGCGCTGAACAGCATGGAGGCTTTGAGTTCCAGCTCAAGTTTTACTTCCTGAGTAAACAGAAAATAGCAGCAGAGGAGAACCAGACACCTCACATCTCAGGAGCTTCTCTGTCTCTTTGAAGTTCCAGTTCTACAGCTACACCATTACACAGTACATTTGAAGTGAAGTATAATGCCTCATGTATGCCTACATATGATACTGTGATAATGTTGTAATGATACTAATGACATTATATAAATGCTGTATGTATAAATATAGTATGTTGTTTCAGTTGAAAGAAGTTACAGTTTAGCTTTATAACTGCACCATGACTGAGAGGATAAAGATGGAGGACTGACAGGGTACAGGTCTGAAGGGGTAAAGATGGAGGACTGGCAGGGTACAGGTCTGAAGGGGTAAAGATGGAGGACTGGCAGGGTACAGGTCTGAAGGGGTAAAGATGGAGGACTGGCAGGGTACAGGTCTGAAGGGGTAACGATGGAGGACTGACAGGGTACAGGTCTGAAGGGGTAAAGATGGAGGACTGGCAGGGTACAGGTCTGAGAGAGTAATGGGAGTTAGGATACTGAGTTGAAAGATACAAGAAGGTATAGAAGTTAAGATGGTTCCTCTCCAAGAACAGGTCTTTTGGATATGGAGAAGGAAAGCCAGAAATACCACATACTAGAAAATTAAACTAAACGAAGGGAAAATATTAAAGTATTTGTAAAGGAAAGTGAAAAAGGCACTATTATTAACAATAAAAATGTCTGGCAAACAAATAAATGCAAATGTAAAGCTCCCAGCAAAGGCAGACAGGACTAAATCTGGCCTGGCAATTCGGAGAAGCTTGCTGGTTTAAATCCAGTAGGGGTCTGACTTAAACTAGGAGCTCATCCCAATTTAACTTGAAAAAATCTACAGTAAAGCTTCATCACTGAGTATAACACAGTTGGCTATGATGCCTTTCAAATCATCCAAGCAACTACATAATTTAATTATGCACAAGAATATTTCCCGTTGTATTTCTTAGTCCAGGAAATGTTCTCTGTTCATCTGCATGCAAAGCCTTTAAACCGTCATTGTAAACATTGTCTGACTTCAGTAATCTAGCTTGGAATATTTGAATCATTAACCCAGCGCTGATCAGAAGTGGCTGAACAAAATATCGTAAAAAGCATATTCAATGGATAGTGATCAATTAATGAAAATGCACATAAACACTGTTTACATTTGAAATAAGTTGCAGGTATTATCCATCCATCCATTTTCCAAACCCTCTTAATCCTACCTGGGGTTATCTGAAGCTAATCCCAGTTACCTTAGGGCACAAGGTGGGGGACACCTGAGATGGGGTGCCGGCCCATCGCAGGACAGTCATACATGAATTCATACACTATAAGCAATTTATAAATTATGCAATCAGCCTAAACAGCATGTCTTTGGACTGCAGAAGAAAACTCGCAAAGCACAAGTAGAACATGCAAACTCCACACACATAGAAGCTCGAACCCTCAACCCTGGAGGTACGAGGCAACGGTGCAAACCCCTAAGGCATCGTGCCCACCCAGCAGGTATTACATTAAATATACAATGAGAAAAATGTGAGACGTGGTGGCTACGTTACCAGCGACTGGAAGTGAGTTAAGGTTAGTTTTCCTCAAACACGCTACAAATAAAAGAAACTGGGAATAAACAGACACACCTATTCAATAACGCAAACGAATGTCTATTGACTGGACAATTTCATAGATTTTCCTCCAACAGTTTTACTTTTCAACAGACCACTAATTACTTAGTGGAAATGCAATGAACCATAAATCGAAAGTGCAATGGAGGAGAAGAAGAAGAATAGAAATATTTAGACCGATCTCAGTTGTTCTTTACCGGATAAAATTTGACCTCAGTTTAAATGATTACATAAATACCCTTTTTAAAAGAAGTGGCATGGGGGGGGGA
>JAACJT020000028.1:6119105-6152557 GCA_009936485.2 Gymnarchus niloticus | reverse complement strand
AGCCATAGCAATGGGGGGGGGGGGGGTCTTTGATGCTGATTTTTTTCGCTATTTATGGATCTTCTAATATCCCTTGAATTCAACAACTGTTGTTGACATCTTGTTTGCATTGCTATCAATATCCTTTGCCATACAAGTTTCTTACAATGTAAATGGTCGCCTGATCAGAGGTTCGACAGGATCTGAGTTCAGAACACCATGCCATATCTTATAAGCTCAAAGCTACATTTTCACATGACAGAAAGACGACATTCCATGGAGAAAAAGGAAGTAAAAGTTATCAAGGCACAGTGCACCCTGTCGCTTTAACAAAATGGACAAGGAGCTGGGAGGAAGGCTGATGATGAGATTATTATCAGAGTGCGTGAAAATGGAGAAAGTAACGTACATGCAGACTACAGTAGAATATATCACTGTGAAGCTTATTATAATACCTACCACTCATTTCTAGACAAATGCTCTGATCTGAACTCTTTCTCAGATAATCCCCCTTTCAAAGCTGTTATACACCGTGTTTCAAAAAAAAAAAAAAAAAAAAAAAAACTAAACCCTTTTCATTTTCTCAATAACTTTGTTCATCCTGAGCCGATTTTGACCATTTCTGGCTGAATGGCTGTGGGCCGACGTGAAAGCTAACGGGTGACACTCTGAACACTTACTCTAGCCGTACGACTTGGTTTGTCAGCGTTTTTGACTGGACTCTTACCTGACTTTACTGTCTGATTTTGATGTTTATCAGTGTGAGCATTAGTACAGCAGGAGTACATTAAATGGGTGTGGCAGCAAATAAAATACATGTTTTATTACAATTTTCTTAAGGTTTATTTCTGCCAAAAATGATCAAAATGAACTCAGGTTCAACAAAGTTATTGCAAAAATAAAGAGTTCAGTTTCTTTTTTTGAAACAGTGTTGAATCAATAGCGTTTAAATGTTCACAGGGCCAACCTTATCTGTTCTCCTCACTGTTTCGTATCCATGGAAACGAGGCGCTTCTTTCACCTCTACGGCGGCCCAAGCAGAAACATGTGCCTGGGTTGCTGTGGCCATGGTGAGAGCCTCTGAGAGGCAGCTAACCAAACTGACCTTGAACACAGACCTTCCCTCAGATCCCTTATCTCCCACCAGTGTGAGCCATATTTCCCGGGGCAGCCTTACCTTCTTGTAGAGGGCCCGCAGGTCCCGGTACTGCCACATGCTGCTCAGCACCTGAGAGGCAGCTTTCACCACCTTGGGGGAGTGCCTGCAACAGAGGTTACAGCACTTAATGTGTCTTCCGTTTCCAAGTAAAAGTAGGGTTTTTAGAATATCATTTCTTTTTTTATTTCTATGTGTTAAATAAATTTATTTGTTTGATATCTTAAGTGATATTTATTAACTGTGTGTACAATGTGAAAAGAACAATTCACATATAACTACATGACACAACTAAAAAACATTGGTAGCAACACAATGCAATGGAAAATAAGTTATCTGGTTTTAAAAAGCCTCAGAAAATAAATACGTAGAGTACAGGAATACATTTTCCGCTAATAAGCTGTTTAGCTCAGGGGATACAAATATTTAAGTAGTTATACTGAGTCTCAGCTGTGATGTTACACATTGTTCTGGTAGAAAATGAATTTTTTTTTTTGTGCAAACTAATTTTTGTGTTTGTGCTGCATTTTTTCCCCCATTTATTCCACCCACAAGGGCTACTGACAAAACTAATGCTTGTGACTGATTAAAAATAATTAAGTATGAGTAGGGAATAAACAGTTTTGCACACATAAATGAGATATGGATCGAGCAGCCAAGTTCACGCCTGAAAAATGAATGGGTAAATGCACGTAGGGCCAGTCGTGCAGAGATATTAAGCACTGACTGCCAACCGAGAAAAGGATGACATGCAAAATTGGACTCCAGTGTGAAACCTGGTCTGACGCAGCAGTAATTTCTTAATTATCAAGTCATGGCACCAGTGACGTGCAGTCAGTCTGACGTGAACAGGGTGAGCCAATCTCCTTAACATTAGCGGCAACCGTGTTTGGCACTGTTTAGATTACACAGAAGCAACTGCACTTTAAAATAGAAACTATTAACGTGGACTATTACTGTGGCCAGTGACGTGCACCTTCTGAACGATAAGACGCCCACGCCAGCCCTCTGCATGCTTGATGTTGGAGCAGTGTGTGCTTCCTGACATGCCCCTCCCTCACCTGTAGGGGCTGGAATGTAATGGCCCCAGACGTCCTGCTAGATAGCAGGCTAAAGATATTTTTCATGAAACATGAAAAGAGCCAATGTCAGCTCTTGGTGGCTTGATCGTGGTGGCTTAAGTCCCAGGATTGACACTTCTATCTTCTTAGTTAGAACACTGAAAACTGCTTCACTGTGCAGAAGAACCTTTGAAGCATCACCCACTACAAAGACAGAACAAACGTGCAAACGCTGACCTGTCTCTGTCCAACAATCACACAGACCTTTACTACAGATTTGCAAAACCAAAGACAATCAAATACCAGGCCTCTCACCACCCACCACGTCCATCTTCAAACAAGCTCAAAGCTCTTTAGTGGCCTCCTCACTCCCATCTTACAAACCTCACCAGCCAGCTGACAGCTCTGTAAAGTCAGGCTGATGCCTCCCTGAGACTCTTCAAGGAAGAGAACTCCAGGAATACAGCAGGCTTTGACCCCTACAAGATTAAAACACTATGCTGACAAGCTGGTCCCGGTCTTCAGACATGAAGTCAATTAGCTTCTGGACCACTGGATTCTTCTGGTCTGCTTCTTCCAATATTGTTTCAAGATAGGAGAATCAACCTGACTCTTTGACTGTAGACCAGTCACACAAATCTGTTATAATAACCACGTTTCCTATTTTAAGCTAGTCATGAACCCTCTCTTTGATGACCTACTTTCTGCACAAGGGTCCAACAGCTCACCATACAGTGCCATAAACATGAGTCTTCACTATATCATCACCATGGCTTGTTCTGGCACATGTGACAGAATCCCATTTACAGATATCAGCTCAACAACACCGTTACCTCTAAGCTCTTTAAAAGCCCACTGTCACCACTGAACATAGCGATCTCCAATGCATAGTGAATCTTACAGAACCTGACTAACAGGACGCAGTGCATGCAGTTGGGCTCCTATATAACATCCTATCTTAGCATGAGCGTCAGTTGCCTGCAAGGCTGTGTGCTTGGTCTCCTTTTCTCGCCTGTACACTAATGACAGCACCAGCAGAGATATGTCGAAATTCTGAAGTCCGCAGAGATACCACCCCCAATTCAATATAGCCATCACTGGAAGAGCCATCGCACCGAAAACCACTGTCAACTTCGCCAGGGGCTCCAAGGGAAAACGATAGCATGTTGTCAAATCTGCAGAGTGGCCATCAGAAGATTTGGCACAAGTCCAGGGGAAAAAAAAAAAATCCCAGTTGTCACCGTTGGCCCTGACCCCTCCCATCTGGGATAGCACCTGTTCCTGTGACTCGCTTCTGGGAAAAAGCTACAGGTCTGACAAAACCGGACGCCTCCAGCATTTATACCTTTGCTTTCTGGGACCTGAGTTCTTGGTGAAGAGCAAACAATTACACCTCTACATGGTTCTGTAACCTGCAGACCCAGCTGTTAGTCATTTCTATCTCTACTGTACCCGCTGTTACTTCTGTACAGCCTGTACTCTGTACTCCTGCACAGATTTGCTGCTGCGGTCTACTTTTATACTTTTTCACTTGTTTGTTTGAATGCTGCGTGTAACATCGCTGTTGAATGTCACATGTTTGAGTGGGACTGAGTGTGCCAAGGTACGTGGTAATTAGACTAATTAAGTGAATTTTTATTACGTAAAACACCCTAATGTTAAGGCAATAGGAAATAATGATTACAATACTAAATAACTGTCACATTCCCTTTGCTCTTAAGGAAATCATGAAGGTTTACCATAAAGACTGTTTATCCAATTTTATTTCTCTGTTTTATGTCTGAGATGAAAAACATTTGGCAGCCACATTACAATACAATGGCCTTGGAGTTTCGGTCCTGAGTTTTCGCATTACGGACCAGTGGGGTATACTACAATGCGAGTTTACTGGCCTAAACAGGCTTGTTGAGACGAACATCTGAGCTTTTCGTACCATGAATCACAGCTCATGATCGTACTTGCCATTTACCACCAAGTGCGGTAATCAGGGTTAGTCAACCTGGCTTAATCGAGTTATGCAAAAGTCACATCGTATTACATCCCACAGATGTATGTCTTTCGGAACAAACGTGTTTGCATATATAGATCTAATTTCAGATTCTACAGTTTTTATACCTCCTGGTGCTGGCGAACTTCAGTCACCCCAATCCCCTCTGCCCCCCCCAGTTGATGCTCCACCAACAGAGAAGACCACGTGTTTAAGAAAATGAGATTGTGGACTTGTGTTTCTTACTGGCACGTTCAGTGACCTCTAGCCAATATCACAGAGCTTATCTTGTTTGACAGAGGAAAAAAATTAATGTAATAGGGTAATAAAAACTATAGGTGAACAATCTTGAGACAGCTAAACTTTGGTAGCCTGGTATTTAGGCTAAGAGCTAAAAGATGTAGCACTCAGGTGACTTTTGCTGAGTTAAGAGATACCCAATAGCAGTCAGAGGAAAACTCGGCCTGTCATGGTGACAGGTCCCTGCCGGTTTCTCATTAGCTCTACCCTGCTTGACGGGTTATGACTCCATGGTAACAGGCTGCTCCAATCTGCCACTCGTGGGGACGCCCAGGCAGTGGGCCGTGCTGGCATTTCAGCTGCAGTGCGTGGAGGGCTGGCAATTATGGAGAAAGGAAAGGGGGGGATATCAATGCGATTTGACTGAACGAGCAGCGCATCTGAGCATGCTCAGTGGGCCCTGCTGGCTGCGAGGAAGTGTTCTCCCCCCAGGACCAAGAGTCCTCACTTTGCGAGCTTGGCCGTCAGTGATGTGGAACGGCTCTTGGGCTGAGCACGCTTGGGACCCTGGGGCTCGCAAGGGGATTAACGGCATTCGGTGAAACTTTTTCATGGTGACCTCGTTAGCCGAAGAAGTGTGAGCTTACTATGCTTATGTAAGCAATACTTACATATTAAATGTGACAAATTAACTGAGGTATACAGCATCTCTCTCCTTCAGATAATACAACACGCATCTTAGACCCATGGACTAAGGTAATTTAACATATCCTTAAGTGTCCTACTTTTCAAGTAAAAACATACTCCGTCTTTTTTCAAAATGATTCACACTATTTTGCCCCGCAAAAAGCATCAGAAACTCTAGGAAACTGAATCATAAAATCTTAGCACGAAAAAATAAGCAACAGGGATGTGATGAGCGTATCGATACTGTGACGATTTTATCACATTTTGGCCGATTTCCTTCTAAATTTGAGTTGGATTTATGGTTTTGAACCCATGCAACTGTATCATAGACACTTGGGCAGGGTTTTGCATTCGAATCGGTTTATTGTAACGCCCTACACATGGCCCCTTTATAACTCCTTTCTCACAGGGATACAATCTGGGCACTTCACCGTCCAGAGGTCCTAAGTCTAGGGTGTTGGCGTACTATGAATCATGGGAAGGGACCTCGTCATCTCGGGTGGATAGAGAGCTGACGCCACCTACTTGTCTCCCTTGCTCCGGGCGATGCCGATGAGTTTCTCGATGCCACCAGCATCACGCAGAGCCTTGGCGTTCTCCATGTTCTTGGTGATGACCTCGTGCAGGGCGCAGCACACGGCAGTCACAGTGTCGTCCGACATGGTCTTGGCCGCCGTGATGCCCGTGGTGGTGGCGGCACCCCCTCCGCTGCTACTGGTGCTGCCCGGCAGCCGGTGGACCAGGTCACGCATGGCGTATTTTCCTAGAATGGGAGAGGAGGAGTGCTCCGGTCGGCTTCCGTACCACAAACCTTCCGACTCCCACGGCTGTGGAAAGTGACGGCACTTCAAACTGTACAACCTACGGCTATCCACAGATCTTCTCTAGTACATGGTCATGCCAAATCTGTCACAGAAAGCACAGGGTAGGGGACATCCTGGACAGGATGCCAACCACAAACACTCACAAACTGTCAGCAATCCACATAAACACACGCTTTAAGACTGTGGTAGGAAACTGGAGTATTCAGCGGAAACATGCAAACTCCACATACTATACATAGAGCAGGGATGAGATTTGAACCAACAACACCGAAGGTGCAGGCCACACTCCACCCTAATTGCTAGAGTCCTCATGAGGGAGTCACACTTTATGACAAAGAGGTTGAGTGCAGACAACTCAAACTCATAACAGATATGAAGGGAATGAAGAGCAGAAAGACACACAGAGAGAACAAACTTGCCATTTAAAGAGCCACATTTCTAAATCTGTCTCAGGAGAATTCATCCTGCAGCATTCGTGTTTGACTATTTTCGATAACACAAACTAATGGGAAAGCATTCTGAAGTCACAGTCATAATTACTGCTTTTCCCCCCCTCAAAAGCATAGAAAGCTACATGTATGAAAATAAAATTATATTGATATGTGGCAGGTTGTCACTGAATGGCTGGGCAGTGGATGCTGTAGGTCAAGTATAACAGTTGTTTCCTAGCTTTGGCCAGCTAAAGTCAGCTCAACAATCAGGGTGGTCCCTGTGACCCTCGCTATCTCTTTTTGCTGTGAGCAAGCCTTACATCTACTATACGACCTTTTTGCAGGCTAACTAAAACTCCCTGGGGTAAACATTTCATTTTTTTATTTTTTGAAGGGTTTACATAAGCCCAGGAATAACCTGTCCATGAGATGCAGTGGCGGTGCGCCCGAAATGAGGGTGAAGCGAAGACCTGAGGTTAAAGACATAACTGCCAGTCCTGGGGCATTCAAATGGCATCGCTGTGGTGGCTTCTTAGTCACCTCCACAGCTCTCCCACGTGCAGAGACACGGCCTCGGCCCTTCGGCTCCGCCATGACTCATTCTCGCCACGCGACCTGACTCCTCCCGCCACGCTGTTTCTCAGTGCTCAGGACGTGCCCACAGTGCTCTGTTTTCCCTGTGATTAAGTGCGTCGTACAGCCCAGTCCAACTTGTCCCACTACGTGTGACATTAACGGTGAGACCCCGGTGTTTCCTCAGGCTGAACACGGAAAAAGCCCGAGCTAAAATCTTGGTTTCTTAGGAAGGAGCTATGATTAATGGTGTCGTGTGGAATTCAGGTAAATAATGCCGGTTCGTTCATTAGATTCTTCGAGCTGATCTGTTTTTGACAGATGTGCTTCTGGAGATGCTGTCTAAGTAAAGTCATTTATAAACTATAAAACCTCCATCCATCTCTCAAAACTGCATATTCAGAACAGGGTCACAGTGAGCCTGGAGTTTATCCCAGGATGCACAGGATACACCCTGGACTGGATGCCAGTCCACTGCTGGACACGCGCTCCCACATTGCGGGTAATCTAGAGGCACAAATCCACCATGCTGCAGGATTTCGGAGAGCAAGAGGAAAGCAGAGTGCCCAGTGGACACCTACAAAAACTCACGGAAGACCTGCGAGGATTCCGCGGGATTCAAACCCACAAACCAGTAGGGTGTGAGGCTACAGTGCTGTATGCTGAGACATCATGCTGCCCAGCTAGACAGCAAAATGCAAGAATATTCGTAACAACATGTCTGTCATGATTTAATAAGCGTCGAGCCTTTTCTCATCCCAGTAATAATCATGATTTCACTATGGGCTATTCCCTAGGAAACAGACTGTATCACTCGGATTAATCTAAACCACAAAGCAAAATGTCAGTACAGATAAATGCATGAAAGAAAATGTACTTCGTCTCAGGTCCCCTTTCAGCTACCCATTATTGTCCTTTTCTAATTGAAAAGGTGTGGCTAATAATATGAATCACACTGTAATTTTTATATTCCAGGCCGCTGTTTCAAAATCACTTCAAAATTGAAGTCGCGGGCATCATCTGAACCAGCAGGAATTTGATCATTACAATTTCAAATGGGCTTCCATTTATCCCCATTGGAACAAAAAAATGCTCTCATAAATGATGTGCACTTATCGTGAAATTCCACACTCTGTAGTCTTTCTTACCAGGCAAGTAAAGACAAAAGCATTTACCCAAAGTAGACCAGATATGTCCTGGAAGGCCATAAATTAAATATATATATTCCTATTCTTGACTCATCTATGAAACACATTTAGGAGGATAATGAGTCTTAATTCTCCAATATTTCCAGAGCTCAGAGATCTCATTTAAAAAGAAAAAAAGCCAACAGCCCAGACCGCAGCAATACCCAGAATGGTAGCTTCATGAAACATTTGTAGTGGTTAAATATTCCAGGATACTAACATTTCCAGCAGCATTTCCTTAACTGCTGGAATGGTATTTCGCGTGATAAAGTACGAGTCAGAAAATACGATATACTGGTGCCGAATTTAAGCCTTCAAATAACAGACATTACAGCACAATAACTGCAGTTAATGGAAGATATTTTGTAGAGGATAAAAGAACAGAATACAGCACAATACTTCTAAGCAGACCATAAACTGGAATACCCACCTATTATATAATGTTCAATGCCTGTGTGTCTGTTTGTCTGGTATACAAATCCATACTGTTGGACCTATCTGCTCCAAATTTTTCACAGATGTTCCATTTGACTGGGAGATGACCATAGTTTGACCCAAACTTTTGACCCCCTGAGTACTCTTGTTAATTGGGGGTTAACCCTGAGCAACGTTGCGTACTACGGCTAATTTGATATATATCTGATTCATGATTGAACTTACTATGTGGCAGACAGAGTCAAAGAGTAACTGTTCTGTTGTGTGGTGGTTAATAACAAGCAAGGTGAAAGCTGGTTAGACCAGGTCCTGGGAGAACCGTTAATGCAATACTTTTCAGAAAAGGACATAACCAGAATATTTCCAGAAAAAATATCAAAAGCTGTTTTGGGTTAAATTTCCAGGGACCATAAAATTTGTATCAAAACAGAAAATAACCACACATTCTATCAGTAGACAAATGGTGCTCTTTCGGAACAAATCTGTTGTAAGATGGGTGTTCTTAAAATGCTGAAGACTTCCCAATCTGAGAGAATGGGTCTCACTGTGGAAACAGCCCAGTATCTTGCTGATGGAGGCCATAAAACTCCACCCGAACGAGAACGCCAGTCAAGGCTGGGCAGCAACGTCGACAGTGACCCAGTCAATTGTAAATGAAAACAATACCACGTATGGCTGTGACTTTAAACTGACAGATTTACACACATCAAAAAACGAAGAATTAATAAAAATGTAATTGCCCCTCCAGAATTTGGGTGCACTGAACTGCAAAAGCTGACGTTTAAATTACATTTGAACTTATTCTTTCAGCAGATCTTCAGAAAACCAACTTTGCTTTTTCATTCAGCTGCAACTACACAGTTTAAAAAAAAAAAAAACTACCATATAATATGTGGTCACTAAACCAAAATATTATTTTACAAAGGTGCCAGCGAGGTTTTATCAGTTTCCCAAAACCGTTTCGAACATTAGGCACGGTACTGCACCGTACGTCTACAGCCACCAATCCAACCTGCACATTCCACGTTCCTTTCCAGATGATTACCAACAGACGACAAGATAAGCGAAATGCTGTGCGAGACACAGTATCTAAAGGTAGGCAGATATTAGGATTTACAGTTTTCAATCCCCTCAAATAACGCATAACACTTTCTCAAACAAAATGAAATGGTTTAAACCAACTGGCAAAGGAACCGTGAGCTTATTTTTGAACAATTTAAGCACCCGCATTGCTGGGAACTGTCATGGCTAAAATGGGACCGAAGCTTATTCAAATGGGAGGGTAATTTCAACGAGTAAGGGAGAGACGGAGATTAACTCGGTAGCGTAGAGGCTGAAAGGCAAAACACATAACACGCTTGAATGTTTACTGAGGCAACTCAAAGTCCATTACTGAACAAAATCCAATCAAAAACTGCCATTGCCCAAGTAAGAGTACGGCTAATGTCATCTCTGTCTAAATAAGTGCAGTGCAGGTGAGATATTCTGACTCAGAACTGTACTATTTTTGGCGCCGGTCTACTTTTTAACGCACAAGCAGACACAGACCACACATTATATCGGCACATCCTCTCGCTAGACACCCTACGGGCAGGCCGGGCCTGAGTGTGTTTCTGTTCCAGTTTAGTGCGACCGAAAAGAGCCACACGAGGCATCTGTAATGAGAATGCGGCAGTCTGTCGGTGGGGAATTCAGTAGTGTAATAACGGGAAACGAATCGTGGCGTTGGCATCCGAGTCTGGTTCCAGGCCAGCGAGAAGGGGTTCCGCCATTTTAAGCCGAATAATCACAACCCTAAAAGGCTTGAGAAGTTACAAAGGCACGATTTAACCAGTTGGAATGAAATGGAGGGCGAAGTCTGTTAGAGAGGAGCCAAAACGTAGCATAACGTAAAATACCATTCTGCTGGAATAAGATTCATTTCCGGCCAGGGAAAAGGTTGCCATGTATTTCAGTATTGTGGAAAAGACTGGCTGTTCTGTCAATGAAAACCAAGTGACACAGGCGCTGTAGGATACAGGAAGTTTTACATGGGGCTGAACAGTAATAGCAAAAGAACAGGGAAACAGTAAGAGTCTTTCCTACTAAACAAGGATAGAATCGCCATCTTTGTCACGCAACGAAAAAATGCAGATCACTTGAAGCACCTCATCATTCGGATGTTGAACGGGGCTCTGGTGCGGTGCTGCTGGTGAACTATGTACAGGACTACCATTACTGACAAGCACCGTGAATGAGGGATGCATGAAAACAAATGAGTATGAGCTGTCATGGACACAAATCTTTGTAACAAGACGAATGGCACCCAATGTTTCCTTACCAATACATTTTAGTGAACTAAAGTTGATTCGATGTGACAACAGAGCAGGTACCTTGGTGCCTGGTTAAGAACCCGGGCTTCTTGATAGTCGTCCTAATATTAATCAAGTTATTAATAATCAGTTTACTTGAATATGCAGCTGTATGAATAATTAATACTGTCATCTTGAAAAAAGTTCCACTAAATTACTCAAAATTATATGTGGGATAATCCCCATCTACGATGGCAGTAATTAAACCAAAAGCTGAGTGCTCCTCATTTAGCTGGACTGTCCCAGGCTTGTTAGGAGAATTTGTTAGTGGCTCTTTGGCTGACCTTGGCTGTATATGAAAACTCACGGTATAAATATGAGAGCTGTAGAGAAATCAGCATTTAGGACAAACCCCAGATTCAGTCAGTTTACAATACTATAAATAAAAATCTAACCACACAGCGTTCACTTTTCCTTATCATTTTCACCGCTAACCATTTTGTGGTCTGTATTTCATAGCTGGAACCATTTAGACATGCCAAAACTGCAATGAAACCCACCAGCCAGTAGGGGAGCTGTCGCCTTCAATTTAGAACTCTCCCGACCCTAACATAAACCCAGAAGGTGGTGCGATCAGCCAGCTGCAGTTGCCTCCTTGCTGTTATGTAAAGAAAAGCCTTTAGAGATGGTTACTGTTCGATTCTGCAGCTTTGCTGGCTAACTTCACTATCGTGATATTGCTCTCTGGTGTTTTAACACAGAGTATTTTCTGTCCATTTTGTTAGCATTAGTTAATCTCTCACTGTACTCCGTACAGCCTTTTTATTGCTCTTCCTTTCTGTCTTTATGCCAGCGTTGCTCTTTCAGAGCACTGCAAAGTCTGCATTTGGGAAAATTCCCAGCTGACCCACTAGCGGGTATTTCGATTGTGAACAGCTAAGTCCTGCAGGCTGTGGAAACAGACAGTTGCCAAGTTGCCTAAAAAAAAAAGCCAACACCTAGAGATTGAGAGGCTCATGGAATGGATCAGCCCACCGTCCCAGAAACCTTCCCTTACGAGGTGGGGAAAAAACACCCAGCATGTGATAGGGTGGGAACGAGTTGCATTGAGCAAACAGTACAAAGCAAATGTATAACATTCCTTGTTTAAGGATGGAAGAAGTATTTCTTATGGTCAATTTGAACTGGTGGGGTGTTTTAACAATGCCACTGTGATTACCAAAAAGCCTCTTGAAAATTTTCACTGTGGTCTTGGGGTGCAAGCCTCTGACATGGAAGTGATAATTCAGGGAGTTGAAAACAGGAGCAATAACATATATATGGACACAATATAATAGCCCAGTTTCTGCAAGTTAGCTGCAAACCCCGAGCATCCAAGGGAGGCTACAATAGTTTCCACTGCTGTCACAGAGAAGCGGCACATAAGAAAACGAGCGAAAAACTGCAGTGTTTTACTCCCTGAGATCTGCTATATTTTATTTTCCTTTTTCAGCCATGTGAATTTCAGTTCTGAAACAGAACACGTTACAGTTGGTTCCTTTGATGTTTGTGGCAGTAGATGAAAGCGGGACACTGGCTAAAATTAATGCAAAACCGTCCCTTGGCAGGTGTATAGGAGACAGGCTGGGATTAATTACAAAATTTAACAAGAAAACATGCCTTTTTTTTTTTCTTAGAACAGTTTGTGAATCGGAAGCAGGTATGCATACGGCGGCACCCACAAGGCTGAGGATAAGAGTGTAAAAACATCTACAGCCATCTGTGAGCGTGTTATGGGTAACCAATTGTGCTCTTTTATTGTTGGGTAGGGGACATCGTTCGTCATTATCTGGGCCAGAAGAACTGTGGGAACGGCCTGTCTGAGCAAGGAGACTATCATGTGGTATCAAACAAGAGGCACATTCCCCTGCCAGGTAGCTCTCTTTACACAGATCACCAGCAGCTGCTGTTTCATTGATCAGGGAACCGGAATTTACCAAAACGGGCTGCAGGGGCCATCTGTATGATGGCCTCTTGGACAGCTGTATATTAAAAAGATCCTTCACTATAACTTCTCGTCCAGATCCCATCTTGGGAGGAAAAAATGCTTTGAAGCCTACGTTGCTGATTGCAGCTAAAAATCACACATAGTCAACAGTTAGGTGGGCGGCAACAGGTGGAAGTTATTCCGGAATTTTAAGTTTTTCAAAAACCTTTGGCTACACATGAATCAGCTAAAATGAATGAGCCCTTAAAGTTTACTGATGCTGGTCAGGAAAGTAAATGAAGAATTAGCTTGGTGCGATGCAGGGTTACCTATATGTAAAATTCGTGTCAGACAGTCCCACCACTCCAGAATGTTCACACAGAGCCTGGCTCAAGCTTGAAAGCAGGTTAACGAGAATTTTGGCTGGTCAAGCAAAGTTACTCTGAGAATGATCATTATTATGTTAACGAACAGAAGCAGGAGATAAGAGCTGTTGGAACCTTCACAAGTAGAAACTTTCTCAGCGAGCTCTAAGATCAAAGTACTGTTCGCCATGAGTACACGTCCATATGGCAGGATACCATCCTCTCTCGGTTAATCCCATTTTCACATTTTCACTTTGTTTTTGACTCGAAGACCAGCTAGTTCCACTGGGTAACAGCAGCTCCTCGTCAAAAAAAGATTAGAACGACAGTCATAATTGCAAGATGATATGGGTGGAAAAAATGCGAGAGACCGGCCGCTGGGAGAAGGGAGAGCAAAAAAAAGCGGGATCCTACAAGAGACAACGTGGCTCTTGGGCTGGGCTAAACCCCAGCAAACGGCAGCTGTCAGCACTGCCTCTTCGGGAATGCAAATGGGCAAATCTCAACAGCGGCATTAAACACGCTCACGCAATGGCCGCCCAGGGAAGCTGCTGGATGCTGTCGGTAGCAAGAGCAGCTGCTTACGGGGGGAAATGCTGTCACTGTCACTCAGCAGGCTGAGATGCAAAGCATATGGCCAAGGATGCTGCCTGGGACGTGCGTGGATTGGTCATGTGACTTGTGTCCAATGGACAGAAACACATCTTTGAGGAAGCCCCTCCCTCAGGAAGATCGTGGGCGTGATTTCTTGGACGATGTTGAAGCGATTCACAATACAGACCCAAACCAGGTGAGTCCAAGGTAAGAATAATAAAATTAGCGGTGCTTTGGATAAGCCGACCTTCTCACAAATGCTCCAGTGCATGTACGGACAAAACTTAATTTATACACCACTTTACCTTCCTCTGCTTCTCACCCTTATCTTCTTCCCTACGCCAAGCTGTCATCTCTGAACTGATCTGCTAAGATTCCGTTAGCTTCGGGAACTCAAGAATCATATGATATAACATTTATCTCACTTTGCCTCTCTTTGGTGTTGAGCACATCAAAATGACTCATTTCTTCGTAAACATTTTGTTTGGATCTGATATCGTGCTGAACTGAGGACATAAGGATACCTGCTGGGTATACTTAAAGTGGCACTGCTTATATTGTGATATTGCACTTTGATCATACTAAGCCATCCCTTAAATTTACTACTATCTATGAATTTACAAACGCAAAACACATCTTTGCATTAAGACCAAAGAACAACAAAACAAAAAATCAACTAATACTAGTTTCCAAGTGCAACAACGTGTATATTTTTTCAATTTCAATGAAATATTTCCACATATTAGAAATATAATTTCCTTGCCTGAAAGAATATTTAGACTGTGGGATGAGAATTTCAAGTTTATCTCTGCATAATTACCCTAATTCAAAGACAGTCAAAGGCTGTACGCATCTGATCCTTTCACTGATGATTCCAGCATTCTGCGGATTATACAAAGTCCATACAGGGCAGCAATACACAATTCCTTCTCCTTACCCATTTTAGCATCTTGTATCTGCACACCAATCATTTTGTAAAAGATGATGAGACATTGGTGTAAATGTTTTGCCTTTAAATGAATTTCATCCTTATACAGGTACTCCTTGACATACGGCAAATGTCATACGACTAACCTTACTCGTGAGCAGCATCCCAACAAGGTACACGTTATCCTGAAATCACTTTCAAATCACGACGCTTTGTCGTTAGATGTGACGACAGTGACTAACGCACGGTATAAAAACCTGTCAAACAAATGTATGCGAACGAAAGTGTCCACCGCTATTTATGTCTTTCTTTGACACCGTATAAATGGTTAGAAAATGGCAAGAAAGACAAGAAATGGAAGTTCTGATAGTGGTACACACCTGTACTTGACAATGTTCAACTTCTGACTAACTTGACTTGTGAGACAGCTGCTGGGACTTAACCCTATGCTAAGTAAAGGAGTGTCTGTACCCGGAATGCACAAAACTTTAGGGACGCCTCTGTAATGTTTTCCGTCACGGCGGTTCGTCTGGGTTTGGTGTTCCACAGGGATACGGACACATTCAGACTCTGCCCACTCGCACATTTACATTGAGCTGGCTGGATGTTTTCTGAATGCCGGACCATTCCAGACACACGCACAGGACGCTCTTGTGTTACAGCCTTTACACAGTCTAACCAGGATACTTGGTAGGTACTCTCATACTCTTTTCAAAGGCGTTTAAATCTTTCTTTACCCTCACATACATACATACATCCCTCTGGTGTCTCAAGCCATAAAAATCCTTCTTTAACCTGTTTTCTGCTCTGCATGTACACTGACTGAAGTGGATTTAATAGGTTAAATCAACCAGGCATCAGTTTTCACCTGGATTCACATAGAAAGTCAATTTCAAGGAAAGAACAAGTGTCCCTAACGTTTTGTACAATAAATATACAATAAGAAAGGTTATAAATCACATACAAACGATTAGAAACCACAGTGCGACTCTCCTAAATGCAGCCAGTAGCCTGGAACAGGGAAGGCTGTTGCCATGGAAATGAAAAAAGCCACCATGTTTATTAGGGAAGGATCAATAGTCTGTTAGAAGAATCAGTGAGAGAATTTTAAAACCTTTAATGATCCTGTGAAAATTAGGAACTAACGAAGCATACAAACTTGAAAATGCCTGAAGTTTTCCAAATATTATCACAATCATTTTATTTAATATGATACATTACTTTAAACTGCACCGTCCATACAAATGGCAAAATGCCACACAAAGGCGTCGCTCTAAAAATTTTAGTAAAGCTCATACTAATCTCATTGTAAAAAGCTCGCACCGTGGCAACAAAAACTGAGCAGTTCCACCTTGAGCGCATGTGGTGACAGAAAAGATGAACAAAACAACCGAGGGTCTCAGACTTTACCGGAAACAAATGACACGAAACCTGCACAGCAAGCACTGATCCCAAATTCAAGGTGGAGGAGGTGAATATAGCTCCAGTGGAAATGTCATCATGCTCACATCACTCAGCCTGAATACAAGTTTGACATCTAATAACCACACTGAAGAGCCTGAGAACTTAGAGAGATGCATAAGGGATATTTAGTTCCACTGCATTCTGCAGTGTTCTAAAATAAGTTAAGATCATCAGCACGTACAAATTTACAAATTGGTCATTCTGGGTTTTTATCAGAACCAGCCAAATCACAGAGAAAATTACAAAATCTGCAGTTTATTACTGTATTTAAAATGACATGCGTTCATTACTGAGTTATGAGTGACAGAGTGTAATAGACTCCAGGCAGGCGCTGCCAAATCACTTAGACAGATTTTACTTTTTATTTCCCTATATTTCTATGCCTCACATCCTATAATGACCACGAATGGTGCACATCCCACAACCATTTGGCAGCGTTTCTGTCGGCTCTTTACAGACTCCAACCACTGTGTTACTAGGTGTCATGATTTGCTGAATTAGCTGACAGGAACACACATGCAGACTGTATTACAGAACTTCTCCGTAGGCTTGGCCTACAACCAACCTGTATTTAACCTGAAGCCTCCTATGGCTCCACTGACAATGTGGATTCAACTGGTACAATTAAAGAATCACCTCTTCCTAGGTGTGTTCGAGGGTTTAACATCCCATAGTATACATCTATATTACTACACTTTCTACAGTTGCAGATGCCAATTTGCATTTCTCCAGATTAATCCAATACCATATGTTACTTTGTATTCATATTGCAAATTAAATATATTTTTAAAACACCTTTCTTTAAAAAATGAGTTAGTCATTTTAGACAGGCATGTATGTAATTCAGATGTTACCTAAAGCATTCTATGTCATCCATCTGTGTTTAGTTACCTAATGTAAGATGGCACAGTTTGGTGATACCAGGAAGCAGAAGGTATAAGGCTGTGTACAGAATTCATGGGAGGTTACTTCACTCCAGGGAATGTACACACAAACTCACAAATAATGGGTCATTTAAAATTGTTTGTATGTGGGAGGAAACCCATGTCCGAAACCTCTGGGAGGCTAGAACCGGCGTTAACTGAACCAGCCCGGAACGTGCAGAACCGAAAGAGAACGTATCAGACACTAAGCTATCTTAGTGCCATCCTCTCAAGTTATACAGTATGAAACTGGGAATGGATGTCAACTGCTATGAGAATCCCATCTACTGCACATATAAAAGATTCTTTTCAAGATCGTTATTATTAAAAATGAAAAAAGGTGTAGGGATGGAGGAGCCTCCAACGTGTGAGTAAAGACCCAGCGCACGTAGCAGCTCTTTCACGAGAGGAAATGGAATGCTTCCTGATCTAAGAGAACCCAGGTCTTTGGCAAATGGAGCTCTGACTCGGCCTGTCAGGACACATCAGGGAGTCCTTTCATAATATTCTTAAAATCACCGATGAGGCCCTTCAATTTGAGCCGATTCCAGCTGGCCCACCCAGATGGCATGCAGTGACTGACAGACACAAGGCTTCATGACGCCGGAGAACAAATCAAAGACAGAGGAAGTCAGAGGTGCCGTGGGTGTCAGAATGGGTAAGGGACCTCCTCACAGCAGGCACATTCAGCCAAGGTAATCCTGAAGTGTTTCTTTCCCTTCTCAGCCACACCATGAAGATTTGCAGGTGCTGCTACTTAAAACCAAGGTAAGATAAATGATTTTCAGTATCTGCATCTTTTCCGGAGAACAACTAAATACTCCAGTGAGAGTTCTTGAGATTGATGTGTTCTGTTCCTCAGTGCACCTAATCAGCCCAATCAGGCCATTACTTCCACCCAAGCTGCCCTATCAGTTAGTAACATTCCAGATATGACATCTTTCTCTTCTGTGGTGTGTTGAAGCTTTGGCCCCTGTTCAAGCTGAGGACAGACCTGAGATTCCATAGCTGCCTATCCATCCTGAGCAGATCCAGGTCCCCAAAACAGCACCTGATGATGATGTGGTAGAACCTAATGTTTCAGTGGATGGCTGACACACGCATGTGGTAGTGGACCAAATGTCCGATCCCGTTTTTATCGGAGAGCTCCAGACTGCCACATGAAGAGTGCCATATCACATGCAATGGGACGGTGACATGAAAATGTCCTTGTCAGTACTGACCGCAGATGGATGAACGAAAAAGCGCCTGGATTCCTCCAGACAGATTCCTCTTCAGACACGATGGAGCAGGAGGTCTCTTTAAGATGACCTCATACTGACTCCTGTGACAGAATCACCTGGCTGGGACAACACCAAAGCCCAAACCTGCCCCCGGCCCGTGCTCCATCCTCTTCTTCTCTACCTCTTTAGCACGAGAAACTCACCCCTGTATTCCACGTACCCCTAGCGGTGGTCTCGTATCCCCCTCAGAAAGCCCACTTATTTGCTTTTCTTCCCCATCTGGATCTGCAAAGAGCCACACTTACTCCGACAGGCATACAGGGGCATGGACCATCAGTGCATACAGTGTAAAGCTCTGGGTCACTTCTGAATGACGCCGATGTTGCTAGATTACCCTAATGGCTCCATCCCCACTCTGGCAGGACATGAATAAGAATACAAGGGTATGTATATAAAATAATGTGTTTGCACTGCTCTGACTTCGCTGTCCAGCAAGAAGCGGCGACTGATAGCCATCCAGAAGAGAGCATATCAGTAGGAACCTCTATTTCCAAGGCTCCGGAGAATAGAAATTGAGCAATTTATCGTTATCTAGATGCCCCAGTTGACTACCTAACTGGAGGGTTTCCTTAGAAGACCTCTGCAAAAAGTGGTCACATGACAAACATTGTTGAGAGTATTCTTGGTCACATGAACGATTAATACTGATGGGTGACTAACGGCCATTTATTTGGATAGCACCTCAACGTATCTTTATTATGCAATAACTGATGAGAAACTGTAAATTGAAAACTGAAATTGTTTACAGACAACCCAAGCAGATGTTGTTACCAAAAAGCCATTGGGAAATATCATTGCTAACAGCTCATTACCACCCAATGGCTGGATACTTGGAGAAAACAAATACATTTCAGTGAAAATGGCTCAATCAACTCTATTGGCTAGGCATTCACACGCGCACACACACGCGCACACACACGCGCTCGCGCACATACACATAGGTTGTGTGAAAGCTATGGAGAATGCTCGAGTGCAATGGGTTCTCTGGGAGCTGTAAGCTCTTGGCTTGGGAGGTGTACAGTTCTACGATCATCTCTTTCTCTAGCATTACCTACCAATATGACCCCTCAGCCTCTGCTCTGACACCCCCCCATGGTTCCACCAGCTGAAAGACACCAAAGTATGATGAAATCTAGAAGACATCAAAGCATGACGAAATCTGTGGCGTTATATACATGGAGTTTCAAGGTAGTCTGCAGGCTAGAAATGACCTGGTCTGCCCTGACTGTGTCTCAAAGTGAGAGGCTGGGCCAGGTCAGTGTGTGCTGTCCCAGAGAGGCAAGTCACATGAATGAGGTGATTTGTGATGACCCTGCAAACCAAAATATTCTATCATCCCCCGCCAGTGAACCTGAGCAGACAATGGTTCCTATCATAACCTTTGCATTTCAATCCTTCATTTTTAATCTTTGTTCTAGATGAAGCCTCGCTTGTGTTCTTTGCCTCTCTGTTGTATTGAGCCTAACCCCTCCAAGTCCAGGGAAAACCTGCCACAGTAAACCCACTCTTCTCTGGCTCATGCCCATGCTGGGTGTGCTTGTTCCCCGATTCTCACACATTGTTGTTTTATCTTTATCCTCAGTGCACACCTCAAATGAGTCACTGCAAGCTCGATATCTGTGCTTGGCTGGCCATACAGGCACTGTTCATGGCAGGAGACAAAGGGCTGCTTCCGAATCACATCCTTGCCCACGCTGACCTTTCCTGTTGCACCACTAATCAGACGGATGCACGTAGGAGGACTATGTGCTGATTGGAGGAGTGGTGTGACCGTCACTCCTGGCAACTATGTGCTGAGGTCATATGATTTCAATGAAGCCCTCTGCAGCCGGCAGCTACGGACCCCCAGAGCTATTCTTCCCCCATCAGTGGAACAAATCAAATTTGCTCCGGCAGGACCAAAAAAAACGTATGGATGACTCCATGATCCACTCACCGATTAACTCTTTGTTCCTCACATCTAGGGCCATGTTCCTTAGTGCGGTGGCCACGGCACACACGACTCGGTCGTTGTCTATCCGCAGCAGCTCCACCAGGATGGGCAGTCCCTTCTCCTTCCTCACAGCCACGCGGATGTACACCGACCACTGCCGAGAACAGAGAAGCGTGCTCACATCCTCGGTCACAGCGCACAGAACCGCTGCAGAGTGGCCCAGCTATGGTGGCTTCTTACCTTCTCTCGAAGCCCACTGCCATGATGCTGCGTCTGCATATGCTCTGTGTTAGACTTGTCAGAAATCCAAAGCCTCTCCAACCCCAGGCATAAGGAGCTTTTTATAGGATTAACGGAATTTCTGCCTCTTTCAACGTTCGTCTTGCCAACTCTGGTTAAATGATGTCTGGACACTAGCTCCGTGGATGCACGGTGACATTATGTATTTTTGCGGCTCCTTAATCCGTTCTCCACCCAGACTAAGCATGCGAGTCCACAGAAACTGACAGCCTTCACCATGCGTGAAAACTCTCACAGCTTACAAATGGTGTAAAACAGAACCACCCCAAATCTGAGGCATACTGTATACTGAATTTAACAACAACTAATGCCGAGCTTAAAAATGCAGGTGAGCACCGTGCTTAGTCACAATCTCTATTATTAGTAGCAGAGGGTAAGTATAAGAATTTTAACCAAAACTCTAAGGTGCAAATAGATGTTTTTTTTTTTTCCTGTTGCCAGAATGTATGCTGCTTCCTGCATGTGTAGTAGCATTCAAGCTCAACATTGAAAGCAGAACTTGTTTCAAGCCAATTGCATTTTAATGGAAAGAAACAAATGACTTTTAAAGCACAGCATACTAAACACAGACCCGCCAATTTTAACACAAAATCACCCAGGTGCCCCCAGTCTCACAGTGAGCACACGTTCCTTGAAAATAAATCAGTCGAAAGACTGACAAACTCAGAAAGAATTCACACAACAGCAGTTACCACATGACAGTACACTGGTGTCAGCTACTGCATTTTGTCGTGGTCAGAAATAGGGGCTTTCAAACCTATTTTCTGCGACAGAATACGAAGTGTCAGTACATGAACGTGTATGGAATGTTTTACACGGAAAGGCAACGCCATGGACCGGCTTGCAGATGAACAAGCATGAAAGCAATTACAAACATGACTGGTAAAGTGGGCAGTGGAGACTGACAGGGAACAGAGAGGTGCACTGTGGGTTTTGGGATTTTTTCAATCTAGTGCGAGTTAGGGAGCCTAAAACCCACCAGCGCAGCTGAATCCATTAAGGAACTTTAAAACCATCCAATCCCAGCAATTGAGGCTGAGCAAAGAAGGGCCTTATTGATCATCTGGGGCTCTTCCATTAGATTAGCGGGTAACAGCTAATGCAAAAATAACCCTCCCGTCTGAGAGAGAGAGGGGGAAGCTGATAAACTGCCAAACGTTTAAATTCAGTAAGAAAAAACAGGCCACAAAAAAAGAATTTTGCTAATCTGGTGTAGATGACAGTGGTCCTTACAGACTCTGTAGTATGGCATGTATACATGTAGGGTTTCAGCTTTCTGGCTGCTGTGTACTGATAAAATGCAATTACTGTCGAACTGAGCAAGGACTACAGATGACAGCGTGCACTCATTTGACTGTTCTTATATTCGTGGATCAATCACCTTCCCCTCTACCCTCGAGGGGACTGACTGACCATGGGGCCTACCTTCCAGCTCCCGGCAGCCAGGTTCTGCAGCGCCCCCGCCGCGCCCTCCAGAGTGTCCGGGTTCGAGCATTCGGAGAGCAGTGTGAGGTAGGGTTTGACGATGGACGGGTGCCACAGCATCTGGATTCCCTTGGGTGGGTCTGTGGACTCAGGGAGGGGCCCCAGACCATCCCACTGTTAACAGAGACAAAGAGGTGACCATGAACCTACTGGTGACGTAACCAGGAATCCTGCATCTCCGGCTGTTGAGGGACACACCTGTCCTGCCAAGGCTTGGCAGTAAATGGCTGAGTTTCTTTGCCAAATGGATGAAGAGATATACGGTACAGAAGGAAAGAACTTTATTTATGTGGTTTCTAAGCACTCATACGATGCCTGTGATTTTACATGTGTCTCAGTTTATTCAGCTGGGTAAAGCGATTTGGGCTAACCACCTTGCTCAAGGGTACAACTGCACTTTCTCCTCTGGCATGTGCTCTTCTGGTAATAGCTCTAGCTTTAAATCACAGCACCATCTGTTTGCCTCCCAACCCGGAACTTTCCGATTCATCACTTCGGGTCAATCGATGCACGACAAAGAACGGGGCCTCTCAATGGCACGAGGCTTCCGACGGCGGCACAATAAGGACGAGGCAGCTGGCTTGGCTCCGGCTGCCAACGTGTGGCTGGGCGTCTGGGGTACAAGGCACAGCACAGGACGACATGCTGCGGGTGTGTGTTGGCAACTACGGTGAGGTCACTTCACACATGCCCCTGGAAAATGGATCACGTCTGAAGAATCTGAGTGTTGCTGTTACAGTCTTGAAGGTGTCTATCATTAGAACGAACTGAATGCTGTGCAGCGTGCCTGTACTGTACCTTTGAGGAGTACTGTACAAATTGCTCAGGGAAGTGGTGCGCGACGTTGGACGTGCGGGACTCTGGGAACGCCAAGCCGAGAATCTATTGCCCCCCCATCCTTTCCCTGCAGCCTCTCTTGTACCAGGCAAGTGAGTGTACATTTATTAGCTCTGTTCAGCGGACAGCCTGTGCCGTTGAATTAATTGCCCAAAGGGAGCACAACGCCCACAGGCCTGTTTCAGAGGCTGGGAGGGGAGCCATTTCAAAACAGGAAGCCCGGCTACTGCGACATGACAAACGCAGAGGAAAAAAAATGCTTTCCGATTAAAAAAAACACTGTCCAGTTTTGGTGCCATATTTCCCCCAGTGAATTTGGCCAATTTAAGATCAAAATTACTCTGATTAGAACTACAAGAAAGTTTACAGATATACAAATAGCTTTGATCTACTCTATCCATCCATCTTCCAAATTGCTTATCCTATGCAGGATCACAGTGGGCACTGGAGCCAATACCTGACAGCTTGGGGTGCAAGGCAGGGGACACCATGGATGGGGGGTTTAACTCATCTCAGGGCACAGTCTCACACATACTATGGGCAATTAAGCACAGCAATTAGCCTGCATCATTCTGCAAGTCTTTGGACTGTGGGAAGAAGCTGAAGAAAACCCACAAAGCAGCGGAAGAACATTCAAACTCCTCAGGCACAGAGCAGAGGCAGGATTTGATCCCCAATCCAAGAAGGTGCAAAGCAGCAGTACTAACCACTCATCCAGCCATAATACTGACTGCTCAGTCCAGGTCACAATGATCCAAAATCTGTCCAGCCCAACACACACAATAATGCCAGTGGTTCCCACCATTCATTTAATATCATTAGCTAATTCTAAACAGGCTAATTGTGTGTAGCTTATCTTGATGACCCAAGTGCTATTTTTCTTAATTGCTTGTATATATGGTGGTAAGGATGAAGACGTATGTTTGGAAATGTGTACATGCAAAGGAAAGAACAGATGCAGCTAATAACTAATGTAATGATCGAGGGGCCACTTGAGTACGAGTGCCTGAATATTTATCAATGGGATGCTGTTGACCGTAGCCCACGCCTTACAAGATGACTGCACTTAAAAAAAGCAAGCTGTCTACAAAGTACAACCCCCCGAATCAAATCCGGCACTTTGTTTAATATTCCTAAACCTGGGTAATACCCCCCCATACACCTCAGCAACCAGGGAATCATGGCGACCGACAGGTTTAGCCCACATAATATGCAGCTAACACTTCGACCGCACCGTTTCTCAAGACTCACCACACTATTAATAAATGTATAATTATACACAACATCCATCCCTCTTCTAGTAGCTTATTCTGCTCTGGGTGCCAGTCTATCACGGCACACACACTTTCAGATTCACAACGACACAGAGAGGCTAAATCACTGTACTGTGCGTGTGAGTATATATATTCTCATGTAGCCAGTTAGCTAGCTAGTTAGCTAATTCATTAAAGGTGGATTGTCATTTTTTCGAATTATCAAAACACAAATGATCAGTGTAGCATGACAATGTACCGCTGACAGTGTGACGGCAATCCTGAGTGGGTGCGTTGTTATGGAAACAATCTACCAGTTCTGGCCTGAAGAGTTAATCTTTCATTGAAAGACCGTTCCTTTTTGCGAGGGCGAGGCTGCTTTTGTCTGCTCTGCTGTCGTTGAGTTTCTTCCTAATAACAAATCAAACAAACGCATCACCAGGGGAACTGCTCTCCCTTCTTGATTAGAGCTCTGTGGCCTTGTAAGCACACAATCAGAATACTAAAAACTAATAAACACCAAATTCAAAACAGTTAAAAACGATTCCGAGGGATTCTCCCAAAGCATACGGGCGAAGATGACAGTCCCCTGAATGGTAACAGATGGATTTATGCTTCGTAGCAGCAAGAAGAAAATGGACAGTACTGACCTCCCCAAAAAACCGTTTGCTTCAGCAATACAATCTGAAGTCACTCTCCTGCAACTCTGTCACAGGCCTGTCAGACACAGCACACATGATAAATGGCCCAGCGAGGAGCCTAACGGTTAAAGATGAGGCCTGGCCCACTGTCAGCGGGAGTCCCAGAAGTTTCCATGCCTCGGTGTCACCGAACCAGACACCTCACTTTAATTGCTGCATCAAAATGTGATCAGTTAATTTGTTTTTAAACTGCATTCCATTATGTTTAAACTGGTACGTTTGTAAAGTGAAAAGAATGTGAAAATGATAATGCACCCTCATTAAAGTGATTTGCACACTTTGGGAATTCACTTAATATAGTGAAGTGAAAAGCACACTGTAGCAATGAACTGATGAATTGAGCAGCCAAATGATGAATGGCACAATCACTGGGCTTTATGAAGCTGGCCTGATTGGAGGTGCTGCATATGTGAAGCAGTTAGAATGCATAAACTTACTGCTGTCTTTAAAAAAAAAAAAAAAAAAAGCAAGAACTGTAAAATGTCACATTTCAATCAGGCATTTTAGTGGGCAGCCATACCCTCCCTCCACTTCATAAGCAGAGAGCGTATGGGGCAGGGCCTGCATGACTGGAAGTACAATAAACGGCAGAGGTCACCTAAACAGAAATACCAGACCCGTTGTTGGCTGACGGCCCCTGCTTGACAAACGACTTGTTGGGGCTCGGTCATTTCCTGTCCTGCTGTGAGGTACAGGTAATCCCTTTCATGGCATCCAGGTCCTTGGTGTTACGTAGAACAAGGGGTGGGGGTAGCTGGATATCACCCAGCCAGTCATGTCACGGCCTCTTCAGGAGCTGAGCCATTGGCCTGGGCCCACGCATGGAGCAGTGGTTATCGGATTAACACTGCTCCACAGACCAGGATGGACTCCATGGACTTTAATTGTTTTGACATCTTCCAAAACTGATACAGAACTGGCACTGCTTTCACCATTTTTCCTATTATCTTCCCAATATATCACACATTTTGTATGGTGACCAAACTACTGAACTATGTAGATTTATGAGCTTCTTACAAATTACTTCTGAGCTACAGAATATGCTTTTGTTTTATTTGGGGGAAAAAAATGAACTGCAGAAAAGTACACAGATAAAAACGTGGAGTAGAGCACTAACCCTCACTGACAAATTTAAGGCATAATATAGAATCCAGAACCATACTTAACCTAGAATACCACTTCACAGACAAAATATCTTGATCAGTTTTTGCATGTCCTTCATGATCTATCATTTTAACGGAGAACCGCCCCCTTGATGATGGGTAATACTCACTTTTGCTACCATTTTCTCTTGCAAAGAGGCAGCAAATGCTGACAAAGCAGAGTACAAGAGAACCGCGCAATCATGAGCCATTAAGGCTTTCTAAGCAGCCGACATGTGTGATTATTTATCCGATCTCGTTACGTTCCAATCACTGAACGGGAACAGCTAGCAGACTACCAATAGCTTCTCATCTGGCTGCCACTGCTCACGCTCAGGCCTGCTTCTTTGGGCCAGGCTCTGACTGGCTGGCTCGGTTTCCTTCTGCGAGGCTGAAGCTACCTGCACGGTTCACAGAAGAAAGCACAAGTTGTCCGGCATCGTGTGGAGTGTTCACATGCATCACTACGTCTCAGGGTCAAACATCACTGGCCTTGTGATGGACAAAGCTACCTCCTGAGCCACCAAGAAGCATGAATGTGCTAAATGAAAAGAAAAAAAAAAAGAAAAAAAGAAAAAGGAGACTCGAATTTTTTTCAGCGATGAATTGATGAATAAATACAAAATACTAGCAATGATAAACACTTGTCATGAAAGGTGACGTCAAAGCTGATGGTACCTCATCTGCCATTAAACCATGGGTGCTTTATCCCATGTTGATAACAATTAACTTGTTAATGGGCACAGAAAATAAATAAATTAACATAACTCAGCAAAATGACTAATTAGCCAGCCGACAACGACCTCCCTCGGCCGCCCGCCCCGAGGCTCCCCAACCTGATCCTGTGGCTTCTTCTTCTTTTTCTTCTTGCCCCAGCAGCCCGAGCTCTCCCCGTCTTTGCCAATGGCATCGCCACACAGAAGCCCGTCCAGCTCGTCTGCACCCGTCTGCTGTCCCTGAGTGGTCTCCGCCGCCAGGCGGTACGACAGGTTCCTCAGGATGCAGACGCAGTTCTCGATGGTCTGCGAGGAGAAGGGGGTTGAGGGAGACGGGAGGGTTTAATGTGACTCGCTGCATGCCGATTACACCACGCCTGGCTCCGTGCTCAGAGCAATTCAATTCTTTGACACTTTGAGCGATGACCAAAAAAACATGAGAAACTTACAGCAGACCCTAAGAATGTAAAGGAATATACTCTAGCTTTTAAATGAGAGGCATGACAACTATTTGTTCCTGTTGCACCCTCACTCCCTCATTCCCCGGCTCCTAACCCTGCTGCTCGGTTTCCTCGTACTGCACCTGGTTGCTGTAGTGACCCTGATTGCTTTGTTTCACACCTGGTGCCTGTTTCCTCGTTAAGCACATGGTTGCCTGATGACCCTAGCCTATGCCCATCAGTCAGCCCTGTTGGATAGGCAGTGCTGATCTGGAGGGTGCCTGGTGGCTCTTGCACAATCATACTGTCTCTCTGGCTCCCTCAGATGCCTTAGGCCTTACCACGGTATGCCTGCCTGTCTGAGTGACTGGTATTACTATATGCCAGTGTTTAAGAGTTACTCAGCCCATGGATCCAAGAGTCACCTTATGGGTACTTGATGTTTATAGATGGACACCCTTCCCTTTGTTCCAGTGCCCCCCCCCGGAACTCTGTTCCTGTGCCTGAACTGCTCAAATTCCAGTCCTGGTCTGTCTCTATGGAGTTCTACCTGGAGTCCTGGTCTGTCTCTATGGAGTTCTACCCGGAGTCCTGGTCGGCCTGTTGTGGGTCTATTCTGCTCTGTTGTTCCCTGTTCATATTTTTCCATGTGGTGCCACTATCCTCACTGAATCACATTACCCTGGTACTTCTCGTGAGTCTCCTTGTTCCCGATGCGCCCCTCGCCGGGCACTGCTGTAAAGCAAGCTCCCAGAGCTGTTTCTGGTTTGTGTACGTCTGTGTCTTTCCAAGCTACACCTTCAGTAGTTGTTCTCTCCACCCTATATCCCCCACTGCTGTGATAGTTCGTCACATAATTATATTCAAGTTTTGACCATATACACTATATGGCCAAAAGTATGTGGACACCTGTCTGTGCAACATCTCATTCCTTGACCAAGAGTATAAGCAGGAATAGCCTTTTAATAGCTTCTACTCTTCTGGGAAGGCTTTCCATTAAACGTTGGAACATTGTTGCTGGGATTTTCTGCCATTTGGCCGTAACGGGATTAGTGAGGCTGGGTATTGATGCTGGGCGATAAGGTCTCATTCTGTTTGAGTAGCCTACCACTTCACAGGCAAACTTTCCCTGCTTCCAGATGTTTTCACTTCACAATCACTACACTTACAGTTGACCAGGGCAGAAATTTTTGACAAACTGTCTCATTGGAAAGGTGGCATTCTATGATGCCATGTTGAAGACCACAAACTTCTGCAGAATGATCCATTCTGCTGCAGGTGTTTTTTGCTGTAGATTGCAGGGCTGTGTGCTTAGTTATACTTCTGTATACAATGAGTGCGTCTTGATTAGTGATGGGACAGATGAAGCTTCAAAACCTAGGATGGGTGGGAGGATCCTGAACTAACCAATCAATGCTGACACTAAATAAGGCTTCAAAACCTGGGAGCATTGATTGGTAGTTTTGAATACTCCCACCCACCATGGATTTTTAAGCCACATTTGTCCCATCACCTCCTTAATTTGCCAATTCTATGGGTATCCATACACTGGATATAGAGTGTGCGTTACTCTCCATAAGAGTATCTGCTAAGTGAATTAATTCTAACTGATAAAAATGATGGCAGGTAACAAACTTAAACGAGCTCTCACCTTTCCCACATGTAAAACTCTGGAACGAGGGAAAGCTACATTTATCTTTTCTATAAACAGGCCCTCCACATTTGCATAGATTAAGCGACGTACAGCATTGACAGAGGGAGAAAAATGATAACCAATCCGCCATATCACACTTCATTTACCAAAGAGATATTCAAAATTATGACTACATGCCTCAAACCGTGAAATGTCGTTGGCATGAAACTGTAGGAGGAAACGTGATTAACACTTTAAAAACTGTTGGGGGACCCAAATGTCCACGTGGATCCTCATATGTCGATGATGGGTGAGATCGAGGTGACACAGCTGACATTGCATTTTGGGTGTCACGCGGGGGCTGGAATCCCATCCCGATGCCCCTCATTAGAGTCCCGATGAGGATGACCTTGCTGAAGGCTCCTCCCCCCAGTGGGATTTATCACTGAAAAGCAGGACGGTAACTGAATGCAAATGAGATACACGCAGCACCTGTTAATGTGTCAGGCAAAACAAGGTGACAGGAGAAAAGTAGAGGTCCTCTGGAGGGAAATGCAGGTGACCGTAATTATCTGTTTCCTCGGTTCACCTGCCCCTCACTCCCAGTGCTCATGCATTCACTAAGGTCTGTAACTAGTCTCCATATCCGTAACCATGACTTCCCTCGTTTGGTTTCCTTTGTCATGAAGCTCCTGCTGTGACACGGTTTTCCTTCGTTTTGAACCAACTCATTTATATTCTTGATCACTTTTGCATTGTGCTAACCCACCGTCAGCCTCGCTGTCCATCTACGCCTGAAAAGGAAAACATATCCCTCAATGTGCATTTGTTCTCTGCCAATCCTCCACGTCAGCTGGTTCTGTCGGGCCTCCAAGCCGGAGGCGGCACATGTACCTTCAGCTGCAAGAGCGTGTCTGTGTCTAATGAGGGCTTCTGCAAGTGAGCTGAAGTAATGCAGCGACCGGGTCGCATGGCGGACCGACGGAGACGACACGTTAGGTGTCTGTAGAGGATGTGACCGCAGTGAGTGAGTCACCGGGTTTGGCTGGGAATAAGATCATCATGGGAGAAGTTCATGCTGACCACCTTAATCAGAGGACAAAACGACGAGACGATCCAGTCACAAGACGTTTTATTACCAGAGGCCTCATTAGGACCATTCTGCTAGCTGGAATCGAGACAGGAGTCAGAAGGCTAATTACAGGAAGGAAAGTTTGAGGCATGAGCACTTGACTCAATTCAATCTTTCAAAAAAGAGGTTTGAGCAAATAAAAGGAGATGAGCTGAAAACCCTCAGATCACACTGAAATCTCCCTCCATGGAAGACAGTGGCTGAGCTGGACCAAGCACTGCTAACCCCAAGCTACAAATGATTTAATATAGACGGTGTCGACTTTGAGAGTAATTGCACGCGAAGGCACATCTTCTAATGACATTTGGAAGCTGACTGCAGATTCTCTGTGACGGTCCAGCTGGACTCTCGATCGTCATTACCACGAGAGCATTGCAGTGCTCCTGTTTCACTAGCACGGAATGGTCAAACGGAGGCTAGCAGTTAAATCATGATTAAGGGACGTCATTTCGATGGCCACCTTGAGAAACCAACCATCCATGAAGTCGTATATATCATTACCGGGTGCTCTATCCTCATCCACAGAGCCCAGTACCACCATACACCTGCTATGACTTGCAGGAAGGGGTGGAGTCAGACCTTGCTGTCGATTTCACTGCTCCCGAGGGCGCTCTGGATGACGTATAGGAGCGAGTCCGTCAGTCCCTCGCACTCCCGCATCCTCCGCCGTGCTTCCTCCCCCGCCGAGCTCACGTTCCTGCAAGGCAAACGCGGGCTCAGCACAATCCGGGGCCCCAACATTCACTTTCAAATTAAATCAGACCAAATCGAATCAAATGTTATTCGCCACACACACAGTAATACACATTATGATAGGCAACCAAGCGTGTCACTGCACATCTCCAAGACTGTGCATCAGCAAAAAAATGCATATAAAAAATATAAACACACATTAAACATTAAACTTTGACAATAATCATGAGCAGTCATAAATAACGTGCAACCAGCAGTAAAGAGACGGGTGGTAGTGAAAAGTGACAAATGCGCAAAGAAGTCAATATTTGCATCTACATACTGCACAGTGTGTGTGTCTGCCATATATACACAGTGGCTATTAAAGTAGGCTGTAGTATTGCGAAGCAGGGGCAGACACAGGGGAACACAGGACTGAGCATGAGCTCCTATATCACAGCAGGTCTGGATCAAGTTAGTACTCCTGTTACACTCTACTGTCCCTGCCTGTTATTAATGTGCTCATGACCAATGTGTACTGACACAGTGAGTCCTGGTTCAGGGAGTACTGCCATGTTGAGTACTTGTACAGTGTGTACTACTCCTAGTGTGTACTGTAGATACTGAGCTCCGATGTGGTGCAAATTACCCCCATTATGTACACTGCCCTCTAGTGCAGTGTGTACTACACCCCAGTGTGTGTTAGATTGTGCAGTGCAGTGTGTTCACGATACTTGCTGCCTTAATACCCCCCACTCTTTCCTCATTTCACACAGTAGTCTGCGACTGAGTGTCTTAGCGCTCTAAATATTTGTGCGTACAGAAGGGAAGTCTTCAGAGACCATGCCCTGCTCTGGGGTGACACAGCTGCTCAATGTCATTTATAATGCAGATCCTTCAAGGAGCAAATGATAGAGTGGAGCCTCTCCTCAGCAGATTACACACAGCACACACACTGTTAGGGCCTGTCATTCAACTGACTTCACTCCATCATTTTTGTACTGCAATAAATATTTGATTAATGTTGCCCTGGGGGTAAGTGGATGTTGACACCTTGTATTGTCTCAGTATTTATAAGTGATGCAATTATGTTTGCTTAACAGACAAAAACGTTATCATGCATTGGATTCATTTGAATAATTTTGCATAGGTCATTTCAAGGTTGATCCTCTAGCCTCATATTCGAAAGGAAATTTTGTATTGCTATAAACAGTTAAAAATACCTGCTAGGTTCGTCATGCCTTCAGCATGCTTGATTTGACGACACAGTCGAATGTTTAAGTACACCAGCAGTACTGACCGAGCCGTGTTACTTTAAACCCTTTCTATGGATTTCTGCATAGCCAGGCTTTGCTGCTACACAAAATGCTTCACATTCCCGCCTTATTGATTGCATTCACCGCTCTAAACAAGAGCATGGGATAAAGGAAGACAGCCAGCCTTGATGCTAAACTGAGATTCCTTATTTTAGATTTCGACAGGCTGATTCAGGGCGGAAGAACTACAGCCTAACCTGGAACTAACCAGCTGTTCACAGCTGGTATTCCACAGGAAGAGACCCGCCATCGTCAAAATGACACGGGTTCCAAAAGGACCATAACCGATGAGGTGGCTAACACAGCACCATCCCCAAGAACTGGAACGTCACACTTTAATTCAGCCCAGAGTAAAAAAAAACAGGAATCCAGCATCTACTGCTACAAAATCTGAATGATGAATACAGATGCTGAGAATCTGCCCATCAATTAAGAAATCTTAGACATCTCTGGAAGACATTTTTATGTCAATAGCGAGTGCCATACATCACCGGTAGTTGGTATATACTAAATGATATATACAGTAGCCTTTCACCATGCAAATAAATTGAAGACCTTCATTTCTGTAATAATTTTTCCACATCTTCCAAAATGCATGTGAATGGGAATGTAGCGCATCTCAGAATCGCAGGCAGATGACTCAAGTGTCGCATTGCTTTTTAGTGGTTGAATTTTAACGCGCCGCTAAGAGAAAACTGATCACAGGACGCATGCACGCGAATGGTAAGTGGTGAAGCACAGAACGCCTCAGGGAAGAAAACACCTTGAAAACAGCTGTGGTTTACACAAGCTTTCACACAGGCTGCACAAGACATTTCACTTCAATGCAATTTGCTTTCCGATATTATAACAGCAGAAAACTCAATTGTTAAGCTCCACTAACACACGCAGGAGCAGAGGACAGATTACCCAGAATTTTAATGAGATCAGAAAACTTAAAAAACACCCTTTATATTGCATTGACTTTTAAAAGGCTTGAAAAGCTGAAAAATCGATATATTAATTCAGCAGCATATTATGATTAAATTAAACCATGAATGCTTTTTATTTCTTTTTTAATTTAACCAGTTAAGCAGTGACTTACAGAATAAACAAAGGTAAAAGCTCATCATTTCCAGGCCTTGCACCTATAAGTATCTCTCAGGGTCATCCTCAGCATTGTTCACCATGTGACTGGTACAGCTTGAAGCACTAACCAGGTTAACTTACAAGCCCTTGAAAGGCGGTACAAGCATGGGTCTGGGAATCTGTTGTTCAGACCCAGTAATGGGTGATCTATCCATCACTAGATCATTTACTGAAAACACTGTGTTTCAGGACAGCAGTTCCTAGGTACATCAGGTTATGTGGCAATATGATTCACAGACAGCACATAAAACTTTGGTACTACCATAGTCTCAATGCAGTAAAGCTATGCTTGACATCTTAACATTTCCTTTAAGTTGGTCTTAATGTAGTAAAGCTATGCTTGACATCTTAACATGTCCTTTAAGTTGGTCTTAATGTAGTAAAGCTATG
>JAACJT020000028.1:6078275-6116538 GCA_009936485.2 Gymnarchus niloticus | reverse complement strand
AGTGCAGTCCCTGTGTCAGAGAGATTTATACAGGAAAATAAATAGGGAGAAATATATAAATAAGGAAATATAAAATACGGGAGGTAGCATACGCACATGCTCCCCTGTGATGCTAACCAGGGTAACAGGTTAAAAAACAAATTGATGGACTACAGAATGGTTCAAGCAGTATATTATGTGCAATTGGAATCTCTTGTTTTCACATTTACACACGTAAATAAACAGTATATTACTCAGTCTGATGGTAGGTGTCAGGTTAACTTGTCCTTTCTGTAACCTCAAAGCAGTAAAGCCCCCCTAGTCAATGAAATAGTTAAACCAGAATCCTCTCTTTCAATTTCAGCACAATAGCCTTAAATGACCATTTCTCTTCAAAAATAGTGATGCCCTTTCTAATTCAGGCAAAAGCCTTCACTTTAATACAGAAATCTGCTCCATAACACCTTTACCAAACTGACTTTCCCAGCAGGGAAGCTGTGTTAATGGACCAGTCTTGATTTTAATAGCTACAGCAAGACACATCTATTAGCGCTGTCCAGATCAATGCAAACTGGGGTATCAAAATTAAAGCTGCTGTTTTTACTTTCCCTTTTCCTAAAACCCCACAGTGGAGCGAACTGATTCCACACAGAGACTCCTGCATTTTAATATCTGCATTTGTTCTACTGCTCTTTCCTCTCATTACAATTAAAATTACAATTTGCAGGTCTGGAGGACCCTAAGTAAAAATGAAAAGACGTATCGTCCAGCAAGCTCCTCTGGGAATGTGGTAGTCTGATGTTATGCAAATTTTGAGCACCAGGTACTGATCAGTGCTCAGCTGTCAGTCAGCATCTTGGCCGAGGACCCCAACTATAGGCAGAGGAGATAAATCAGGAAGCACTTTTTCCATTATTGAAATCCAAGAGATGTAAACAGACTTGTAATTACCCAACCTCCACCTTTTCTGCAAGAAGATGCATCTTTCACCAAATTCATATTTCATATAGTTTTATCGGGCATTATCCCAGGCTCAGATATTATTCAGGGTTAATTCAGGGATAAAATCAGGGTCAGACCTAATGTAACTGATGATCTGTCAGAGGATGCATAGGTCTGTTTACGATGGTATCTGAGGTATCAAATATTTCAAACCTCACCTATGGAAAAGATTGTCATATACACCCACAAATGTCCAAAAAAACAACTATTAACAGTACGAGGAAACTGTTTGGAGATTCCTTCAGCATAAAGACATGCCTGATAAGTCTCGCTCTAGAAGGCAGGCTCGTCGGCTGAAGTGTCAAGATCTCCCGCCTGAATTTGTTTGCCAGTACAGCTGCTGCTCCAGTGTCCTCCTCAGCTTATAAATCAGCGTTCTGAGACAAAGCTCTCTTCTGAAGAGATTAAGTCATCAATCTTAATAGAAAAAAAATGGCTGCTCCATGCCTGGACCCCCGTGGAGGTTTGCCAGCAGGGGGTCTATGGTTCCCCAGTGTCGGACAGTGCGTCAGAGACAAGCCATGCCGCTCATGGCGCCCACGCCCAGACGTGTCGCCATCCGCCAGCAGCCCATTAGCATTAGATTGAAGTTACTTGTTAGCGCGTTGCCAAGCAGCAGCGACTGAGGCAGGAACTCAGGTGACATGATAATTCATTCTACCAGTTATGGCAGCCTTGAATCAGCAAAGGTCTCACAAGCTTCCAATTTCGAAAATGCAACCACAGCCTGACCTCAGGTGCATGGAGCCCAAAAAGGGGCCCTTACCGATTTTTCTTGCTCGCCAGATAGGTGTGGACGATGGTCTGTGATCCTCAAGCTTAGTCTGAATTTGGGGATTTTAATTTGCAGGCCTTGAAAGACTATAGTCCCGTTTCTCGTTTTGAAGACAACATTGCAATTTTGAAATGTGTACTTACATCTTATAAAAAATACGGGAAAAAAAAACTGCTAGAGAAGCGACATAAGGTTGTGGTGTGCTGGTTAGCTGCAATGTACAATCTTTAATGGCGTCTTTTTTCAAGGACAAAAGGAAACAAAGCAGTTCATTTACTGAACTATTCGCAGATGATGCATTTTTAAGATGGAACGTGTGTTTCAAGAATGCTTCCATGGGCATTGTGAGATTATCAGAACATACCATCTGACATAAAACGTATACCTATTTTGGTCTCCTGAAGCTGTTATGGAACAAATGATGGAGACACATTAGAATATTATAGTCTTAATTGCTGAGCTGATTTTGACTGGCCTGTTTTGTGGCGAGGACTACTTTGTTCCTTAAAGAAATAGACCCGGGTCAGATGGTTTAGACAATAACGTAGTTGATACAGATGAATGTGAGACTGCTGTCTCTTATCAGGGACAAAGTGTAGAGCCACTTTCTGGACCCGCAGATCTTCGTTCTCTTATGGCATGGACAAGTCTTAGGCCCACAAAACGTCTGTCAGCTCAAAACAATCGATATTTAAAATTAAAAACCGTATGGCATATGCTGTGAATCAGTGGATGTCCTTGAATGAGGAAGATGCATGTTTACTGATGGCACTTGGCTTTTTAACTCTTGACAAAGAAAGGAACGACGAGGAAATGATCTGTAGCTCAGTTTTAACTTTCCCTGCAGGTTATGGCTGACATTCAGCGGCTAATGAGCCTCACAGATTTTACTGCTTATTCATCCAATTTATTTTCTGTTACTCTCAATAAATTCCATCAAATCAATTAGCATACTTTGTCAGCTAATTACATATGGAATGCAATTAACCAGCGGCTGAATCATGTGTAAAGTTACAGAATAACAGTCCTACTGTTTACTAGAACTCACAGATTAAAACACACCAAAATGCTATACAGTCTTATTATTGATTGTTATTATTATTATTATTATTAGAAGAAGAAGAAAAGAAGAAGAAATAATAATTTACAAGAATTTCCTCTGTTCCCCAAAATATTACTAATATCTGGTTGGATGGCTAGAACCCAGCTTTGGTTCCTCAAGCTCTCCTCAGAAACACAGCCATTACATACATTTGTTACATTTCACCACTGGCTCGCTTAATTACCTTTATCAGTCATTGATTAGCTAGACAATTTGTACTTGTAGATGTTTTTAATGATGTAAACTGACACACTTTGACAGACAGCTATGTACTGTTTTGTATTACACAAGGAAGGGTGTGTGTGTGTGTGTGTGTGTGTGTGTGTGTGTGTGTGTGTGTGTGTGTGCATCCTACAATGGTACGTTCCTGTCATCATCAGATGTTTAATCAACGTTGGCCGGAAAACTTTCCCTAATGACAAGTGACAACAAACAGAGTGGGCAGACCTGTCTGGAATCCATACAGTATTTCCCCTTCAGCGTATAATTAAACTCAAAGGTATCCCAACTCTCACAGTAATATATTATTTAATGCTTGAGCAGATATTTTCCACCAAATCGAATTACAGACACTCACCCAATTTACACTGAAGCTATTCAGGGAAACAGAGCCGCAGTGAGGAGGAACAGACAAACCTCAGTATCTGAAGACATGGTCTTTCATTGAAGCCTACTCTGTTCACTACTGAAGCAAAGCTCCCTGAAGCCCCTCCTCCGGTTCAGAATAGATTTCCATGGCCACTGCGTCACTCAATGCACCAAAAGGAGAGCATTTTTTCAACACCCTACTCTGTACAGTGGCATAAATATCACATGACATGATACCATGCAGGGACAGTTTGGTGTCTCAAGTTGTGCTATATTTTCTTGTCTTCCTCTGGTTCCCAGCCATCTACACATACTGGTGAGTTCTGTTTCTCTTCACCTCTGTTAAACACTGCAGCGCTGAACCAAGACCCACAATCGCAGTCCACTGGCTTCCCCATTGTCCCTTAAGCACTAGTCTGATTTTTTTTTTGTGTCCTCACTGGGTCAGCTTTGTTTGTTTTGTGTTAATGTTTGCACTCGCCTGCCTGGTCTTTGTCTGGCCATAAGCAAGGAAAACTTTCCCAGATGAATGTTTTCATCATGTCAGTTGGTTCTGTTTGCCATCTTGTGCCAAATCACTGATGCAGACCAATGCTGTATCATCGTGAGTGTCTATCTGTCACACAAGCATTCTCTGTTTGGTTAACTGTCACAGTTTTCTTTTTCAACATCAAAAAACATCATAAAAGCTAATTAATTGGTTTCGTAACCATTTCTGCTTTGCTCTAGCTCTGATCTTCCCGGTGGACCAACATGAATTGCTGTAGAAATGGGTCATCCACCGGAATAACAGATCAGCTAAGCTCAACGTACTTATTGACTCGAACAGCGTCAAGGTCTTTACAGAACCTGGTTAAACGTTTTATCTCCTTGACAATGCCATTTATCACGTACAAATTTTCAGCTATAAAAGGTCCAAGGACCATCCCATTACAGATGAGAGAGTTAAATTTCTTCAGCCTTTGAGTAAGAGTGTAATTATTAAGGAATCATTGATAAAAGGGAGAATTTTGTTAACAGAAATGGGCATGGATCCAAACTCCTGTTAGCATTAAAGGAACCATACATACACATTTCATAGGGATCTTTCTACATATGCAGTGGTGAAAGCATTTTAACCTTTTTCGTTTGCCCAAGAGACTTTTCGGATCTAAAAATGCCATTCTCTTTTTCCCCATAATGGTGGCCCTGGGTTTCAAATTCTGAATTCTCTTGGAAATGAATTACAGAAGCTCCCACTCGGAGAACTTAATTTTCAGCAATGCCGCTTCACGGGGCCTCAATGGCTCTCAACAAGCAACTCTATGACAAATATTCTACACCTAAATGGAGACACTACTAAATAAAATATTACTTTCTCTCTGCAAAATTAAACATGCCTTTACTTCCTCTCCAAAACACCCAATGAGACCTGGCAGTATATTTCAAATAGATTAAACATTCAAAAAAAATGTGCCATGAATTATCTGGTAAATATTATACAAATCATTTTACTGTCAGCAGTAAGATTTACATCCATCTTATACCTACAGAGAAGCCCCAGATCTCTGAGCAAAACTCACATTTACATGGGTGATTTGTGGTTGATAAACAGAACTAGCAGGGTGAGTGCTAATGTTATGTAGAACACTATATCCGTTCATGACCCATCCTTCTGAACCGATGTTGGATTTTGAGAATACAGTGATTCGTTATGTTTAGAGGCTCATCCTTAGAGTCTGTCAAACACCACTTCACACAAACAATACCTTCTAACCTGTTTGGGATTGCACCTGGGTTACTTGGGAGACAAATGGTAAACACATCAATCAAGACTGACCGCAGACGGACCTGCTGATTTTTAAGCATACTGTTCCTCAGTATGTTGTATAACGTGATATTAATCAGTATAACAGTAGATAGGAAACAGAAGGCTGTCAACATTTCACTTGTAAAATGATACTGGATGTCAGAATATTTCTCTTCCGCTGATATGATGGGTGAGCAGATATAAATTTGAATGCTGGAGTGCTCAGCCTATTTAGAGAATGTATGAAATGAATGTAGCTCCAACTCATGCAGCTCTGAACGTTGCAGCACGGCTAGGTGTTATTTACCAGGCCACAGCACACATCTCAGTAGATGCTTGCAAGACCAAGGCTTGTACAACTGAGGAGAGCTCATTGGCAAAATCAACGCAAGTTTTTCAATTTGAAGGCAATCACAGCAAAAGAGCAAGAAGTTTTTTGCCCGCAGTTTTACCCCTTTCATAAGGAAAGTCTGCAAGTCTTCCCAGAATTACCAGGGAAAGAACAGTGAAAGGCAGAGATGAAATAAAATGCAGCACTCTCGTGTAACAAATAACAATAAAGAAATGTTTCAGGTTTTCTAACCTAATGCAGGTGAGTTTGGAGCCTTAAGGGATTAAGACTGGCCCCTGTACAAGAGTGGGTTTGATTAGGTTTGATATCACTCATACTGCTATAGAAACAAGATGGAACATTCTAATACAGGACTGATATGTAGCCCAAGAGAATTAACATTTTGAAGACTGATAGCAGCATAACACACAGACAAGCATTATCCTGAAGCTGTTCCGCACGCCTTTAAGCATCACAGACTGAATCAATGCATTTGTCAGTTGAGGGTGCAGGTTAACAATTCATCTCATGCACTTTGAATGAAAATAACTGTGCCAAAAATGCCAACGCCGAAAAACTCAACCATCATCATGACTTAGGGGCAATATCCTACAGTGACATCATATAAGCTACCCGACACTTAACTGACTCAAATTAACTGAGCGATCCAGCCTTGTCCTGCCATGCTAGTTAGGAGCGGGAGCTGAGGCCACTGGGGGGCGACAGGGAGATAATGCTACCAAAGAACACAGCCAATGTCCATCAAAGCTGACGGCACTGAGGTTTTCACATGGATAGAATTCCTCCATATGAAGCCATGCGTTGGATGTGTTTTTCTGTCCTTTTATTTAATAGCGCCTTGCACAGTGAATATATGTTTAAAGCCCATAAAAAGCCTTTGCAAGGGAAGGCACACTTCAAAAGGGATTTTAGCCTTTACATTTATGGCCACTCCACTCTTCATAAATTATTATGGCTTACTCTAATGATATCATGCCATCAAGGTGGAATTGCACAATAGATCCAACTATTTTTGTTTTCATCAAGACCACTGCAGAGATTTGTCTTAAAAAAGCACAGGGAACCAAAAGTATTCGCTTTGAAGGAAGTTCACTAGCTACATTTGATTTTTCAGACCAATGTTTAGGACCAGCCGGAAGGAAGGTGTCGTAGAGACTGACCTCAGGCAGCCCGTAGCGTTTCGTAGGACCTGCGAGGAGTGCAGCTGCAGCTTGCGGTCCTCCTGGTGTGGCGAGCTGTCCCAAGCCGACTGTGGGATGATCACTGTGTTGGTCAGCACGGCCAGGGCGTCCTGGATGATGGGCATCTTCAGGGCATCACATGACGACAAATTCCACAGCACACCTGCGTGGAGGGACGACACAGAGGATATGCAGCGATGGGAGATGTGGAACCCCCAGAGAACAGCATAGAGCCTGAATGTCATTACATACATACATAGCAACAAATAACAATGCAACTCAATTAAAATAAAACTTTACACATCAAAGAAGGTTGTTGATGCTATGACATAAAATATCACATACATGTCATAAAAAAATGTATGACGTAATTCCTCTTGGGAAGGATACATTTTCCACAAACACTGTAATCACTTAATATTAGTCTAATAAGGTGATCTAGTACTTGGGGTTTGGTTTATGAAACTATAAGATTTCATAAATCAGACCCTCATCAGATGTTTTGGAATAAATTAAAGGACCACTGTACTTTGGTATCTGACACGGCAAGGGGAATTATCTGCTGGAATCAATTTGTGCCATCAGGGTAGACAGACATCATTAAGGGGTGGACCTGGTTAGCCAGGATGGAGAAGCAGTCTGGAGAGTTCAGCACCACTGCTTCTGGACAGCATGCACCTGTCTTTCTATATCCCATTGCCCATTTGTATCTTTATAGGTACGCCATGTGGCTTCTGTTAAGAGGCAATTGTTCTATATGGGGTGGTCATAATGTTTTGACTGGATATTGTATTTTCAGAAGTAGACAGCCACATTATTTTTATGGCTACAAATCCTTCTACAATAAACATGCAAGATATTAAAATTTTATAATGGAAGTATGAATCTGGGAATAGGTTTTGTTAAATGTTTTCGGATTTATCACACAAGAATACGACCTGCACTCTGAGCAAATATTAAAACACCAAGGCACTGAACACTGTTAATCTTCCCAGGCTATTGAACATCACCGTTTTTATGATAAGGTATCCATATGTTTGCCTTCTTTATTTATGTAAGCTGATATATGCTTATTACTTATAGAATCACTCACAATATTTATGGCTATGGGATATTTCTCACTAAATGGAAAAAGAAAAAAAATGTTAATGAACATAATTATTCTGAAAGCAGTTCTACAGTCTCAGTTTAATGAGATTTTAGCAGTATAATTCCAATGCATAATACTAAAGCCGCATTCCAAGCTTAATCCAGACCATCAATAGCCTCCCATCATTATAAATGGTTCAGTTATACAAGCTGCTGATTAGTGGTACAGTCAATCTGAAAGCACTCACAATCATTTGAACAGAAAAGGCTTTGCGCCATTCATTTGGCCAAAGGAACCTTTTTGCAATAGTCTGTTTTGGAGTAGTTTAATTGCCACAAATATTGGAAACGTGACTACAAACAGAAGACAACTGACATCACTTAAGTACTGCCATCCTTGCTGACTAGCACTGTAAATCTATGGAAGTCCACCCCGACATTCCCCTGGTTACAAAGTTCACCTAATTAGCAAGTAATAACCTGTACTTAATGTACGTGGATAAAGTTGCTGATTCAGAATTGGTTTGAAGAAGCTACCAGGTATAAAATGTTCCATGAGTTCATAAGCTGAGTTCCAATTCATCTAGTAATATCAAACAGAAAGTCACCCAGTTCCAAAGACAAAAGTGGCTGTTATGGTTAGCTTGGTATACCGGTTCAGTCAATCAACAAGCCGCGAAGCCGCGGACCCGCTGCCGCTTTGCAGGCAGTATGTTCTATGCTATTGACTCAGAATGCGAAGAACAACATAGAGGCTCCGGCCCTCAGAAGGTGTGAAAATAAGACTTAAACCTCCCTTCAGTGAGAGCTAATGGAGAGGCATCTATTGTCAACGCTGTGCCGACAGCACGGACGCTAACGAGGCACGGCCAGGATGCTGCTCTCACAGCAGTATGTGGCCAGTTCCAAACCTCCAGAAGTAATCTGGTCCTGGTAACAATCACCATTAGAAGCATTCATTGTGACACGCGCTCTTATATTTGCCAGCTGGTATTTTACGGTCCTCAGAATCAGAGTGCCGTTTTCTTTTTTTTTTTAGCTTCACACTCACTGTGACGTCAACTGACTGGAAAAAAGAACAACAACAGGGAAACAGAGAGGAACACGAATCGCTTGACAGATGACTGTTAGTCTACTTCACAATATGCAGTTATTACAATGTGGACAGGATGCTGTTTATTAGGCTAAGGTAGAAATCCATTAGAGAGGAATGAATTTAAAACAGGGGTATGAGGAAGGAATCTCCTGGTTAACATCTGACATTCAGTGAGGTCACTACAACCATCTGAAATCCTCATTTATTCCACTAACTCACATGAACTGCAAGACTAGGACTGTGAGAGGAAAATGATGCAAATGCTGGAAGAACGTAAATAACCCAGATAGCCAGTGAGCCCTGAAGGAAACCCACAGTCCTAGAGGCATTAGGCCATACTGCTCAGGGTTATTACAGTTAACGAAAACTGAGGCTAAAACTAAAACTAGCAGTGAAAAAATAATTTCATTAACTATAATAAAAATAAAAACGACAGTTTTTTAAAAAACGAAAACTAAATAAAAACTTCAATGAACATTGAAAAACAAACACAAACGAAACGGAACTGCAGGTAAAATCAACTTCGTCTTCGTTATTTAGTTTTTGCTCAGTTTGACTTCTTGACATAACGGGCCAGTTCCTGAAAGTGGCAGCATAGTGGATGCTGCGGCAACTTTGATTAGACCATTTCCACAGGTATCTATGACAACTTCCTGCCAGTTTTTTGCTGGGATAATCAACTTCCTGTTTAATGGTGGCCGGCAAAAGAAATGGTTCTCTCAAAAATCTTCCCAAACTGACCATGGCATATGTTACACAATTAGTGGAGCGCAACATGTCATCTAAAAAGCTTGAAAAAGGATACAAATATTTTCATGAAAATGATATTTTCAACTGCAAAGCGCTCCCTTGTTAATGCTATTTTGCTAGCTAGCATCATATGCCATGCTAATTTATGAATTGATTTTCTTTCTAATTTTCTTTTGTTCTTTGTACGTGATTAATATCAGACATGTTGAATATGGAGGTGGTAGTAAGATGCAGGTGTCACAGATCAATGAGGAAAAGAGAGGAACCACATTCCCTACAGGTTTCGTCTAGAAGTTTGCAAACCTGAAGTTACACGTTCTATTATACAGTGGTCTGTTGATACAAATTTATTCACTGCGGTTGCAGATACCGTCTATACTTATTTGTTATATTACACTGTCGTGTTTTGATATTTATTCACTGTGGTTGCAGATCTCTATATTGAATGTTTCGGTGCTGGTTATCTCCCCGCCAAAGCAACTCCACTCAGCTCCATTGTTTCTGTGTTTATGGCATTGCAAGACGTTTAAACACAAAGTGAATAGTGTGTAATATGCTTAAATTAGTCAGTCTTCTAGTTGTATTCTTTCATCCTAGCTTTTTCAAGATCTATAAATCAACGCTTTCCTCATAATACCTGAAAAAAAAAATAACCAAGACTAAAGCTATATAAAAACTAAACTACAACTAGCAAATTTCTCAAAATAAAAATAAAACTACTTATGCACTTGTTTAATTAAAACTAAACTGAAATAAAAAAACAAATTGAAAAACTAAATAAAAATAAAAACTAATGCAAACTTCAAAATTACAATAACTCTGATACTGCTAACCCAGTGACCTACCAAACAGCCCCCACTGATGGCTAACTTATGTCAGATATCAAAAATGTGGGAGAGTGTTTGTGATGTCCTGATATCCAAAAGGGTGTAATAAAAGGTGAGCTGCTCTGACTTACTTCCTCACTTCAACTGCTTGCTGAAAATGGTCCAATGGCCAAAGGGAACAAACTTTATTTCTTTGGGCTCATGTTTGTATTTACACCCATCAGTGGAACACTCTGTCCTGCAAACCTCCTGCAATTTCCCATAAAATGCCGCTTTTCTTCTAGAAGACTAAGAGGTTGATTTTAGTGCTCAGACTGTATCAAAGAATCATCAATTCAGGCAACTTTGCGATATGAAACAGCAGCAAAAAAGGGGCAGAAATGTAAAGATGATAGTGATTGCCACTGTAGTGGAGGAAGACAGTCATGAGATCATTACACCAATCAGGCCCAAGCAGCCTTTCTCCCTTAAGATTTCTTTTGTAACTTACACAATTTTTCAGGGTGATTTTTTTAAACCTTGCATAGTTACAATAAGATCAACCTAGAATCAAATCTTGGCCGCAACAACTTGGGTAGCTTATCCAATCGTTTGAGAGAAGACAGCAAAGAGAACTTGGACTTGGACCTCCGACCCTTGAGTCGCGATGATGCACTGTAGCACGCTGGACCACCATATCACCCTTCAGAAACGACCAAACGCTAAAGTTCCATTTTCTATGCCCACACTTTCCTACTAGATCTGTAACCTGAGCACAAAATACAAAATACACTACAACACAAGAACATTTATTTCAACTCCCAGTAAACACAGGAACGTTTGGTTAATTTGTTGTTATAGAACCCTAGAGACCCCGGTATGCCACCAATGGCTGCAAGGATTGTTTCACAGAACTGAATCTTCCAACGGCTTTGGAGAACAATGAAAATGAGTAACGGACTCCACACAGTGCTCTTAAAGGTAGGATTTGTCTCCATTTTGTGTGAAAAGCTGCCGATAGCATCGAGTGGTAGCGTCTTCCCTGACAAGAGCCGACCTGAGTGAGCAGGTATTATCGGTGACAGTGACAATCAGCAGCTGTGAACTCAGTAAAGAGGTCATACTGCAACTGACCCTCCTATAACACAATTCCAGGCCTCTTTCGGCTGAGACCTCAACGAAATCCCGGCTTCACATACAAGCTTTCTACTGTAATGGATGTAGTTTACAGCACTTTAGTGATTATAACATTACAGAACCCTTTATGGGCAGCATGGTGGTTCAGTGAGCAGTATTTTGGCTTCAAACCTCCAACACCTTGATTCCCACTCCTGGAATCTCCATGTACGTCCTCTGACCACAATGTTTTTACTGGGCGCCATGTGACTCCTGGCATAGACTTGCGCTAAATAAGGGGTATGGTATCTTATTCAATTTAGATACAACAGCATCATAAATTTACCAAAAAAAAAAAATAATTCCCCCGCTTTGTTTTTAAGTACAGATCCTTTAAGATTATGTCACCTGCTGGTGACTTTTAAAAGTTCACTTGTGCTCAGATCCTATCAGACCTTCTGAAGCCAAAACAGCCTGCATGGAAACATTTTTTTTTTTAATTTTTATCCACAGTGCCATGGTGAAGCCTCACTCAGGCATCGCAAATGTAGGCATTTAAAATGCATTCTGAGTGTGGATGGGTCTCCTTTAATAGCATGCGAATGCCCCGTTAGAGTTTCAGCTGGGGATATCAAGTGATGAATTGCAAGCCTGGAAAATAAACTCAGTCGCCGTTCAGTCAGCAGGGTAGATGCGGGAACGCAGACTCCGTAACCTTTCCAGCAGAGCCTTCTCTGCCAGCTGGCATTTCAAACTTCTCCTCTCAGAAGAGTAAATAGGCAGCGCATTCATGCAGAAGGAGAATCCAACACCGGCTCTGATTTGCACAGTTGTTAGAAAATGAAGCACTGAATTACCTTTGGGCAAAAGCAGGCTTTTGGGTTTAGGGTGGCTGATTCATTTGTGACAGGAATCATTCTAAGTGCCCTGTTTTGCATTGCGTTTAATTTATATGTTAATCTTTCACCTTCACTACAAATGTACAAGCTATATCCATTGTACTTCCATCTTTAGACCTCCCCATTCAATCCCTTTATTTTTTTTTTTATCACATCCTAGCATCCTGGGATATTACTTCTTTAGGTGGATCTTTGATGACTTGTTTTTCTGGGCTGATTACATTGTAAATCACCTAACTCATAAAACATTGTCCAGGACTGCCTGCGAGATTCACTAGCTTTGAGGAAATCGACCGAGCTCTACATGAATCAAACGGAGTGACAAGGGTGGAGCAAAACCAACCCCCCCGCAGCGCTGACAGCTACTACCAGGAGAAATGCACAGTGATTTTCGGGTGCCCAGTCTTAGGTTACGCAAGTGTGTAATACACGCTGTTTGTGCAGTTATAGCCCCTGCTAGCTGTTACATTCACAACTGTGCATCTGCTGACATTTTGGCGCTGACAGTTACTCCGATAGGAACACGGAGAACTAGATGGAGGAACTGAGTATTGTAACCGGACACAGCGACAGCACTCTAATCGAGTCCACCGTGCAAATCCAAATTATATTAAGGCATGTAACTCTTTGACTGCTAATTGTTAGCTTCAATTGCAGGTGTAAACAAAGCAATTTCATATAAAATGACTTACCATCAAATTAACAAGCTTCTCCTGTATTAAATTTTATTAAAGGCAGAGCGGGCGCTAAGCATGATTTGAGTACAGCCTGACTTCAGAGGCCTTTGTGGTTAAATTAATTTTAATGGCTTAGACTGAAGTATATTGGCAGATGCACTAGCTTGTGTCTGGGCTGAACCAGACTTGGAATGTAATTAAACTGTAGTGGAGAAGACTTTACTGTGTGGAAATAAATAGGGAGACCTGGGAAAACGATGTTATTAACGATTCTGTGGGTTCACCAACGGCTACGATAGCTTCACAGATACAATCGATACTGGGGGCCATTGTCTAAAACAGAAGCGGCTTCAGAGAGACGGCGTGACCTTTAGAGAGAGCGAAGGCTTCTCTGTCCCCCCCACTTCTCTGAGAGCAGTTCGATCGTCTGGAGCTCCGCTGCCTCATGCTGCAGTGGCACCCCGGACCGCTGGTGGCAGAACCGGCTGCTTCCAAATCCACGCGAGAGCTTTCCCACGGATCCATTGAGGGATTCGTCTGTTTCATGATTCTGAGGTGCACGCGTGAATACTGGTACCGCCATCCCTCCCAGCGCCCGCCTTTGTAGCACCGTCCCCATGAGCCCTGAGTCATTTCATCAGCTGGCCGAACCAAACGGAATCTCACAGAGCCGACTGGGAAGCAGGGTTTAGCTGCTCCTGAGGTCCCAACGCTGACAGGTGCCTCAAAACGGCTGAGGAAGCCCCCCCCCCCCCCCCCCCCATCCCCCGTCTCGTGCCACTGGGATGCTGCCGTCTGTGCAACAACAAAACTTGTCACAGCCCACTGCTCATTTATCCTCTGACATCACGCAGAATCATATCAAATATGGCCAGTGAAAAAGCTCTTAATGAAATCGTGCATTGTTATTCTCATGGCACGTAACTACTACATAGCGTAGCAACGGCTTTGGAGAGAAGTATGTGTGGTAAATGTAATATGCATTGCTGAACACTGTGAACCTGGAGAAATGCACAATCTACATCCATCCATCTATCCACCCATCCATTCGTCCATCCATCCTACATTACATATCCAGTACAGATTTGCAGGGTGTATTCACTCATAATCACTGCACAAACTGCGTCAGTTGTTTTACAGATCAGGTCCTAACCCACACACACACGGTCCATTATTACATGAAATATCACAGTGTCCCAAAGTTTGCTTTATTATTCTCTACTAATCCTTGCATTAAGTGAAATTTAGCAGACTCCAGTGCTACCTCCTATCTTGCTCAACCTGTGAATACCGTACTTCATTCAAATTCCTCTCTCGACGCCACCTGCCTCAGCGTAGCTGTCGCAATCCATTTTCCTGTCAGAATGTTTACTGGAAGCACAAATGTCCCAAAAACTCTTCAGCCATTCTCTTTTCTCCTGATTTGAAAGTGTATGTGTGTGAGGCTGCGTGCGAATGTGGGGGCTACAGAGATCCATGAGTGTCTGTGAATTCGCTCATATAGTAGCTGTGAAGTATGGGCAAACTAGTGGTGGAAGAGTTACCTGTAGAAATAAAATACAAAGTCCCCTTCTGTTACTCTGGTAAGAGCAAAAGTTTTCGGCAAGATGGAGGTAGCAATATTCACCTGTTCCAAAATTCAACAGTTATTTTAACATGACTTCGCACCTCAAATGGATGGTATTACCATTCAATTAATCAGAAACACAAAAATCATTTTTAAATACATTTCACACTTTAGTAGAAGATAAAAAAAATTAAATCTGTCTTCTAAATAATTTGCCATTTTTATCGCTTACAACGAAGGTAAGGAGGGGGTGTGGTGGCTCAGTGGTTCGCACTGTTGATTCACACCTCCAGCATTGGGGGTTTGAACCCTGGCTCTATGTTTCTGGGGTTTACTTGTTCTCCATATCCTTGGCAGGCTTCCTCCTGCAGTCCAGAGACATGCGTTGTAGGCTAATTGGGATGGCTAAACTGTCTGAAGTGTGTGAGTGCGACTGTGCCCTGTGATGGGTTGGCACCCCATCCAGTGTGTCCCTCACCTTATGCCCCAAGGATGTCTGGAATAGGCTCCTGGCAACCCTGAACAGGATTAAGTGGTTTAGAAAATGGATGAAGGTAAGGAGAAAGCATGATCGAGATTAAAAAAAAAAAAAAAAAAAAATCACAATCATTCCTGGGTTCGAAACAACATGTTTAGAAATTTTCAATTGCATATTTTAAGATGATCTGCCAGTGTGAATTATGAATAAATAAGATGACCAATTTTGCATAGAAATGTATACATCAAATGTACTCAGGCCCAGAAACAAGGCAAGGCAAAGATATTCTTTACTTCAGCGTTCATTTTCTTTGTGTGCAGCAAAAGGTCGACAAGCTAATTTATGATCACTGAGCTCTGATCACCGTTTCCCAGAAGCAGGGAATGACAGAAATTCATTATCTAGTGCCTGGATATTCTGCATACTTAACGCAGTACTGGAGGATTTTTTGACTACATTGAAGACAGATTAATAAGGAAAAAATGATACCGTGATCCAAAATGCATTTAAACCATAAAATATCCACTTCTTCTCAATACATACATGCGTGCTTAAGATGCCCTGCGATGGCCTGGCATCCCAACCCAGAGTGTATTATGAAAATACAGAAATGCGTGTTTTTTTTTTTTATGCCAGCGGCACATCCCCCAAGTGCTCTTCCACAGTGCCAGTTTGTTCAGTTACTGTGCAAAACGTACATGTTTTTACTTTACTATTCATGAGGCTGAATGGTTACTGGAAATAACTCACAGGTACAACAACAGTGGCCTTCTGTGACCTCGAACTGACAACCTTCTTGTCCTCCTTACTTTACGTCCTTAACCAGCTTCCCATATGTTTCTGTCTTCAGTAACAAACCTTCTGTTATGTTACATTCCGAACCAAGAAGGCTGTAAGCAACAGTATCTATTTTCTGACTCTTTAGCAGAACCCCATTATGTGCTTTACGGCATTTGAGAAACTCAGAGAGGAAGCTACATCACAACAGAACGTTCCTTCTCACATGAAACAAAAGTTTTTTGCTGAGAGTATTAATACTTGCTCCACAGTTAACAGCTGAGGACATCTACTTTTAAAGGGAGAAAAACACAAAAAGGAAAAAAATTCTAATCTCCCAGTGCTTATTACAGCTCCTCTAAAGGGAGCGAATTGCTATTCTGGCCTCGAAGGTGATTTGGGAAACTGATAGAAGAAACTGCAAAAAGGTGACCATTTTACTTTTAACACCGAGCCACAAAACAATTTTCTCCGCAGACATGTGACTGCTCGCATCTCCCGAATCTCGATGGCGCCTGGAGATAAAAGGGAATTAAGTTTGTGTGTAAGCAGGCTCACGCTGGGTAGTCACGAAACTGTCGGTGATACTCCATCACCTTAGCAGGAACTGACTGGCAGACTCTGCATTCTGCCGAAAAACAACTGCAAAGATGCTACAGAAAATCACAATAGCAATTTTGTACCTAATTTGACAGGTAGTGGTGTTAGAAGATACCCCTTTTCCGCAGCACTGGTACCGGTACCGGTGCTGAAGGTGGGAACCAGCGAGAACCGGCCCGCATTTCCACAGACTTGAGAGCCTAATGGGATCTGGGTGACGACATCGCAACTATGTAAAACACCACTCCTACTAAACAAAGCAACTACAAAAAATGGTGGAACATGTCTTGTTTTTTCAGGTGCTACTTCAAGCTTTGAGAATATATCTCAATATTCAAAGCAAACTTATTCTGCGTCTTTCTGCTGTTGTCATCGGCAATGATTACACGCAAGACAAGTAAGATTTTTTTTTCCTAGCCCCAGACTAATGTTAGCTCAAATGCTAATGCTATCTATATGGTTAATGTTTTTTCTTTCGACACAACTTATTTATTTTATAAGTAATATGCAACGTTATAGCATTCAATTTAATTTACAGATTGCCTTGCGACTTATTTGGAGACTCCCTTACTCCGCCCACCTCTGATGACATGACGGGATCTTAGTTCCAGACCAGCAAAGTTTTGGTGCCGGTTCAGAGCCGAGTTTGTAGCACCATTTCTTTTTTTTTTCAGTGGAAAAAGGTGGAACCGGTTCCCAATTGGGAACCGGCACTGAAACAGCACTGGCACCAGAGCTGTGGATTAAGGGGTAACAGATTTGAAATGAATGCTGTTTACTGTACAAGATATATGGTTTTGTTAAACATATACAATCAATATTATGCTAATAAATTTATGCTGAAATTTGCGTCCGTTGGTATAAAACTGATTCATTTGTCAACGTGTGTCAGTTTGCTTATTTCACACCATCCTCATGTCATCTCCGGGTTCGCAGTTACCTTTCAGCATGGCCATGGATCGGTTAAACTCAATGATGAGTACGCTCCATTTGGCTGATGAAAAACTCAAAGTTAATTCACTAATTAAATTAACTAATTAAGTAAACTGGTGGTGAAAATGAAAAAATAAATGGAATGGCTGAGGTGCTGTCGAGGAGAGGTTTGAAACCAAAGTCGTGATCTTCTTGCCATCCAACCAGATATCAGGAACATTTCAGAGAACATCTGAAGAATTTTTTGTCTCTTTTTAATATATTACTGTTTATATGTAAATATTCTATTGATAAATTTTTTTTTTTTGAGCAAATATACACTTACTGCCCAAATAAATGGCCTTTAACATTTTCTTTGCTTGCCTAAGGCTTTTACATGGTACTGTATATCTGATTAATTATTTAAGTGTCCATAATTATAAGAATAAATTATAAAGATATATTTATAACTTCTCCCTAGAATTTGTAAGCTAATGTGGTACTACATTCGTAAGTCATTAGTTAGGCCGTGTTATTTACCATGAGTGAGGCACACAACAAACCTGAAAAAGAGGAAAATGTAAAAATGCATGTCCCATGCCCCCCACATTCTCAACCTAACTGTGAAGAAGAGGAGGAGAGACAGGCCCCCGCACATCTCTTGGGGGAAAGCAGGGTGACAGTGACCCTCGGGGGTAACTGAACTCAATGGACAACTGTGTAAACTGACTATGCTCCAGCGGGGCTGTCCAGAGATTTCTGAGGAGCGGGTGCTGAAAAGTCAGAAAGTAGCACCGAGTACCTTTAAAGAAGGGTGGGGATGGGGGGGGCATAAAGGGGAGGTGCTTGTGTACCCCCAGTCACACTGCCTCTGAGAACTCAGGCCAAAGAGTCATCTCCAGACCAGATCACCCCCCCCCCCCCCATCATGGTTGCATTGGCTCGATTGTCCAGTCGCTGCTCTGATCCTGTCCATGAATAATGAGAAGAGTTTTGTTCCTTGTAACACATTCACCCAAACAAACTTCCAAGCTAATGTTTTGGAAATGGATGCATATCAATTTTCAATGACAGCCACTAAAATATTCAAATAAATATTTTAAGACATACACATATAGGGTTAAAGGTTCTTATGTGTTAAATTCATTAAGGAAAAAAGAATGACTATAACTTTTCACCAAAAATAAATCCCACCCACAAAAACCAAAAATAAATTCCACCCACAGACACTAATGATATTGTATCTTTCTATATCCGGTGGCGGTCAGCATGTTCCAATGAGACTTGGGGTAAATTTAATAACACGCAGATCCTTCTATTCTCTGGTTCTCCTGGCTCCTTGTGTAATAATGTCAACAGCAGGCTATTCTAACAAAGGTTACATGGCATCTCCGTATGAATCGGGAAGCTAATAAGCGTCAAAGCTAAGACCACAGTAAACACTGCGCGTTCCACAGAAGTCCTGCAGAAACTTCAACTGTGGTTGGACGTCAAAGAACGTCAACAGAAATCCATGGGGGCCCAGGAGCTCTTGGCAGGCTTAATGAACCAAACCATCTCAAAGTATGCGCAGATCCTCCTTGCTCACCAGGGCGATTAATAATTAAATGCAGACAGGCATGGTGAAGAGAGATTACTCTGGGCTGTCGAGAATCTGGGACAGTAATGAAAAACCTTTTCCTGGTGGAGTCGCCATGGAGAACTGCCGGGCTAGTTTAGCATCCACTGCACTGGATGGGATTGGACTGGCCTGAACAAATGCTGTGGTGAGTCTTCCTCTTTACACAATACATGGTCTGTACAGTAAGTTTCCATTACAACCAGGGCTAATGGTAAGGCTTGACGGAGTGGGAAAAGCAGCTTTTTTCCCCTATTAGCTCAAAAAGAGAGCTAAATCCTATTACTAGTTTTTTTGTTTAGAAAAACTTCCTACAAAATTGACTCAGGCATTAAATGAACAAAAAATAAATCGTGCAGGAATACTAGAGATATAAGTGGAAAGATCCAAGCAGAGAGAAAATCTTTCTTTTCAAAAAGCACGTTTCTCTCTCACAGATATGGTTTAATGAACATGGCTGTAAGCACAGCGGTAAACTCAGATGCACTTTGACAGATTTCCCGTTTTTCTGTAGAACACACTTCGCACATTAACATCTCAGTATGCCCAGGATGAATTGTTTCACAAAATGCTTTAGAGGTTATCCACGATTTACCTGCTCATTAACAATATGAAGATGGAAGCACTGTCACATAAAAATATGTCAAACTGCATCACATTTCAGGCCTTCTTTTCTGACAGGCTGAGGCAGGTGGCTTTTATATTTTGGACCAGTTTTCTCCTGCCCGGCCTAAAATAAACGGCGCCAGTAAATTCTGGTCTGCTCCCAACCCCCATGTCACATGATTACGTGACCCATGCTTTCCCCACAATATTGCAAATGTTCTCCCTGCCAATGAAATCAGACAGGTCAATGTAAACAGTTACCCAGCGGTTCCACAGCCCGGCTGCCCCTACCTGTTACCAGCTCGCGGACCTCCACGTCGGCCGTCTTGCGTAGCAGCCGCACCAGCGCAGGGATGCCGCCGCAGTTCTTCAGGGCGATCTTGTTGTCATCGTTGGCCTTGCCATAGACCAGGTTGCGCAGGGCCCCGCAGGCGCTGCGGTGCACCTCGCTCATGCGGTGGTCCAGCAGGTCCACCAGAAGCTGGACGCCGCCCTGCCGACGGATCTGCCAGATCGAACACAGACATCCCTATTCACTGTGCATCTTTGTAAAATCATACAGCATTTATATAGCATTCTACAAAGCTAAATCATTATAGTGTGTCCATATGTATGCATGTATATATAATATATATAAAACACACACACAACATTCATATATTTATATTTCTTTCTGGAATAGACTTTGAGCTCTCTGCAACCCAGAACTGGATAAGTGGTGCACAGAGGGATAATTGGATATATACATTTGTGAACTTTATAACCCCGACTGGAGTCAGCTTTTATTGTCTTATGGTATTGTTTCAATTAAAATGATTTTAATATACGTGCTTCTTCAAGGTGCAAGATGTACTAAAATGGCTTTCTGCTGTGCGGGAGCTAGTGAATTCCCAAAAGTGGAACTGTCTGGCTCAGCTGTAAAACATGACCATGTTTGGAGACGAGTGGAGAGAGATGAGGAGAGGGGGGTATGGACGGGGTTAACATAGTGCCTGATGACCGCGTCTGAAAGGCACATGCAAGAATGGCCAGCTAGAGGGAACAAGCATGGGTCATCTGGTCAGGGAATGCCCACTGAGGGTCCAGAAGGGCCACATCCTTTAGCAGGCAAGACGGTGAATCTTCCACTTTCAGTTTGCTCAGGGCGGTGCCATGCTACAGTTCACCTTATAGATTCACAGACCTAGCATCCCAAGGAAGGAAAAGAGGCTTTTTGTTTGTTCATGTTGACAATGAATTTTCTGATTGTACCCACATTAGATTTGGTGTCCCACAAGGATCAGTGCTGGACTCCTGGCTGTTCACCTTTTATATGCTGCTAATTGGTGACACAATTAGAAATTATCGCATTGGTTGCCATGGCTATGCTGATGATACACAACTTTACATATAGTTAAACCTGATGAATTGTCACAATTGTCAAAGATTGAAGATTGTCTATTAGATATTAGGAGCTGAATGGCCAGCAATTTTCTACTTCTAAATCAAGATAAAACAGAAGTAATGCTGCTTGGGCCTGGAGTGGTTTGAGATTAGCTTATTGATGTAAAATTTAATGGATGCTCACTTAAACCAAGCACACGGGTCAGAAATCTTGATGTCTAAGTGGACCCAGACCTGTCCTTTGATGCTGACATTAGGAATATCAGTGGAACAGCTTTCCTCCATCTGAGGAGCACAGCCAAGGTTTGGCAGATGCTGCCCATCAATGATGCTGAAAACAAACTTATGCCTTTATCAGTTCCAGACTGGACTATTGCAACTCTCTGTTTACTGAATGTAATTCTGGGTTGCTACAGACTTCAGCTGGTGCAAAATGCTGCAACTGGAACTAGAAAGTTTGATCATACTAGTCCTGTACTGTCATCTTCCATATTGCCACTGGCCTCTCCCTCATAATTATGCTGCCATATATAGTTATGGTGGAATTCTTGCTGTTGTTTTGCAATTACTCTGCAGTCTTAAATTGCTGCTCTGCTCATGCACTTTTCTCTGTCCCCCCATCCCCTGTTTTGGGGTGTGCCTTTAGAAAGTCCTAATTCAACAGATCTCCTTATTTGTCTGCTGGTCTACCGTGTCCTTCGTCCCTGTCGCCTGTCCATACTCACTGGTTCACCATCACCTGAGCTAAAACCTGCTCTTCGACCCGATCACCTGACTGCCTCCTCCAGCACGCTGATGTCCATCTGACTGTTCTACCTCACTCTTATTCACCGTATTGTATTAATGAACTTGTCCTGCCTGGTGCCAGCCAGAGGAGGATGGGTTTCCCCCTTCAGTCTGGTTCCCCTCAAGGGTTCTTCCTTCTGAGGGAGTTTTAACTTGTCACTGTCACTTTTGGCTTACTCTCTGGCGACTGCAGGCCTGAGACTATGTAAAGCGCTTTATGACTGTGCTCCAGGTTAAAGGCACAATATAAATAAATTTAAATTGAACTTTTTCCTGTAATTGTGCTTGGGTTCAAATCTGCCTGCAGAAGAAGAGCATTCTAAGCCAGGTAAGAACCATCCCAATCTTGATAATGGGTATTTTTTTAATGGATGGAAAGCTACAGGGCTGTTTCATTTTCTTGTAAATTTTTTTTTTTTATCACAATAGACATCTTGGGGAAGTCCCTGTTACATCTGGGCAATTAAACTTCAGCCACTAGAACCAGTAATTTCTCTGTCTTTGTCTTAGTTTTATAGTGAATACTACCAAAGGTCACCTTCAGAAAGTTCAGAGAAGTCAAGACATCCAAGCAACAACATCAATATTAATATGACTTTCAATCGATTCAATCATTTCAGTGTTTTATAATGGCTTCAAAGTATTTTAAAGCAGGGTATTGTTTTCTGGAGTGCTTCAACACTTCCGGATTAATAGAATTTAGAGCTGTTTGTTTTTGTTCACTTCTAAGTATTTCTGAAATTTCAACAAGCTACTATCTGTAAAACAATTACAGTTCCTTAAAACTTTGCGACTCAGCTGTCGAGAACTTAAATAAGAACTGAAATTTGAAATGGATTTCGTGTAACAGCAGCCAGGATGCTGAACCACAGAAAGTAAAACAGAGTGAAGTCAGCAAGGCCACAGGTCGTTTTGTTTGCCAGCAAATAATAATAAAAAATGTCTCTGTCTTCATTAATTAGAAGACTAGAGAAAACCACTATTAAGTCTGAAAAAATATGTTTATGAATTTGTTATTCTCCAGGGCTAAGCATAGAGAAGCAGCAGCAGAATAGAACATGACATGTATATCAAGCACACAGTGATCCACCATCAGGAATCTGCTAAAGGCAAATTGGGCTTTAGTGAATGTGGGCAAAGTATCAAAAAGTATGCAGTGAAACTGTGCAAAATTCATTAAATAATGAGAATCAATATTATTGTAAAGATATTCATGAAATATATTTGTTTTGATTCTTCATTGGACTTTCAATATGCAGTAAATGTCTAATAATTTACTAGCCACCGTTCATGAGAACGAGTCAGTGGAGGTTATGCTGTTGGTCTCAGGTTCGAGGATCAGATGAGCACCAGAGTTCTTTCAGATATCACCTGGTACGTTCTGTTTCGTGTTGTCATTGGGACCTGGGCCAACCTAGATCCTTTCTGTCTATTTTTGCCAGACCCATTCCCCAGTCCTGAAGAATGCCCGATAAACACATTGCGTGCTTCCCAGAGATTCCTGCATCCTTCTGTTGGCTGTCCATCAGTGGCTTACACACCTCCCATTTGTCAACTACACTAAAACAGTGTTAAACTTCTCAATGCAAAATATCAGCACAATATGCCTGAGATATTAACTGAACACCTGCCCAGCAAATCATTTTTTTTGGTACAAGGTTATGAGGGAATAGTGGAAAAACTCTGCAGCAGAAATCCCAAGAGCTGTACAATACTTCATCCTCCTCCCCTTCTGTTATGCCTTCTCCTTTTATGAATGACACAGCACCTCCTGTTTCAGGCTTCGCCGGCCCCTGCAGAACCCTTATCACAACTGCTGCAGTGCTGTTAATTACCGTGATTGTTAAGAGGCAACAGATGTTCAGAGGCCCCAGACAACAAATGAAATAAAGGACTTTTGCCAAGATCCAAGGAAGCCAAGTGCAGGCCCCAGAGAGAGAGAGGAAGCCCTTTGCACGCCAGGGGCATCACGTAAGCGTTTTTGCGTGCCGTGAATTCGGCTCAAGTGGAGAAAGTGTGGGCATATATTGTTTTTAATGTTAGGCTCGACAACTTGCGACTGACGTGCTAAACGAACAAAGATACTGGGTACTGTACGGACCACCCAGCCCACCATTAAGTGGTTATTGACTGGTAATGGTCCCTCACTGCTCAGCAAGCTGGTAACGTCAACACAGTTCAGCAGAGAACTTAAAGCAGGAGGTCGGGTCAACCACAAAGATGCAACAGGTGTCCAGTCAGGGATAAGGGGCACCAAGAAACCGCAGGGTCACGCTTGTAATTCATCAGCTCCTAGAGCTGACAGAAACATTCACATCCATATTCGCTGGGCTCATCAATAAGTAGCAAAAAGACTGAGCAGGTGAGACCAGGTAAAGCAAAGGCAGGAAACTAAGGTACGATGACAAAGATGCTGTGTGTCTTACTGGACTCACAGGATAATGACTGGGTGTAATAATAATCCCAAAAGTAAAGGGGGATGTTTTTTGCTGGGTAAGTCAGCAGCCTCTTTATGCCAGTAGATTTTCTTATTTTACGTAAGAATTTCTCAGTTTTCGTACAGAAGTTTTCCAGTATGCTTGTCCTTGCAGTGTGATTTCCTGGATATTTCTTCCCTCCTTTCCATCCTTTCAGTTCTTTTCTTCTGAACTTCTCTTCCATCCTCTCCCCAGTTCGATTTCTTCCACCAGTGACTCCTAGCACCCTCCAACCCTGCCTGAAGGGCGGAGAACGTCAGCGTTACGCGGTCCGTCGAAGAGGCGGAGGCCCTCTTGCTCTTCTGTGCTCTGCCTGCACTGTCAATCCACTGCCCTGTCGAGCCGATATCCCAGGATGCCGTGCTGGAGAGACGGCTGCTGTGTCAGGCCCAAATGTACCCTAGGGGCAAGTGGGTCGGAGGGAAAACAAGTGACGGAACAGCCACCCGGGGCAGCTGTTCACACTGCGGGCACATCGTTGTGTTTCCGGCTGTAACACACAGTGAGAAACACCACTTCAGAGCAATCTGATTCCAAATAAAGTTATAGTTATTACATCAAGTTATATCCATCCATCCATCCATCCATCCTCCAACTATTTATCCACTACAGGGTTATGCATTTAAGTTCAAACAGGCACCTTTGTAGACTTAAGCATTTCTTCGTTCGAATAATGCATGTGTAGCTCTGTGGGTTAGGAGTCTATTGCTGTGTCTGGAAGGTTATCGGCTCAAATCCCATAGCTAGATGAGTGGTCATATTACCACTGGGCCCTTGAACAAGGGCCTTAACACACAAAAAAAAAATGCTCCAGGGTTGCAAAAATAGCTGACCAAACTTGGCTATCAGCTGTATGTGTCTGTGTGCCTCACAGAGAGCAAGATGAGAAATGCAAAAACCAAAGAATTCCTATAGCTGCTCAATCACATTGTCCTAAATACTTGTGAGCATCATGCCGTTGCCTCTGCCAAATGCTGAAGATGAAACACAACTGCGATCTTTGTACACCCATCCTCACCTTCACTGCATGAACTGCACCATAGATTCATGCATGTTGCGTTAGTGGGTTTGCAGTCAAATGAATCCATGTGACGTTTAGAGAAACTACTGCCCATGCTTTGACTCATCTTATTTGATGGCCCCATATTCCATGACGTGGTGTTATTTCAGGTATATAGGCGCCAGCCATCTCCCAGACAACCAGACGGTCTGCGGACATCCTCCTGGGCGTTAGCGGTCGTGGCTTTGCTAACGTCTCCGAGCCGAGTCTGAAATGGGAGACTGTGGCTTCCCAGCAGCTAGTTCCAGCCAGATGCCCGGCCGGTGAGAAAGACGAACTTTCTGCAGTATTACCTTGCAACCTGTACCAGTGAGAAATCCCATTTCTTACTGCGGTGCGGCCTGCTGGGCCTGAGTAGGCTGGGACATGGCCCGGAAAACAGGAGGGTGCCAGCTCATGTCACTGGAGGTAGTACTCCTACTCCAGTTAAATTCTCAAGCCACGCGAATGAGTGAGTAAAATTGCCAGGCGCCCTGGATGAGAGTTAAGCGGCTAGCAAAAATGCAGCATGTGCAGAATTTCGCTTCTTAGAAATCACAGCAGGAGCGTCGTCAAAATGAGAATGAAGAACTTCCTCCCCCGCGGTTGACACGTGTACCCGATAAACGTGAAAACTGATCAAACCTGGCAGGTGTACATGCTAACCTTAAAACGATGACGGATAGAGCCGTCAGACAAACTGCACCGACTGGGAGACAGACTGAATTACGCCACATTTATCCTGTCGCTTCATCACCTCCAAGAATGAGGCAAGTGAATTATTCTGTTGAGTTGCACGGTATCAGCACATTTCACGAAACACTCTGACTGGCTGCGGTATCACCGATGCTCATCACTGTCATTTTTCTTTGTTATGGACTGCGACGTTCTGATGCGCTGGGGTATGGGTTTGACTCCTTTCCCTAGCTGCGGGTGTTTCGAGATTCCTCCGGGGACTCTGGGCTCCTTCGCCAATCCGAAGACCTGTGGTTTATGAAGACTGTTGACTGTAGTCGAAGGATGTGGCCTGTGAGAGATGGATATATGATCCAGACGGTCTTCTACACTATCACTGTGGTCCTGCGTTGGATAAGCGATTATGAATCATGTGCGATATCAAACGTCGCACTACTGCTACGATTTCAGGGTACCTATGAATACAAACTAATATAGAATGAGCCAAGACCAACGGGTGTGAGACTGATGCTACTACTGTCACATCCAGGGGGCTATGCATTTTTAGAGCTGTTACCCTAGTAACCAATGGTGTGACAAAGGTTTAACAGCACACACGGTACATGGTGGAGGGAGGGGATCGTTTGTAAGACAGGGGCCTTGTCGTCGGTGCTGACCCCTGCTCACCAAGCTGAGGAACGAAAGACGCCTGAGATTTCCCGAACATCTTCAGAATCACACGCAGTCACAGAAACGCAGCTGCAAAAAAGCCCTAACAGGATTTAAGCTGTTTAGGATTTAAACTTTGGACTGCGCAGTATAGATGGGTAAAGCGTATGTATAATTACAGACGTGTTGATTTTAGAAGATTAATCAAAAAAAAGGATGAAAAGAATTTGGGATAAGTCTAGATTTTATTTTCAGACTTGAGACAGGGCAACTTTTATAGCTAGATAAATATTTTCTCAGTTCTTTTACTGCGTGTTCACCCATTACCCTGCTATTGAAAGAAAGCAAAAACACATATTGCTCTGGGTCCCCCTGCAGTATAAACAAGTTGCCATCTATTAAAGTCAGATGCTAATGCATTTTTTTTTATCTCCAAATTTGATTCTGTGATGATGTGAGCCTCAGTGTCCCAAATGCTTGTCAATTTTGGGCTTGCTTTCCTTTGCGTGGCTTAATGCGTGCTGTGATCCAGGAAAGCTGAGAACGCTGGGGGGGGGGTTGTGCTTCACATTCCACACGCAAGAATCGGCATTAAAAACGATACATACGCATACACCGGGAGTAGAACTGCTTAAAAATTACATAAAAGTATATACATGTTACTGATAACAGCTAGCTTTTGGATGTCTAAAAGTAAGAAGGACTTATTTCCTCATTTTAATGGATGTGGTGATATTTTAGAAACTTTAACAAGTTTCTCAGTAGCCACAAAAAGACACCCAACAAAACAAAAACCCAAAGCGCAGTATGAACCTCCCAAAGGTCCACTCTGTCTCGATCGTGATACGTTTGCCACCCTTGAGAAGCACAATGTCTATGCAGTGGAGCGACACGTCCATAATAGCACGACAATGGGCAACTAAGACAGTTACTGGACTCATAAGCACAAGCTTGCAGGTTCAAATCCCACCGGGGGTCTGCTGCTGAACACTTGAGAATGTAACCTGAACTCAGACCCAGGGAAGTGACTGCGATTACCTCAGACTTGATCTTATTGTCCCCAAAGCAGAGGTGCTGTAGGTAGGCTGCGGCATTGGACTGCACTGAGGGGAATTGATGTTGCAGCATCTGGATGACCTCCGGCAGTTCGGGATCACGCCAGCCAAACTCCCTGGGAAGAAAGAGGAAGGTCAGGTGGGCATCATAAGTTCTCCACTATCAATGACAAAAACTGAATGGATCATTGGGGAAATCAATGTCTTTTTTTAAAATAATGTACATTGCCTCATTTCATATTACAACGTTAGGAACTGCTGAAAATGTTAGTCAGGAAAAATTCTGAAAGATGAATTTAGAGTCATAGATTTATGGCAATCAATGGCAGTTCTGGCTTAATTGGTGCCCCCCCGCCAAAAAAAAAAAAAAAAAACAGCAAACAATACATTAGCAAGACCATGATCCATGCCTGCTGGTATTCATCAGTAATTTTTCTTCTATCTCACTATACCAAATCCCTTTGGGGGTTATTCTTTCCAGTTAATACTTGTAAACTCTCAAGACCCCAGGTGGACAAATTTTCAAATTGGATTTTCTGTTAAAAATTGATTTTGTGCCGAAGAATTTCACTGATGCTGACTGTGTCTGGAAAATGCATTGCCTCCTTCATCAAGCTCTGACCGATATGAAATGCAATCCCAAAGTTTACTGGAATTCTGGAAGTTCGTGCTAATTGCACAAGGATGAATCTGACCAATGTGCCTCTGCTTCCACTGTCAGTCTATTTTAACTGCGAATGTATCAGTTTGGGATTTTATGCTTGCATGTGTATGTGACCATGTATGTTTGAATAACCAGGCTGCTCTGGGAATGTAAACTTTGTAATAAGTGCCTACGATGACAGTCAACATCAGACTCCATCAAACGCCAAGACAGAATGACGAGCCTGAAGCTAAGTCATGATAATTTGGCTTTGTAGACTAAAAATAATTAGGGAATTGAAGACTGCCGTTGCTAGACTGTTGCTAAAACTGAAAAGAGTACAATTTTTAGATTTGAAATACAGCTGCAATAGCTAGTCAGGTAATCACAAATTCAAAGGGCTTGAAACGAATGCTCAGGGATTAAACACGGAGGGCTCTAAATTCTGCAGGCTCAAAGTGCACCAAATGCGCTTTGAGTCGGAATGAGTGCAAGTGGGACAACAGCAAGCGAATCAAGATGTCACTGATGGAGATGAGGATGGCGGCAGATTCCCCCGAGGAACCGAAACAATCGAATGATAAGATGAGCACTGTAGCCTTTGTTAAATAATAAAAAAAGCTTTCAAAATAAACATTAATAATACAAACAAGTGTCATCACCGAGAGAGTCCCTGGATATCAGTGACATGATGGATCCAGGACAATGTTTACACAATGGTATTCTCACACTATGATACTTATAAACAAGCTTTAGACATTTACAAATTACTGCTTTGGACAATCAAAGAATCTGTGATTGCCACCTCCTAACAGAAAATGAAAACTAAAAATTAGTAACTGCACCTGCTACAAGGAAAGATATCGTGTGTTACTTGTGAGACGTGTCTGTTGTGAGACCCAGGGATTCGTGGAGTTTGCATCACTTCCTGGATGTTAACCTCAGTGCAAGTTGATCTAATTGTACTTCACCTTTAAGGGTCATTGCTCCCAGGGAGAACAACCTTTGTAATGAAGAAACATCCACTCCCTTCCTGCTCTTTGGAGGCTCCAGGTCAGGGGGCTGGCTAGCTTCCTGGAGCTCTCGGACCCCCATATATTTATTGAGTGGACATGTTTGCTCAAGGGGCAGAGATAAGGAAATCAAGCGTGCTGCAGGACCACGCCAAACTTTGGCTGCATCGCTGCTACAGCAACACCAAACCACAAGGAGGAGCTGTTTTACTTGTTTTACAGGTGGGCATATCGTACCTGTTGCCGGCTGATGATTGGCCTACCCTCCCTCTCAAGTGTGGGCAAACTTGGGTAAACCTCAGAATACTCTCATCAAGAACATCTGTGTAAAGACTTCAACATGCCCCCCACATGACTATTCGAAGGGGCTGCTGATGTGTCCTCACTGACCAAACACAACTGCTGCCATGGTTGATGGGTAACATGCAAAATGGCCGCAGGGCTGTCTTGCTCCCCCTGGTGGAGCAGAGCGGACCTGCCTGAGACACAATCCCTTGTTGCACTTCTGATCCTATTAAAAAGGTACAGTGGAGCAGACAAATGGATTAACCCATCCTTTACAGGACACTGCTTCAAACCAGAGGATGTGAGTCAAACTACAGAGGATGGGGAAGATTTATATTCTCTTTAAAAAGGTATTCAACTAAAAAAATAAATAAATAAATAAAAGGTCAGTGCTGATATGGGAAGAACTCTAAAAGATGGTCCCTCTATAATTACTTTTTTTTTCATACCTAATAAAACCCTGTAAAATAATACCTAAAATTATCTCTCCAGCCTCCATGGCTAAATTGAACTGTATTTTTAAAGTGGCATGCCATCCAAGGAGGAGAGGCAAGAGAGAAATGTGTAATCTGGTGCCATATTGGATTCATCCATTCCTGCCTAGGTTGACTGCCAAGTCCACATGGCCCGGCCCTGTTATACGGGTGCCTTCCTATACAGGCTGCCCATGTCAGATTATTATCATAGATTGACAAGAATCTTGCGGTGGAGCTGCTACATTTCACATGCTTAAACTCACTCACAACACTCTCTGAGCGCACACGTTAAGCTGCGTGAGAATAAACATGCACAAGCCCGGAATGCTTTTCTTAGACTGTATTTACATGAAGGGATTTGTTAAATCAGGCCGCAGGTTTTTTTAATGATCAAACAGACTCTTCCGGACCTCATGGACTCTAGCACATCAGGCCTGCCTGTCGTGAAGTACCACTCCGAACTTCTCCGAGGTCCTACACCTCGCTTCTGTAACCTATACTGTAGCGTTTTTAATTACGCCTGAAACAGAACTGCAGTCACAATCAATGGGAATGTACTAGCACATCTGATACATATGTGATACGTGTTCATATTGCAACACTGATATTGATCTGGTCATGTCTGCAAAAGGCCCGACAAAGTGAATTTCTGTCAATCATGCAAACTCACTAAGAGATGCTGGTTCAGAGGGGCCGGCCGCCTCCAGACCATGCAGACTGGTAACGCTGAACATGTACCCGGCCTTGGACTCTAGGGGGAAACGTTCCCAGAGATGGCCAACTATGAGCTTGTTGTCCTCGACCAGCGCCCGACTGTCCCCCATCCCTTTACCTGCCAGACTCGAACCTGCGTCTGGCCGGTACCTCACCCTACTCCCCAGCTTATCCCATAATACAGAGCCACCCTCCATGGGCTTCTCCCTGTACCTCTGTCTGCCAGACCTTTTTGTCCACCACAGAGAGAATAAATAACAACAACACCTGCAAAAATGAAAAACGTGAACACACAACGCAGTCCCACACTCAGATCCACACACAACACAGGCCCACAAACAGATCCACACACAACGCAGTCCCACACTCAGATCCACACACAACGCAGGCCCACACTCAGATCCACACACAACACAGGCCCACAAACAGTTCCACACACAACGCAGTCCCACACTCAGATCCACACACAACACAGGCCCACAAACAGATCCACACACAACGCAGTCCCACACTCAGATCCACACACAACGCAGGCCCACAAACAGTTCCACACACAACGCAGTCCCACACTCAGATCCACACACAACGCAGTCCCACAAACAGTTCCACACACAACGCAGTCCCACACTCAGATCCACACACAACGCAGTCCCGCAAACAGTTCCATACACACACCTCTGGCCCACACACAGATCCACACACACACACACACACACACACACACACACACAGATTCTCCCTCATGTGGTTTCACTGCACAGGAAGATCCAAACCACAGAGATAGTCCGTCTGCAATAAAACAGCACTGGGGCATATCTGTCACTGGAAAACGGATGGGGATCGGCAGGAAGCAATGAAGCTAAATGGACAATATGGATGGAGTCAACCTGAGAACCGTGACCACACACACGTTCTGTTACTCAGCCTGATGGTGAACAAGACAAGAACCTCCCTAAAACACACCGAGAGAGACTTCGGGGTGAGCAGAAAAGAACGAGCTGTTAAATACAGCACGCATGAAGCGGGCAAAGCCTCAGAGAGAGATCGGGGAGGGAAGCAGGGTAACGGATGCATCACTTATCTGCAAACCAGGGCACACGGGAGGAAGCAACACAGCGGGCCGATGGTCAGGACCCCCCTCTCTTGATGGAGCAGGAGGGGCCAGGAAAAAAAAAAAAACATCTGCTTCAGCTGGAGAGGGGAATAATAAAGCTCGGCAGCAGAGCCCTTCTCCAGGGTGTATAGCAGTGGTGGGCGGCCGGCGAAACTCGGGCCGCATCTGCATAATCCAGTATAATTAGGAGAGCAAATGCGAGCACAGCGACGAGCGAAAGAGCACGAAGCAGGCGGCCAGGTGTGCAGCTTCTCGAACTCACCTGTCACCCAGGAATTCGGGAAAATGCTGATTTCCACAGAAAACGAATCATTCCTAAGCAAGCAGGCTAATTATGTTTACAACGGGGGACATTTGCCAAATAACAAATAAATGCATAAATGCAACACATCCACGTTAATTAATTGTGTTGTTGTAAACCGCACATGGAACGCAATTTAAAATGTCACATTAAGCTGTACCTTTTTCTTCATTAAGGTTGAAGAGTATACACTGACCGGCCACTTCATTAGGTACACCTGTTTAACTGCTTGTTAATTACAGCAAACATTTAATCGGCCAATCATAGTCAAGAGGATCTGCTAAAGTTCAAACCAAGGAGATGAAAGGTGATTTAAGTGACTTTGAATGTGGCATGGTTGTTGGTGCCAGGTGGTTTCGTTCTAGTCTGCTACTGGCACATCTAAGCCAGGACACTATCAACAAATAACAGATTAGTTCAGGTATGTAGGTAGTGGAACATAACAAAAATATGGACTGTCTGAGGTTTCAGAGGACTGGGTTGAGAACCACTGGGTTTGAGTGTTTCAGAAACTGCTGATCTACTGGGATTTTCCCACAAAACCATCTCTAGGGTTTATAGAGAATGGTCTGAAAAAGAAAGAACATCCAGTAAGCAGCGGCTCTCTGGGTGAGAATGTCTGGTCAACGGAAGAGATCAGAGAAGAATGGCCAGACTAGTTCGAGCTGACAGAAAGGCAACGGTAACTGAAATAACCACTCGATACAACCGAGGTATGTGGAAGAGCATCTCTGAATGCACAACGTGTTGAACCTTGAAGCTGTCGGGCTACAGCAGCAGACACCCACAGCACGTGCCACTCCTGTTAGCCAAGAACAGGAAATGGAGTGTTCTGGTACTTCTCTCTATCCGCACATGCATGACAAGATTTTACCCCAATGCTACAAGACTGTTCAACACACACTAATGTGTAATGCTACACAACTCGCACAACACGCACTAACTAATGTGCAATATTAATATTAAAGTCTGTCATATCTGGAGCTTATCTTTCCTACTTACCTCTTCCATGCTCATCACTGTGTGCTGACATTTTACTGTTTGCTGCTAATTCTCTAAATTAATAATAATAATAATAATAATAATAATAAATACTGCAACATTCTGTGTACTGCAATCCCCATATCCTACCCACTGCCACACTTTATATCGCTACTTGGCTCTGACTCATAGCACCTCTACCTCACATTAAGTGTTCTATTGTATGTTTAGTATTGTATTGTAATGTTGCACTGCTTTATTGTTAAGTGATGATAGTTTGTGGAGAAAGTTAGACTTTCATTGTACTTTGTACACTGTATTTCGTATATACGACAAAACTCTAGATCCTTTGAATCAATGATATAGGCTGGTAGTGGAAGTGTGATGATGTGGGGGATATTTTCCTGGCACATTTTGGTACCACCTGAGTATCATTTAAATGCCACAGCCTAAATATTGTTGCTAACCATGTCCATCCCTTTTTGACCACAGTATAGCCATCTTCTAATGGCTACCTCCAGTAGGACAATGCGCCATGTCACAACGCTCATATCTCAGACTGGTTTCTGGAACATGACAATGAGTTCACTGTACTGAGGCCTCTACAGTCCAACAGAGCACCTTTGGGATGTGGTGGAACAGCAGATTGGCATCATGAAAGTGCAGCCGACAAACCTGCAGCAACTACATGATGCTATCATGTCAATATGGACCACAATCTCTGAGGAATGTTTCAAGCACCTTGTTGAATATCTACCATGAAGAATTAAGGCAGTTCTGAAGGGCAAAGGGTGTCCAACTTGGTACTAGCAAGGTTTACCTAACAAAGTGGTCGGTGAGTGTATATGTTGTGTTTCCTTTGGATAGAGTATATCCTGTCAGCCGGATGATTCTGTAAAATTTAGGATATGGAATGTTGTAAGACTTGGTCCAGGTGGCAGTGATCAGACCAATGTGACAGATCTGGGAGAATGGCATAAGGACATTATTTGGGGTCTGATAAATTAGGGGGTGGGAGGAGGAAATCCAGAAAAACACACAAAGACTGGTAAACGTAACAAGAGTCCAGATAAGGCCTGGCCCTGTGTTACAGTATCGGCAATCAGGCAGGGTTGAAACAATGGCATAGTCATGTGACCTCGTACTGTCGACCCGCCGTCACATGCATACTTTTTAACTGCATTGTGCAGCAAAGTGACCATTTGGAACTTTAGAAATGCAGCAAAGCATGTCCTTCTGAGCGTAAAATCAAGAATAGATATGGAACAGGGTATGGAATGGAAGGTCCCTCATGCCGCGGTCTCGGATTAACCCGCCAACACGCAGCACTTTCTTATCTTAATAACAGGGCACACCGGCACCGTCACTGGGGTGAATTTCTCATCAGGACTTTAATTAATCAGCTTCGCCTGTTCTCCGCCATGTTAATAAGATACTGATTTTTGGAAGCAAGGGCAAACCACTTGCTGATGTGACTGACAACAAGCATCAAACAGCTGAAGAAAACTGATAGTTAGTTACTGAGCTGAAGGGTGTATTACTTTGCTAAGTCTGTTATATTGTAAATTAATACATTTATTCAATTAAAAAAGGTGTAGGATGCAAGAAAGTCACATTTCATTTTAATGCACATCAATAATTAACTTTAGCAACTGCAAATGCGTCTTTGTAACCTTATGTCTTTTAAAGCCGCTACATCTTGAAGCAGTGTGAACACAGTGGAAAAACTCCATCCATCCATCCATCCATCCATCCATCTTCTAACTGCTACTCCTGTCCTGAGTCATGAAAAAAACATTAGCCAACAGCCAAATGAATGTCAAGCTACAAACACCGTCAACAAATAAGTAAAAAAAAAAAAAACATAAAAATGAGTAAAATTCATTTCATCAAGTCAAAAAGCATTATAGCAGTTGGACATAGATTTAAATATTAAGATCCACTGAAGGCTGCCAAGGAGAAAACATCACGGCTTTGGGTATGGCGTTGCTCTCTAAGGACGAGCATTTAAAGACGGAGGACATTTTACAGCATCACCCAAACAGATTACCCTGATGAAGCATCACTTTGAGGTGAAAATAACACTCATATAAGGTCAAAGTGGAAATTACCTCTGTTTCTTCACACAATGACAGACTTAAATATCGTGCTCAAAGGGCAGCATGCAGTCAAACCAACGTCTGGAAAAAAAGTCATGGACAGCTCACCCGCCACCACCCTCTGAGCTCCAAACAAGAGCAGTGGAAGAACTGCACAACTTGCAAGGTCTTAGATCTAGTCAGGCTTACTTTCTGAGGTGATGACCGATCCAATACTCTGAAAAGAGGAGGGATACCAAATGGATGTCGGGAGGCACGGCCTCTGGATTGACTGCTATGCTCTGCTTATCGGCATGCAAAAAATGCATACAATGAGATCAGATGCAGAGTCCGGCCCAGGCGAGAACTTCATTACCAACATCATCCTCCTGTCCTCTGCCTTAAGAACACCTCACCCAAAATAAATAAATAAATAAATAAGTAAGTAAGTAAGCATATTAAAGCATGGTAAATCTACCATTTTGGCCAATTTTTATCCTTCCCTGTATCCAGAGCAAATTGAGAGGCAGTGATGCTGAAAATAATCCTGGCATATAATTCCCCATCAAGGAGCCTGCCTGGTGATGGTGTTCTCGGAGCTATGCATGCCAATTAGATGGAGATACTTTGGTATTCCTGTTGTGCCAAATCCGCGGCTTGACTCGACTCCATTTGGGCAGACAATGAAAACACATTTACTGTAAGTGGCTCGAGTGGAGCCCCTGTTTATTATGTGGCACAAGCAAGGATCATGACAATGCCAGCAACTGTCCCACTGCATTACGTTTATAATTTTGTTATTGAATGGTTTCCAAATACCGCATGCTGACTCTCACATCAATTGTGAGAACATTACATTAATGGCTTGTTGCTGAAGTATGAAGTCCTGATGAACAAGGTGGTGTTTAATGGATGGCGTGTTGTGGCCATCAAGCGTCGCCTTGATGACAGGAGGCGACGGCCTCCTGAGGTGCTGACTGTGATCAACAGGAAGTAGGTAGTCAGGGAACTTGACCTGTAATTTCCCAGCACACCGGAGCAAGTGGAGAATGAGGCTATAGAAGGATAAGGCAGCTCTACAAAGACAATGAATTCTCAGCCTCATCAAACAAGAGGACACGGTTTCAACAAGAGAGTGCAGCTCCAACAAAGCCTGAGAAAGACTGTACGTTGTCAAGAAGAGGACACAACTTCAACATGGTCATGAGGCCTCAGAAAGTGGACAAGGTATCAGCCAAAGAACACAGAGAGAACAAGACGACACGGCTTCAATAAGTTAGTGAAACCTGAACAAGTGGACAGACTATCAAGAAGAAGACATGACCTTAGCAAGAGGACAAAGCTTCAGAAAGAGAATGCAGCTTCAGTAGGCCGAGGTTTGTCTTTGATCTTCAAAAAAAAAATGTTCCAAGTACAGATGTGGTCACTGAGATGATTTCTTTCATTGTCAACAGCAAAATGTATATCCGTCTCTAATCATAAAAACAATGAAACAATAAGAAAATACAGATATGGGGCATAGAGGGGGCAAAAATAAGTTTGAAAGAAAAGAAGAAAACTGGACCTCCAAAGCTGCTCTTGGGATGCTGAAGATCCAAAGCCTAGCTGAAGACAGTGCTGTAAGAGATCTCGAGCGAAGGGGAAAGTAGAAAAACAAAATAGAAGAGTTATGATACTAGAAAACATGCTATGTAAATTTATGATAATTATGCTTAAGGAATGTGGAAATTAAATTGAAATTCTGTCACCATACTGCCTCACTCAGTTTTGGTGCAATGCTTGTAAAGACATCTCTATGACATAACACACAGTTAGCGTGTCAGATCCAAACACATGTATCTGAAAAAAAAAAAAACTGTACCATAACAGCATGTGTCCACTTCTATATGGTTTTTGTCAGTTGGTCTTCATTTTGAAACATGACTTACTTTTGTCAACTCCTGACCTGTTATCCAAAATGTAATATAAGTGGAAATCTTTCACCCCAGGACACATCAAATTAATTTTTGCCAGCTATTTTGGCTTAATACACTTTTTACTTTTTTTTTTGCCCTTGCTGCATTACCGTATATTGTGTCTTGTGTAATCGTCAGTGACGATGTGCAAAAAGAGAGTTATATACTTAGCTGTCTTAAATTGCTCATCCATTACAGAAGAGTGGAGGGATCAAGATGGTTAGTCCATTGCGTTCAGTGCACGACCTTGAATGGATATGAATTAAACTGTATTAGGACAGACTGACCGCTTGGAAATAACCTCCTGACATGTATAATTTTTAGTGCCTTTCACTTCTGTCCAAAACAGATACTTACTGAGGTTACAAAAGCTTTCACAAAAAATTAATGATCCTCTTTGACTCCAATCTCCTGCGCTTCTTGGCATTTGCATGCCATCCACCAAACCACTGTTAATACCTGACACAAAGCTACTACTACGTTATACAGGGTGGCTTGGTGATCATCACTGTGGCCTTACACCTCCTCAGCTGGACGGTTGGATGCCTTCCCTGATCTGAGTCTACCGAATTTGCTCGGTCTCCCGGTGTCGCTCGTGCCTCCTCTGCAGCGTCTGGTTTCTACATACAGTCCAAAGACAAGCAATTTAGCTAACTAGCATCTCTCAATTGCCTAAGGCGTGTGATTGTCTGTGATGGACTTGGCATGCAGACCAAGGGTCACTCGCCGCTAGTGTCATATAAACTAGGTAATGCAGACCAAGGGTCACTCGCCGCTAGTGTCATATAAACTAGCTAATGCAGACCAAGGGTCACTAGCCGCCAGTGCCATATAAACTAGCTAATGCAGACCAAGGGTCA
>JAACJT020000028.1:6031703-6078009 GCA_009936485.2 Gymnarchus niloticus | reverse complement strand
TAGCCGCCAGTGCCATATAAACTAGCTAATGCAGACCAAGGGTCAATAGCCGCCAGTGCCATATAAACTAGCTAATGCAGACCAAGGGTCAATAGCCGCCAGTGCCATATAAACTAGCTAATGCAGACCAAGGGTCAATAGCCGCCAGTGCCATATAAACTAGCTAATGCAGACCAAGGGTCAATAGCCGCCAGTGCCATATAAACTAGCTAATGCAGACCAAGGATCAATAGCTGCTAGTGTCATATAAAGACACCCCTGTTTTGGGACAGCACACTGTAAATGAGTCCTAGAGTTAAAATATTAAATATAAAAATAGCACATGGAAAGTAAGACTTATTTGCTGATGCCCCTGGCAAAACAAAGCAGAGCTCTTAAAGTGGTATAAATAACTCCTGTGACCTTTTGAAAATTACCCTCTTTCCCAAGAATCCCATAAACCTTCTTAAAAATATTTAATTTACTATGGCTTCCAGAAGTGCTTATACCCAGAAACCTGGCATAAAAAATTTAATATCACATCGCTTCAGTGATCAAAATGTTACAGGCGATATTCTATAAAAATTCCCAGGCCAATTCCCTGAAATTTAAATAAAATCTAAAATTCACCATTAATAAGTAACGCCCAAATCTCTACCCTCGCAGAGTCCCACACCACCTCTGATCATTTCGCCAGCTGGAGTCAAGATCTTATGCAAAACCCATGCATCAGAATTCCATTTACTACAGGCTTGTATCACTGTTACGAACTGGGCAGATACTGACAGCGCAGATCGTTAAGACTGATCAAACGCATCACGCTCCCTGGCTTCACTCTGAGTATTGCAAGAAAAAGGCAACCGCGATCAAAGTCACCTGTGCTGGTGGATAAAAATGGTCACCACGTCAGTGCCTGAGTCGTCAACAACACCCCTCCTAAGTGAACATGGCAGGGGGGGCTTGTTGTCCACTCCCTGCCGGCAGAAAGCTGGCCCGAATTCTCCACCTGAAGAGCTCTACGTAAGCAGGGCCGAAGGAGCTGGGTGTGGGATGGGGGGACGGGTAAGGTACATATATTCGATGACAGTACAATGACACCAGTCCACTAATCCAATTTTTATGGAGTTCGCAACGCTGCACAGAGAGAGACTGGCTACCCCAGTCTATGGCTAATAAAAAATATACCTGTCCAGTCGCATGCCATGTTTGATACACAGTGCAGTCATCCAGTCCCAAAGCAGATCCTCCTTCTACTGCTCTGATCTCCAGAGGTGGAGAGATGTACCGTGCAGGGGGGCCTGATAATGACTGGCCAGATGCCTACAGGATGCCCCAGCCAAAGAAACCTCCCACATACAGTGTGAGTTCATCGAAAAAAGAAAAAAAAAAAAAAAAACACTAACAAGTGAAATAACAAGCAAAATACAAAATACAGCATCACTGGTTCACATTTGCAGGATAACAATTCGTGCATCTTCGTCCACAGCTTAGTCCGTACCCAAAAAGCAGAGATGGCTGAATTCCAATCATGGTACCACTTCCAGCATTTATCTCATCAGACAGTTGAAGAGTAGACAAACTGCACACAGGGTCTCACAGTACCTGTGGAATTGTCTCGTTACTCTGTGAGACAGGGAAGGAGACTGAAAAATGGATTTTACACTAATACCTGCTGTTTGCTATGAACTGTGCTTATGGGCAGGTCTTAACAGCACAGGATCGCCTCAACCCAAAGAGCAGGACACTCTCTATGTCTGTCTTTTTCCAAGCACTGGGCATGACAGCTCCCAAATATACAGCGTCCCAGGTGTTTTTTTTTGGCCATGTGACTACGTCCTCCATACCTGACAGTGACTTGCAGTCAGTCGTTATTTGGCTCTTTGGGAGATGTGATATTTCAAAGCTCAGAGAAAACTTCCTGTAATATCAGGGAAAGCTATATCCAAACTGGGGTTTGCACACAAGCTCTTCCCATTCCAGTGGCATACGAGCTGGGGCCCTGAGAAGACAAGGTCTGAGGGAATCTCCCAAAAGTTTGCTGTCCATATACCCCTTCACCTTATACCCTCTGAAACTGCTTGACATTTGTGTAAGCGATTCAGATTACGTGTCCGACTCAAAGGTACGGGTACTTCAAATTGTCTTGTACCCAAAAACCTTTGTGTTGATGACCTTCAAGTACATGACCATAACCACACTACAGGCATATTGGGTCTATACAGATACCAACATAAAAATGTCACTGTCCCAGAGAACTCAAAGAACAACCATTTGAGGTGAATCAGAGTCCAGCTGAGTGTAGGTAGATGACACACCCATAAGGTGGGTTTGTGACATCTTTCTACATTTAAGATCATCCTCTTTCCTCGGTACACCTAGGCCTACGTATTCACATAAAAAAGTACCCCTGCAGGAAGTAAAAGCCACTGGACTGGAAAATTGCCTTGGGTTTCCCGCACTGTTCTCCTTCACATTAGGCTAGTTATTTACGTAGGTTTCAAACTGGTAGGCGTCGAGTGTGGAGGACACAATCATTGGTTGATTAAATTTGAAACTGTGGTGTTTCTGACCGGCGTGCACTCTGTTTGAATCATGAACCAAACAAGTTTAATGCCAAGCTGGCTTCTTTCGCCTTTAATATTTAATAAAGAAAAAATCAATTTCAGCACACTACATTTGTGTAGGCACCAGTGTAACGTGATCACAGGCCGCTGGCTCACGTCTCAGGATGCAGCTCTTTGCTTTTAGTGTGACTAAAGAACAAACGGACACTTCTCTCTGTGTGAGGTGCTCCTGCTGTATCTACGCACAATAGAACACGCATCAAGAGGATCAGCAGGTGTGGAAACAAACAGAAGCACGTGCAATTTTCCAAAGCCTGCCCATTACTGAAATGTATTTTCCATTATTCAGGCGGTTTTCCATGTTGCATTTTTCACGTGTTGGATGACGATAATCAAACGCACCACTGAACGGCCGCCAGCTGAGAGGGCGGGTAGGATATCTCTGACATCTCTTCAGGAACGGAGTTAAATCTATGTTATGTGTTCCTCACACAGGCCACTAAAGAGGTTTTGCTACCCTGGCCTTCAGTAAAGGCAGGTATATGAAGTTTTAGAATGAATCAAAGTGTGATATTGACCTAGGTACGATGGTCACATGGTACAATTCATCAGACCAGCCCATAACTGCTAAGGTAGAAGCTGACCCGCATTTGGATGGCTCTGTAACACTCACGTTCCTGCGGAGTACTGCAGCGGTGGCCGCGGCTATGTCCTGTAATACACAGGGCCTGCGCGTGCCTTCTCTCAATGCCATCGTAGGAATTAACGTGGTGAATGCATTCAGCCCTGCAGGAGCAGCCTACCTGCTGGGAACGTATCTCTGAAGGAGAGATAATGCAAAGATGTTGAGAAGACACTACATGCTTGACTCATTCCTGCATCAGGTCTGTAAGCTCAGCTCATTGGTTGAGTTAAGCTGTGTCGCCCCTGTGCCTTCGTTATATTAATTATATTAAGCTGATATGTTTGAATACCATACAACGTGTCTGACTTTTCTTATTAACATGCTGAAACTCAAATGGAAAGTGAGTTCCCGAAACAGACAAAAGGCTGATTATAGTTAGAGACCAACTAAAGCTGTCAGGATGCTGGAATTGATGATGCACGGACAAAAAGGAGAAAAATGGCTCACGAAGCGAAAAGTAACAGTGCATCATCTTGGTGGGGACCCGCAGTGACAAATATGGAAGCAGTAACCATATGCCGCCTTCCTCCTCCACCCTCCATCCTACTCCACCTCATACATCCACCCTAAGGGAGGACGACGGAGCATAACAAAAGCCTTGGCATGATTCATGCCGCAAGGGAGAGCATCCCCACCGCAAACATTTACTTTTCACTTCAATCCAGATCTGAACGCGCCACCGTGACGCCATGACAGAGGGGCCCTCTGAAGACAACCATCGGCTCATAAGTGCGATGGGTAAGACCAAAGGCTTGCTGGGGAGAGAGAAGGAGCCCACCTTAGCTGGGGCATGGGGGATTGCTTGTCTGTTCTTGACAAGTTAGGGTTCATTTCAGAACAAAGTCACACGCATCTGAAAGGAGTGAGCGGTCGTAGTCAAGAAGATAAATAAGAAGTGCCCAATGAAACAGGCAGCCACCCGTGTCCCCGACGACGGCGTGATACTGAGACACACAAATGGACATGGCGTCTGTCACATGTAACTTGGGCCCGTCTTAGTAGCAAGGCTGCTACACTCGGCAACGGTTGGCAGCGAACTTGGGATGTGGCTCCAGGTCAGGCTCGCATTGTCACAGGTCATATTTTACAACGTGGGGCTGCTGCCGGGCACATCTCGAGCGATGGACGGGGGAAGTCCTGTTGAAAGCGTGACGGGCCGTGTAATTACAAAACTCTGCCGGCTCGATTGCGGCAAGTCCGATGAAGCGTAGCTGGTGCTTAAAATAAATAAATCAATGCATACGTTTTCCTTCTTTTCTCATTTTCCAAACCCCAGGAGCATCATGGTCCAACTTATTCATGTCCCGCTGTTAAAATCCCAGTTCACACTCTACCTTCTTGCCACCCTTAAGAAAGGGCGGAAAAAGGGACTAGTTTAAGAAGTGCGACTGATTATCTTTTGATTCCGCGCCACTGACAAACACAACATTTTAGAAGCGTTTAATTCTCACCATGGCAAGCAATCCCTGTATAACGAGACTAAATGCTCATTTTGAATGCTTGCAGCATACTTTTTCATTTGAAAAATCGTCAAAAACATGTAAACAAAAATGATTCCACAAAAAATATAAATTATAATAGAAGTAAGAGTGGAAAAGAAAAAAAAACATCTTGTGACTTCCTGTCAGTACTAATGCAGATCTGTTATTGCTGAAGCATTTTCAGCTGCCAGGATAGCAAAGATTAATGAAATTACTTGTTGAAAAACACTCAAATTATCATCTCCCAATCAGATTAAATCCAGTTTTGCTATTAGCATGATTGGAATTCATGGAAGCAATCAAAATCATTTTTTAATATCCAGCAAGCTGACACATCTATTGGACCTATGCTCTTTCAAAACACGTTTGTTTTGAAGAAAAAATGATGCACGTTTCTTGACTCTTTATAAACAACAATAAAAGAAGCCTATTGCACCCCACCTGTCTTGCAATTTTATTCCGCATCAGTTTTCCTTCCACAGTTTCTGCTTTTTTATTGCTTGAGTCTCCAGGCCTATTACCTATTCCCACTGAGTCAAATAATTGATTGTGAATGCTTGATTTCCTCCATGTTGTTGGTAAAGGTCAAACTCAAGACAAGAGTAGATTTCTGAAGAGAAACCAGGACATTTTCATATTTTTCCTACATATACTCCCTTCACAACTAACCTTACAGTCAAGTCACAAACACGTGCAAATTGTTCTTCTCAGAAATATCAAAAACTGTAGAATATAGTTTAAAAGTACCAAGGAAAGACGGCACAGATATTCAAGCAGGACTCCCAATGAGTCCGAATAATCCCTTAAAAATCCTACAGGACTGGCAGGTGCGATGTCTCCAAACTGTCAGCTACAGCTGCACGCCATCTAACCTCAGGCACCTTTGACATCTGTCACCTCGATCGACTGTGGAAGGTAGGCACAACCTTCTTGCGTTTTCTCCAAGACATGACACTCAGCCATCATCTCTGGAGCAGCTTCTCTCAAAACTGGCTCGGCAGTTTTACGTCCGTTGATCGGGGTTTCTAAAAAGCTGTATCTTTATCCGGTGTTTTTATTAAATTTACGCCAAAGACACGTGAACCAATTTAACACAAAGTCCAACAATATCGCATAATTAGCACACAGACACGCAAGCCCCACAGTCTGGCTAGTTAAATTTGAAGGACTGAAAATATTAACGATGGCATAGAGGCTAAGATACAATAGTTGTTTGCATAAACACCAGCTAACAGGGATAACTGGCTTGATGGACGCTAATGGAACTCTTGAAAAGGCCTGTAATTACCGTGAATGACAGGAGTGGGACTGGTCACACAGAGCCTGACAATTCCTTGTTCTCAGGGAACACAATGGCAGCCTTTAAACAACAGTGGAGATCTCTTGATGACGTAAATACGAAGCAGTGGTATTGCTCCATACAGTGAATTAATCATGTAATACATTGTCTCACTCTTTGGTTTGCCTTTCAGCTGTGATTGCTATTGTTCGCTATTTTGTAATGAGTCACGCCTTAATCTTGAACAGCAAAGATATCTTCAGACCGAGCTTCATGTTTGACGGAAAATAACAGCAGACGATTTAAGCAATTACGACACTTGTTTTGTTGATCTTGAAAGCGGGGCAGCTAAGAGTGTAATTGAAATGCATAAAGTGTGCACATATTCACCATTTAAATGGCTAAATAAAAGATGAAAGGCAGAAATACTTGAGTAGAGAGAATAATGCTACAGAGAATGCCTTCCTTTGAATTCCCAGGGGATGGGTTCGAGCAGCCCGCTACTCTAGGGGTCAGAGGAAGCCTGACTTTTTTATTACCTCCCTGGATTTCTCACTGCTGGATCTTCTGTTTCACTGCTATGATTTTTGCCGCACCTTCATGCCTCTCTTCACACAGCCTTGTCTCTCGAACCATCTCTCTTCTCACCCCCCTACTCTCCACTCTTCCCTGTGTCTCTCGTCTCACCTCTGCGTCTCTCCTCTCACCCCCATGTCTTTCTTCTCTCACCTATGTCTCTCCTCTCTCTCCCATTCTCTCTTCCCATCCCTTTGCGTCTCCTCTCACCCTCGTGTCTGTTCTCTCATCCCAGGATGTTTCTACTCTCTCCTCCAGTCTCTCCTCTCACACCAGTGTCTCTCCTCTCTCCCCTAGCCACTCCTTTCTCCACTTTGTCTGTCCTCACCCCTGTGTCTTTCTTCACTCCCCCGTATCTATCCTCTCACTCCCATTGTCTCTCCTTTCATCCCATGTCTCTCTGCTCCTGCCCGCAGGTTTTGTCTTCACTCAGGCTGTTGTACTGGAGCAGATCGATCACACACAGTTCGGGGCAGAACAGCAACAGCCCAGGACTTTTGTTTGCCTTGCAGTGCTGCGGTCCCTGGCTCCACACTGCTGCACAGACTGCAAAGCTAACCGATTTAACGGGAAGGAAGTCAGTTTATCAGCAAGGTCACAGGAGGCAGTGTTTCACCTCCGCTGCCCGGAGATCAACCAGGGACTTTGTCGGTGGGACAGCTATACAGGCGTACTAAGCACTGGTAACATGGTGATTATGAGAGCTGTAGGAGTGTATACCTTTAATGTACACCTTCTAGATTAGTTTTCTGGGACAAATTTGAAATAAGTATCCTTACAAAGACAGCAACTGCTTAAAACAAGACCGTAAATAAGAGTTGGGCACCATACTACATTATACACGGGAGAATGGGAAGTCCCCTTAAAGATAGACCTGTAGTGGTGGAATATGTAGATGTTGTACATATGCTGGCAGATGGGTATGAGTGTGAGTGTGTGTACCATGTTTATATTACATTGTGGGCCCAAAATGTCCCCAGGAGAAATTAAGCCTAGCATTTTTACATTTGTCGTGTCCCTACATGGGAAACCTCAACTGCATAAAAATCTGTGAATGCAATCAAAAAATCAAAAGAGCAAAAAGTCTTGTATTTTGTAGAGTTATTTAGGGTTAAAGTTCAGGCTGGGTAAAGCTTAGGGTTCCCATAGTCAGAATTGGGGTTAAGCCCATACAAATGAATAGAAGGTCCCCACAAGGTCAGAAATACAGTGGGGGTGATCATGCAGAACCATCCGTCCAGAACCATTCATGTGTGTTGGATGGAGGAGTCGTCGGAACCCGCATGCATCCAGCTGAGCACCATGTTACACTGACCAGAAGTATACCTTTCCTAGGCTAAACAGCTGCCTCAGGGCCTAGAATGTTACACATGGGTTTACAAAACACATACGTCAGATCTCCACACGCTGGCACGCATCCACAAAGCTGTGAGCTGGCAGATACTCATATCCCATAAAAGAAATCACAGAGATGAACGCACATCCTACATGCATTAACCTGACCGCTCCAATGTTCCAGGTCGGAACGAAATCAGCGGCAGGATAACAGAAACGCATGAAAGCCCTCTGATAATATTTAAGGCCCTGACTCGCTGGAGCAACACTGGAGGCGCTTGTCACACAAGCTCTGGTGCAGAGGTAATTCCGTTTGCTTTGCGAAACATTATGTAGATTAGATCTGCAGCACATTGTTTCAGCAACATTTCAGAAAGGAGGCCGAAAGTGGGAATAACAAGCGTATGCAAAGATTATATCATTTACAAGCAATGTAATTTCACAGATAAGGCAAAAGTCCCCAGCGTGGTGAAGACAACTGTACAATACAGGCGTGACTCATCCTCCCGTTACGAGTGTGTGTGCACCAGGAGGCTGTGATACAAAGCAAGGGATGCCCAGACCTGTAACTGACAGGAATATGATTTCCGAAATGCAGAAACTGATTTATTATCTCCTGATTATTCTTCAGATACCAATTTGAGATGCAGCATGATTGCTAATGGAAAAAGCTTCTGCCTCTATCTATCCTGCCCCACCGGGGCTCAGAAATGTGATTTCACCAAGTTCCAGAGTCTCAATCATCCAATTATGGCGGCTGTGGCATAGTGGCCCCGTTCAAAGACCTCGGAGCCGTTTCCTGGACCCGCACCTCTGTCATACGACCAGAGGGAGGGTAACAGGCGAGCGTTCTTGCCACTTTCACACACCGGGGCCAGCGGTTTTTCCAGCCCTTAAAACTTCGGGAATTGGGAGCAGGGGAACACTGTGGCAACGCATGGTCCTTTAGGCCAACGGGGCCTTAGAGGATACAGCGCCTATACATGGAGTCTGAACGGCAGCCCTTTGGCCTGAGCTCTACGTGCTGTCTATTCTCAGAGGGGCGATCGATGGCCTGAAGTCATGGCAGGTCTGCATCACAGAAAATACAGAAGCGGCTCCCACCCTCAAGGTAAAGAGCACTGCGGTGTGTGAGGAAAGGATCAATAAACCCCCATTCACGCTTAATCACAGTTATTTGTCTTCTGTTATTGACCTCTAGCTTTTCCTTAACTCCCTGTCACATCTGCATCATATGTGTTGACTGGTTTCATGCATGGCTGTAATACAATATTGTTAAATAGCTTTCATAACACATATTTAAGCATCCTGAGATAAAATTCCCAAAACGCACCATATATTCTTATTAGAATCAACACGACATAAAGATGGATTTAAATTTCGTTTCAGCTGGCTAAACTGGTTTAGAATTGAATTTGCTGCATGTTTCCTAGTTCAGGGAGATGTCATGGAACTGAGAGGCACCTTTTCGCAGCATGATAAGATGTGGTTTTCTTTAGTGACGAGAGAAGGGTGTTCTAACAAGCTGTGACAGACGTAGGCGAGCCCTCCTCACGAGGAGCGCGCCTCCCTTCAAAACAAGTTCCCTGCAGTCGGATGCACAGCCACCAATCAGAGCCATCCCGGGTGGGGAAGCTAGGGAGGATAAGGTCGAGAAACGTCAATCGTCATCAGCGTAAGTCATTCAGGCTGTCGCTTCGGGGGCCACTGCCTCCATGTTTAGAGCCTTGGTCTTACATGGGCATGGCAGTCTCTGACTGGCTTGATAGGAACTGGATCTCACTGGTGACTTCCACCAAGAAATCCCCTCCTCACCAGTAGCTCATCCTTCGGAGGGCATCTTTATAGACCACCAAGCAAATACAACAACATTAATGTGTCATTAAGTTATCTTCTCCTTATTCCTTCATGACTTCAAAAACTCCACGTATCAGAGTTATAAGAATTTATCTTTAATCCAAAGGGAGTAGACTTTTGTTCTGTCCTTCAGATTCAGCAGGCCCAATGATGCTTCTATTGGAAGCACCTTTCAGTTTTTATCTAAAAGCAGACAGACTGATGCCAAGTCTTCTCATGTGTCCTACAGCAACACCCTTTCTGGGCTCAAACCAGCAACCTCAGGGTTGTAAAGGGATAGCCTTAACCAGCATACTGCTGGCAGATTAACTTTGATGCTGGACAAAACGATTAACAGCTAGAGAGTGGCTCTGATGCTTCTGTCTCCTGTACCTCACTATGACTACTCTTTGTCTTGAGAACAAAACGACATCTAGGTAAGCTCTGGTGCAATACAGAACCGATCCAACATTGTGCAAATGTAAATAATCCATGCAAACAAAACCAACATGCTTACACTGATTTTTTTTTGTTTTCCATTGACAGTTGTACACAAAATTTTCAACATGTTTTATGGTGTGAAGATGTCAGTAAGTAAGTGATGTCAGCTAGAATTATCTGAAGGATGTGTAAACATTTTTAAAAGGTAGGCTGAAGAATTCACATTCTGGCAGAAAAGGTGCGGCAAAAAATAATTAGGACATACTTTCAAATGCAAAAACAGTAACTGAACATGTCCTATCAGACGCTGCACATTCACACAAAGTACACTGGTTATGTTGAGCATGTCAGCCATAATATTTTGTCTTATACAAGTTTAAATTTCCGACATTTTTGTCTGGTTTTCAAATGAATCCTGCAGCGGATTCCGAGTGCTGAAACACAGTAATTGTCAGACCCTAATTAACAGACTGGGATTTGAAACCCAAATTACTCTTCATGGACCGACGTGCAGGCATATCGTGCAAAAACAGATGGAAAGTGTGTCGGGTGACACAGAGACGGGCCAGCGCCAGGTGTTTCCACGGTTACAGCCCAGACCTTTCGCAACCTGCTGTGACGGGGACACTTCTGCGGACTTTGCTAGGTTCCTTATTTTATGCGTTAATTTCAGCTGCCCACGCACAAACTGCCTTGAAGCATGCAGTGAGTACGTCTTACTGTTTTTCATAAACAAGCTGTCATATTCTGGATATGAATTCTACACGTAATGTGCAGTCAAAGCCTCTGTATTGTTCTGCTCAATGTCGTATGTCATACTGTTTATTGTCTCAGGAAAGCCATAGCACAATGTACAGTACATTTATATTTTTATTATTGTTTTGTGTGTTTATTACTGTCATGTTCCACATAAAGTCATTTTAAAGGACTTGGGTAAAAGCTATGTCATTTCACTGTATGCCTGCATATAATGAAATGACAATAAAGTTTAGCTTGTCAAGATCAACATATGGGCTGATTTTTAACTCAGCGATTCAGGCCAAAAACAGCACAAATTGCCAGATGTTGGCATCGACAATAAGAAGGTTTGGCAGTGAGGTCCACTCTGGAATTACTGTCTTTCTCTCCAAAGTACCACCCTCTCCTCTGTATTACAGGTGCTCTTAACATGACTGCTGTGCAAAATTTATTTCACTTCCGTATTATGATAACGACGGTCATGAGTTCAGAGAGAGTTTCGCCATTTCTTTTATCGATTAATTTGTAAATGTCTTCTTGTGAAAAGTCATTTCAATTTTAACCGTGAATGTAAATCTAAAAGTCTATTACGGGACACTAGAAGGACTGAAGCGGGGTCACGTTAACGCTGTTTCTCTGCATAATATGCATAAAACAAATCAGAGGAGCCCGGCGAACGCATGAACATTAAAGGAAGCTGAGTCCATAAACGGCCTCGTAATCAAACCTGTGGCTGAGACACGGTACATGTTTGGAAACATCACACACAAGTGTGCCGGAAGGTACTGGTTAAACACCAGTGTCCTGGGAAACAATGCACTGGATAAATAAATATTACAATTGTTGTGTGTTATATGTACCATCCACATTTGTTTTGCGTTCTTTAACACTCCAGTAATGCCTACAACTCAAACCTACACTGCATGTATTCTTTCGTTTCGGACACTGCTTGTTTATTCTTCACCTCGTAATTGCATTAATTTTCCAGCAATCACACTACTGGGCGCTTCAGGCTGCCACTATTTGCACCTTAATTTCCGCCTGGCGAGGACTAAAGTTTATCTATCTATCTGTTTGAGGTGACACAACAGAACTTGATTGTACTCCTCTGACCATATTAAGAAAAAAAAAATTAAACAGAGAATTAAAACAAGAATAAGACACAATTAAATGCCAGATGACTTTGCTGCTCTTTACTTTGGGCTGATTTCGATTCCAGACCAAAATCCGTCGTGGAACCAATCAGCAGACAGGCGGAGTGCAAATGAGGAAGCCTGGCATCAAAGACACACTTTATGGCCTTGGCATTTTATCGCCGCAAAAGCATACACATGGACCTGCTTCTCCAAGCCCACAGTATCATATCATTCAAAACTTACGCATACGACTGTGTATGACAGTGATGCTTATATATTGGTCTGACGAGTGTCAGATATCGCATGGGTACGATAGATTTTACCATATATGGGTCTCACCAGTAGTGCATATGAGGAACGGGAACACATTGGGTTGGGGAAGGAGCTGTAATCACTTATTGGTGGATGCTAGGACGAATCTTAATGAAGCAAGAAGACTGTCAGTGTAATTTTAAAAGGAGCGGCAATGTGTTTGACAATCGCTCTCATAATGCAAGCATTTCCAGTCCTTTATAGAGCTCTGTGCTGTAGCACGGCTTACTGACAGCCTACCGATCGCTTTATGAAATGAGACCTAAAGCAAAACACACAGAGAGAACACAAGAACTTAAAATTTACTGGCAAAAAGCCCCTTTCTCTAGTGTACATAGTGACAAAGCTGCTGGAAACGATCCCCTCGCTTTCTGTTAAATACCCTATTTAATACTTCATTAACTGAGTATTAACATCAGCTAAGGCTCAAGTTCTTTAAACAGGGATATCACGTCTTTATCGATCCTTCATGCTTTGATTTATGAGTTCTGATTTACTTATTTATTTGTGATTTCATTAAATGCAACATAACAGCAAAACACTGTCTGCTTATGTAGAGGAGCACCCATGTAAGAACTTCCCACTATTGTGCTAAAAACACGTGGCAGTCACCGTCCTCAGCAGACGGTACTTGGCAGGAGGTTATTTTTGTATTTTTTCTTTCATCTGTGCACATGGCAGGTCTTCCATCTCCCTTTTCCTCTCTCAGTCAACGTCACACATGAAATTACATGCCGGCTCCGTTCTTGCACTTAACCGAAACATCAAGACTCCAGCCCTGGTCACCAAAATAACAGGAAAGGCTCGGAAAGGCAATTTTCACTTCCGGAGCCGACATAATGCACATAAATAAAAATAAACCCCATAATCACCCTGCAGAAAAGCTGGCTAAAAGGCAAAGATGGGGCCTGCACAGTAAGAGATCTCAGTTCCTCTCGTAATTAAAATGTATTAGATACAGCACCTCCAGAAGTACTTTGAAGTGAAATTCTTTTTGATCACGACCTTAAATGTTCTCGACAAACAAAACCAACCGACCGCACAGGGTAGCAGGCAAAGGGCCGGAGGAAGCTGTCGTTCAGCTGTAGGAGGAAGGCCGAGAACATTTGTGACGGTGGGCTCACCTGGGGTCTTTCTGGATACTGTCGATGGAGGGCGACCTTGCCAGCGTTCCCTCAGGTGGCAGCGCCGGGCCTGATTTGCTGTAGGGTGAGTCGATGGAGGAGCAGTACTGTAGCGTGCGGTACGGTTCCCCGTAGCTGGCGGCCGGGCCGGCGTTGTAGCCGGGCCTGGGGTACGTGCCCGTGGCGTTCTGGCTGCCTGTGCGCTGCAAGGGGACGGAGTCAACACCGGGGGAGGATGGGGCTACGACAGGAAAGTAAGGACAGAGCAAAAAATTCAGGAGCTGCTCACAGAAGTGGTTCACCAGGTCTAAGCAGAGAAGGAGAAGGGGAAAGAGACAGCAAGACAACGGAGATGACAGAAAAGAGGGAGGCGAGAGGCACGAGAGAGAGTCAGAACACAGCACAGTGCAGGGGTTCTCAACACAGCCCCCCCGAGCCTGAGACTATGCAGATCAGGTGTGCAAGTGGTGAAACAGAACAAGGAGGTGAACCGACCCTGAAGCCCACAACCGACGGCTGTGGGGGTGCTTTGGAGAACCACTGGCCCAGAAAAGCACGGAAAAGTTATGTCAGCTGTGTCTCATTGCAATGGAAGGGAAGACATTAAGGCTCTGTGGATGGAGAGAGGGCCTCCTGCCTGCGCTGGAATAAACCTCTGTAAGAACACCTGATGTTGGGCCAGCAAACAAAGAGACGGTGAATAGGGACCATCACCAAAGGGACAGGGAATACAGAAAGTGGAGCTCCGGTCTGGGCATTCTGTATCAAGTGTCACCTGGTGGATATCAGGTTTTGTGGCTCCACCTCAGCAGTCCCGGACACCCACCCCATTTTATTTTTACAAAGCCCGAGTCAAAAACACTCTTTGATGAGTGTTGCATCTACATTTTCTGTCAGAATCTACAAGGTGCTGAATTTCACAGAAACTTGCAGTGAATTACACACTGTTGCTTAATGTCTCTATGAACCGCAAGTCAAGCGGCGGGCGAAATAGTCCAAAGCAGTTTTAGCAACATTATGTATCAATGTCTATAGCAAATTTCGTTTTTAACTTCTAGAAAGCCACTTAGGCAGTAAGTAATAATGGCAGTAATTAGTGTAGCTTTAAATTAGCCATGCTGGGGTTATCCCTGCTGAAAATGCTTTAGTTTGTAGGACGAAGGCTTAATGAAATCCAAACCTAATTATTTGCGTGAGCTTAATTTTCTGCTTTGAATGTATATCATCGGTCAGATTCAAAGAACAGCACTAATGTATTTATTTGCTGCTTTTGTTCTGTCTTTATTTAAGACCTGATTTAAAATTAATACACACAAGGCTATCCACTGATGGTGCATGTTATGCAACGGGATATTTCTACATTGTGAAAATGGTTTCATAATCTCTAATGCTGAAGAAATTAACATACAGCGATGGGTGAATTATGAAGTGTGAAAATACTGTTTCTGTAACACGAAGATAAAAACACAAAAAAGATATTAGAGATTTTGCTTACACATAAATAATGAAGGTGATTAAAAGAAAAAAAAAAGCATGGCAGTCGGTGCATGCTGTCCTGCTCTTAATGGCCATCTGGTGAAAGTCGGCGAGTTGAACAAGTGGTTGGAGATAAGCAGTGTCTGAGGGGATCCTGAGCTGGGATAAGTATTAAAGCGCTTTGTGACAGTGCTTCTTGTTAAAGGCGCTATATAAATAAAATTGAATTGAATTAAACTTCTCCTCTGGAGAAAGTCATCCTCTTGTGAGGCCTTCAAGCCCGCTGATGAACTCTTCGGCGGTCTGACGATGTTTGTGCGTGACCTCTAACACATACATGGGTGGTAACCGCGGGGCATCGAGAAAATTAGCAGTGAGCAGCTACCGGTGGAAAAAGACCGCGGCTGCTGCCTTGAATGATTTCCGCATGGATCCGGATGGGCCGCTGAAGTGACTGGACGTGAAAGGTTGAAAAGGTCACATCAAGCGCACACCAGCGGCATTTTTTGACTGCATGCAGGTGAGACGTATTATTTCTTCTGGATCAGGCTGTGGGCATTAGCGTTGGGAAGACCACAACGTGAGAGCACTCTGATCGCCACGAAACTGCTGCTCGGCCAGCTGGTCAATCTCTCAAATGTTCAATTCATAGACAAGTTAGCACATAATTAAGCAATAACACATTCATTCAAAATATCAATAAACCATTTGCAAATCATACTTTGTGCCAGAAAAAACCTCCTCCAAAAACATCTGAGCAACCGCACAAGAGACCACTTAAGGTGTACTGCCCTTTGATTGCATGAAAAAGAAATCCGATAGGATGCCATCTCCTCTCCTGACTGAGGCAGGGCAGTAGCTTCCAGCCTCAGGCTCATCAAAGAGCAGCAGGGGGACATTCCACCGCCCTCTTCCCGTGGAGCGAGGGAGAGCGAGTGACCTTTAGTGACCTTCAAAATCCATTGGTTCCTGTCATCCACACAGATGGGCGTGCCCTCACACTAGGCTGGCTTCACGCCCGAGGAAACCCCCCTCAGCCATGAGCTATAAATAAACCCTTCAGCATACTTCCAGTATCTGTGGTTGGAGCCGGTGTTCGGCTCCTCGAGCATCGATCGCTGGACTGCCACTGTGACGCTCTTCTTCTATGAGTTCTTAAACAGCCCACGGGGAGACAGACTACGTCTGATTTGCTAATGCAGACGTTCCAGCCCACTGTGCATGTGACAGTCACTCACACGTATGTTGAGCGGGACATGACTGTGATAATGCCTTCGACGCACAGGAAACCAAGCGCCCTCTTCCAGGGAGTTTGAGGTCGAACCTATTCCTTAGCCTCCTTCTGACTTCGATTGCACACGCTCTTTAAACAGAGAAGGACTTGTTTCAGAAAATATGTGGAAGAAATAAGTGCCTTCCGAAGATAATACTAAATTGCTAGCAATCTCAGGTGGTTAGTGATTATGATTATGGTCGCACGCATTAGCTGTCATTTCAGCCATTTTGATTGCTTCATCGAAAACCTCATGTATTGTTGTACTCTCTGTTCTACTTCTATGGTAATCATATTGTAGCGAGCTATGTGCCATGGCGTGTGTAATAAGCACTCTTTTGACACGGCATTCAACACAGATGTGTTTAAGAGCAACTCTGATAATCAAGCCAACAACCTTTTCACCGTACAACATGGCCTTGGCTGGCTAGCCCCTCACACACATAGTCAGAGTAGCGTGTCCGACACGGTACAGTACAGTATAACCCTACACAGCACACAACGACAGGATATTAGACGGTACATGCTGCTGTGTTTTGGCACTATGCCAGGTCACCCCGTGACACTCTGGGCACCCTGCACAGTGACACAATATGCTAGGTATTAGCCATGTAATTCTACAAGTCACGTTAATGTAATGAATACCAAGGGTTTACTTAAGGAGCAAGTTTAAGCAGATTCACTCCCACCTCACAAGAAACAGGCTGGTGTACCACCTCAAATCAGTAAAGTGCAATATACTGTAGGCTATATTGCCCGACTGTGCAAGTCAGGGAATGACAAATGAAAATCAAAATCATCAACACTAACGACAGGCTTCTTTTGTTGAGCAGCTTCAGAGGGTGGAGCTTTCAATCCATATATTACCATATTTTGACATGGTATTGGATCTATCAATGATAGCACCTCAGTCTTCCTCCCCAAACACCAAGGTTGGTTCTCATCTCCACATTTTTCTGACGGCCTGATAGCACACCACGGTACCCAGTCACCATCGACAGGAGGTTTTGTTTCAATCCCATAATTCTTTAATTTGCACACAATCTGAGCTTTTTCTCCAGACTCGGCTCCTTTTCTGTGCAGTAACTTGGCCATAGCTGTCAGTTTGAAGGACAGTCTTCAATAATTGACCTGGCTTAATTACATTAACCCAGGGAAAACTTAATTCTCCTTTCCTTAAATGTGCTGTTCATTTATTTCCTGAAATTAAATTCTTGAGTCCCAACTACTGTGTCAACGTCAATCTAATCAAAGCCTCATTAGACCTCAATAGATATTGAAATGTTCATAACATTATGTGGCAAAGTTACAAATCTTATTAGCCCATGGCCAGAAAATAATTCCTGGAAGTCAGCAAGAAACTGTACAGCTGGAAAACATTTCTTTGTACCGTGCCCTCAGTTTCATTTCAGCTGTTTGAGTAATATGTCTTTGCACAAATACATTGGCAAGTGAGTGTTCTGGAAAATGTGTTTACCCACTTCATGTTCATTCATTAAGGAGTGTGACAGCCAAAATGAAATAGATTTACTTTTCACTGGTGTCCCGTCCAAGGTGTACCCAAGGTTGTCTTGTATCCTGTACTGCCTGGGATCGGTTTCTGCTCCCGCCCCACCACCGAGACACTGAGGATGGATGAATGGGCCTTTCCTGATCATATTCTGCAAATAATAGTAAAGTTAATGGAGTTACTCTCAGTTTACACACAAACAAGGAATTTTGAATAATTTCTTTTCTAAAGCCCTTGTCTAAGTGGATTTAATTCATGAAAATCTGTGGAACGGACCTGGCATCACTTGTGATTCAACCTGGTTTGGCAAACCACAGCAGGAGCCACAAGTTCAGCCACCATGACATTGATCCACTTGTTAGCCTTTGTTACATCTCGCTTCTGTGTACATGTGGATATCATCCAGTCACGGACCTGCCCCGACTTCTTATCTTTAATGTTTTTTTATGCTGATCCACTCGGACTTCATGGTTTAATTGCAAATAACTTCTGGTAGGAAAGAAGTCTAATGCCTTAGGTAGCTTTGCTGTATGTCACTTTGGACAGAAGTGTCTGCCATATGAATAAAATGTAAATGAGCCACGTATAGCCCGCTGGGAACAGCCCAGCACTTCGGCTCGACCTCATACTCTTCCTTCTCTCTGTTCAGTCCGTAGGCAGTTAGGCTGATGACTCTACTTTAAGCATCACCATCACTCTCACTGCATCCAGAATCTGCTAATGGGATGTCTGTTCAAATGACATGATGCTGATACGGATCACTTGATGCTACATTTCCTTTCTGTTGGCAATCGAGACTTCACATCCGACATGCGGTTTAACCACATAATGATCAAAAATAAAAACTGTCCCCATTTCTTGCCTCACTGAAACATTGGTCCACGCTCTCCCATATAATGCCAAAATGACTTAACCAGAACAGAGCAATGGTGCCATTCCATCACAAGTCACGCTCACGTAAACGTGCAAATATGAGAACCCAATTCATTAATGGAACAAGAAAACCAGAGTATGTGGAGGCAATCAAGAGAAACTACACACATACAGATCCGGGATGGGGGGGGTTGAACATAGAACCCTGGAGGTGTGAGGCATGACTGCTTCCCACTGAGTCAACAATTCTCCATGCCACCCCCATGATTAACCGTGTGTTATCTCTAGATGCTACGCATGCTGGGTAAAAAACCACACTGACACATCGCTTACTAAGCAACGGAAGACATTCCACCAACTGCCATTTGTCTTTTTTTTTTTTTTTTTTGCAAAACAGCTGATGCCCACCGGAGGTCTCCCTCTATGATAAAAAAGGCAAAAGTGCCTCTTCCAGGTGTGAGCTCCACATTGCTGGCCAAATAGAGGTGACACCCTCCTTATCACTGCCATTTCTGGATCCCTAGGATGAAAGCTGGCACCTTGATGCAAATCGTTAACATTGCTGTGGAAGCTCTCGCAAATTCGCTCTACTCCTGGGCTCAGTGTGCGTGGCACATTAATACCGAGATCAAACGCTTTGTTTTTCTTTGCAAGTGTACCCTCCAGACATGCATTTCCATTCAGCAAGATCAAGCAGGAGGACTCCTTTAAACTAATCTTCACAGCAGATTTCAGTGTGACGCAGGAGTCTTGAAAACAATCACATTTCAGTTAATGTACGCACATGACGAGCATGTCTGAATCAGAAAGTCTGACTTCCTGCCTGTCTGACTCCTTGCCTCTCAGTTCCTGCCTGTCTGACCTCCTGCTTGTTTGCCTGGCCTCTGGGCACCTCTGCATTAGTGTTCTTCTCAAAGTACATAATACTTATTTGGATCCAATCCCCATCAGCTGCAATATCCTGACACCTGTTTAGCACCAGAAGCTCATTGAAGGAAAGACGCCCACTTGAGGCAGAACACGAGAAAGATTGTGTAGTGAAGCCAGTAATGGCTCCCGTTAAGAATTTTGAAGTTTCCGGAAATGTCAAGAAGCAATTTTTATTTTACGAAGTTGATAAAATGACACAGGCTTCTTATCGATGTTAATTTTAACAATGCTGCTGATGAAATATGGCCCAATATGGTGTTTACCTTGCCCGTACATAAGTTGTTGCCAAACTTTAATTCAAGAATGTGCATTCCCCAGAGACCCAATTATCATAGACTTCTTAGGGCTTTCAGACACTATAAAACAGCAGGAAATGCAGTCATTATCATGTTGCTCCAGTTTTCTCAGCTTCAGAGTACCTCTGGAGCATCTCCAAATCCTCTACTGATCTACAGATATGCGTCATCTGCATTCTGTGCATTGTCTCCAGTTTTTGTTTTCTCTTTGCCCTGCTCTACCTTTCTCCTCATCCCCTTCCCCACTCCACTCTCTCGTCTCCCGGAAGGTCAGCCTGATTGGTCCACTGGTCCATCACTCTTCAAGAAGGACCACTACCGGCCCTTTCATAGAATCCGGCCAACTGGAGGATGGCGCAGCACATTTGGGGAACCCTGGGATCCAAAACAGCTGCAAAGAAATTGGAGGCTGAGAGATTTGTAAAGAATCTGGTGTGATACCTAGGGAATAAAACCGTGTTGACTGTGCTATGGCTTCTGTAAATAGCACACTACTCTGAAATGAATATACAAGTAAATAATACAATATCTGGGTATGCCTGGTTCATTTCCACTCACAATGACGCCTACACAAGAATTCCCCCCCCCCCTCCCCGGTACCCCTAGACACCAGTTTGATCTAGGGTCATAACACTAGTACAACTCTAATGTAGAGCAAGGCTTACTCTAAAAGTTTATTAACTTCCATTTATTATTATTTTTCATTCAGTTACCTGACAGAAGTTTTAATCCGAAGTGACATTACTCCCCACACCTTTGCGGGAGGCGAATCCAAACGCTCTTAACCAGTACTGACACCCTGCATATACGTAGCTCATGTCCCACTATTTTTTAACGAAGCAGAACCTACCCTAACTTAGGCAACCTGTACTCCAAAGCAGGCATCCGTTTCACAAATTATTTATGCGGCTGCTTTGCCTGGCAGACGATTTATTCCGAAACAATTAGCATAATTCCAGCCGCCGCCAACGCTGCCGTCCTCAGCTTCCCCCGTACCTGGCGCGAAACGGCGGAGGAGGTGGGCGGTGCTCGGGTGACTCAGGCTCCCCGGCAGCCGATGGCCCTTTACAGCGAGGCGCTACGGGACAGCGCTGCGGAGGGGAGGTGCGCCTCTCTCTGGTGGCAGCCGGCAAAGCCCGGGAGCTCGGGGAGTCCCCGTGGGACAGCGATGGAAATCCCGGCCCCCCTCTCGAACGACGGCGACTGCATTCAGGTGATTCACAAAAATCCCCGCGGCGTCACGATCCAGGCCGCCCACAACGCGAGCATCTTTACCTCGGCTGCCTGAGCCGCTTATTCTATATTTACCGTATCCGAAGGGATGCTTGATACCTGAGAGAAGAGCCCGAAAGCAGAACACACGTTCTGACGGAGCAGGACGGATGCGACGCTTTACAGGTTATCAGGTTTCCTCTATTAATCACTTTTAATTAAGCCAGCGTGCAAAGCATTCAATAACCTGGCCGCCAGCGAAAGCGTGGATGCCGGAGGACTTCGCGGGACCAGACAGAAATTGATTTTGGGCCGCCAGAAAATAAGCTTTCGTGACTTTTGTTTATAAGGAAAATGGATGGCCAATTAACATAAGTCATCGATAATATTTTTCACACATCATGGTGAAAACTTGCTCGGAGAACACAGCGTGCCGTGTGATCTAACACCTCCGAGTCCTCACCCTCTACATTTCCCGCCGGCAGTTTGACACCTCCGCATCCGCATCCTGGTAATGAACCTGCAACCCCCACCCGCAACCCCCATCTTCCAGCCAGGAACGGCGACGGGAGGCGCAAGGTGACCACTGCGCGTGCATCAGCGCGTGCTCGCTCAGTCGCCCTCCCCCGTCAGCGCAGGTTACAGCTGTCATCCGTCATCTCCAAGTGTGTGTCCTGCATGAATGTGTAATTGATCATTAGGCACACTTCGCCGCTGGGTTTCCGCAGTTCACGGCTCTGCATTACTCCAAATCGCTCTCCCTTTTATTGCTCAGTTTTAGGAAGGTAATTTACAGCAGAGTCTAGTAAAAGTCTAAAAATCAGGTACCGATATTTAGTTCAAACACTGCAGAGCTCATAAAATGAAGGGCATAATAACAAGTAATACAAACAGACATTACTGGGCCGAAGTCTTCATTACGGACCCAAAACAAAACACCGGCGCTTTTAATATTTCTGTTTTAAGTGTGTTACATTTGAACATTTATATTTATTATTTTCTAATGAAGCAGATTTGTTATAATAATTATAATTTCCGTAAGCTGATTAGGGCTTTAAATGCTTGCTGTCATATTTATCTGTTCCATTCTTAGTGAAATATTAAGATTTTGTGATCAGTTTTATACCACTGCAGTGACTGCTAAACTGATAACCATTTACAAACTCGGAGCAAGTTAAAACTACTACAAATATATAGATCTTTAATGCTAAAATAAAATGACAGAAACTACATGAGGCATCGAGCTCCAACAGCTTCGCCGTTCACGTTGTCACTTACACACTTAGTCATTAATTGGTCTGCAGCTCACTTCCCTTTATCTTCTACAGATAAATATGCATGGACTGAAAGTTACAGTTTGAGTAAATAACTGAGTCTTGTAACTTATAGTAACGTAGTTCGTCTGTCCTAGGGAATCTAGGGATACGGTGCCATATCATGTCATTTGAAAGCTGTTCTCCAGGGGTTGAGAAGAAGTTCACCAGTTTCCAGTGTATTTCTACACACCCCCGCTTACACATTAAACAGGCCTTTCCGGCAGCAGACACGTTTGTATGGCCGTGAGGAATGACACATCTGCACTGTGGGCTCAAACGTCCCACTTTTCATCTTCATTGCTAATAATGCTTTATCCTGTTATGTATAAACTCTGTCTAAACTGTGTCATATAAATGCATCCATTCCCAGCTGATGAAATCCGCCTGTTTTCATGCTACTTTGCAAAAACCTGAGCTAGTTACAGACACTTCCCGTGATCGCCGGTGGTCTCAACAGTGCGTCTGCTTCCGGACCCGTCTGCTCTGGCTAACGCCGAAGGTAGCCATTTAACACCTGCTGAACCTCCAAGGTGAAGGAATAAAGCTGGGAGAGAAGAGCAAAAAGCTGTTTCTGCTTGTAAGGAGGTCAAAGGCAAAGCAATCAGCATGCTTTTCCCCTGTGCATTGTTAAGTAAGCCGGTGGAGAGCCAGTGATTAAGACGGGATAGTCAAAGAGCTCGCAATAGCCAGCTGATCAGGTAGATTTTAGGCTGGAACTCCTGCACTGAACTGGAGATGCAAGAAGTGGGATTAAAGAAAGGAGATTTCATAGGAGATCTGAGGGAGCTGCATATTGGAAGTAATTAATGTTCTCCTCAGTCTCAGCTAAATGCAAAAAGGATACGAGGCTTTGGCAGCTGTAAACAGCCCCCTCAAGAGGTCTGGTAACACTGAAGAATGAGGGTTGACCGAAAGCACGGACTGCCTTAATACTGACTTCAGGAAGAACTTTCTGTGTGTTCTTTTGGAAGCCAGAGTGCCGATGTGTAGTTCAAACTACTTGTATTCTGATATCAAAGCAACTGCTTTCACTGGTAAAAGAAGTTTATATGCAGTAAACCAGGAAGGGACTTTTACAAACTCAGCAAAGTTTTTGGTGGTCCCACTTCACACCGCATGCTTTGAACGAAACCAATTACCGCCATCCCTCCTGTGGAAAATCCCACACTGATATTCCAGCTGACGGTCAAATATAACAGTGGGTGTTAAATATCATTGTTCCACTGACAGCTGTCCTTTTTACCCTAAGAAGCTGTGGCTTATAAGGTACAACAGCTATGACTTGTACAGCATCTTACCTTACTTAACTTCAAGCATCAAAACTTTGCTTGCTGCATTGTAACTCTACTCGAATGTAAACTCGACTAGATGAGAATCTTTCTCTAACTATGCACTGCACCTTCTGGGTAGCAAACCTAGAAACAGGTGACGTTACTTGGTATCCAAACACTTCAATTCATCAGCTGTGTGCAGGGATACAATGAAAAAGCTATTACACTCATAGCTAGAGGCAGACTTTATTAGACACTGCTGGAGGAGTGGGGTGAGACAGGATGAACAGAAAGACACGCACACCTGCCTGGCAGTTCCCAGTTAAAGCAGTGAGACCCAAACAAAAGATACCTCAGCATGACAACTATGTGGAGAGGGTGATGAGAAATGCAACGTCTCACAAAATGTTTACATCTGCCTGCACATCAGACTTGATTTGAGCAATTGTGTGCTTTTTTAAATTTAAATCTGTAAATGGCCAATTTTTTTAACCACCCAACTGTATGTAAATAATTGTGTACAAACATCTGTTATGTCCCACTGAATATCCCTAACAATCATGGGTAAACGTTTTGACATAATCCTCAGCCAGCTTTATTAGGACTCGATTATTGTTTCTGGAATTTTAATGAAATGCATTCTTATAATAATAATTAAAATACAAATCTGGTAAGTCACTTCAATTACGTACATCCTTATCATTTACTTTTTACAGTACATATTCGAAAGGGACGACAGTCTCACACTATTCAGGAATCAGTATTTAGCCCGGCAAATCATATTACTTGGTCTGTGGTACTAGAAAATAACAGCTACACCACCGACAAACGCTACTTTAAAAACGGCGTAGTGTATCGCAACGTCATTATATGGCTACACTCTTTTGGCTTCTTACTGCACCGGTCTGGCTTGATTTGCCCTCTCCTGTTTTACCTTGAACACCCTTTTATGTGTTCCTCATGAAATGAAGTTCAGCTACAGGAGACCCTAAGGGAACAAGCAGTACAACAAAACGGTAACGTGTACATCGCCATATCTTCTACGCCTCGTCACATCTACTAGCATACTGGCTCATATGGAAACAAAAGAAAACATGTTGTATTGTTGTCTCACGTTAGCACTCGTTTATCACAGATTTATTTAGCTAACTCGCTGACGGATGAGATACGTGCGGCTAATGTATATTAAATGATGAAGACAATGGTATAACATGCAGGCCTGTAACTTGCCCGTTCATTCCTGGTCATAAAGGGTGGTCACACCTTCAGGCTTTTCGTTCAGACAAGTACTGCGGACCTGATTCAGTTCATCGACGCTTTTATAAAGTTTAACATTCCTCTTGAGTTTTCACAGAATCAATAGGCCCCTAGTTTACAAGTGAACATACATACTCGGATATATATTCACTTGGATTTTATATATAAATCCGAGACTGCCTAGGCTGGAGATGAACTGTCCAGTGTACAAGGCTCTTAAAGGGCTACTTACAATGGGAATGGATCACTGGTACTCAGATGCATGAGTTTGGCCTCTTGCCTGACCCCTTACAGACAGTGAGATCTAATGGTTTTGGAAAGGGAGAAATTGGTTCACAGCACACTGGCCATAAGTTGTATTTAACTCCTGAATGGAGCTAGGACCGGATCCAAATCAACCGACACTAAATAAGTAGCAAAAGGCCAGAGCAGAATTTAGCCAGACTGCATCAGGTCTCTATTTAGACTCAACATTTAAGTATCTCATTTAAAAGAAGGATGCTATAGATGGTGGGGTTACAACCACCTGGCTGAGTGACTGGTATGGTCCTGGCTTTAAGCAAAGAGACACACACTGAAGGTGAACCTCAAAGAGTGAGCCATTCATCCCATGGATAGGCTATTATTCCAGACAGGTACAATTAGCCAGCCAAGGAGCTTCAGCGAAATGAGACCGCCACATTCACCAAACGGGAAAGAGCCCAGTATCCTGGATGCCACTGAAGATCCCTGATTCTCAGATTCCTATTTGGCGACTGAAGAAAATACAGCACATGTAAATAACAACAATCAGCAAACTATATGTGTCATACAACATGTATACGTATCAACATATAACTGCATCAGAAATCATAAGAATCCACCAGACATTCTACCTCAATCCATAAAACCCTAAAGAGAATGAAAAGTCTTCTGAATTAACTGGATGATCTAGATCTCGTTTACTCATCTTGTTCTAAAGTGGCTCATCTAAAAAGGAGCACTAAATAAACTTAAGCTGGGTGAAGATGGCCTTAGAATGATGTTTTCTTCCAAGTCAGTGGCCGGTGTCTTAACCATTGCATTTCATCAGCTGCTGATCTGAGTTACATGACTGTGCAATATGCACTCTGGTGAGTGACGGGTAAACTAGCAAATGGAACTTAAAATGGGAGCAAAATACTAGAAATGGAAGTCCTAAGGGACTCCAGGATCTCACAAAATACCCAGATAGCTTCACTACAAATAAACAGCTTCCCCGATGGACTCACATTTACCACTCAACGTTGAGCATCCTGTCATTTTTGGCTATACGGTAAACGGTCTGAGTGCCCTTTGTAGTGTTGTCTTTTAGAAAGGTCTGTAATAATTAGGCAGATGAAGGAACATTAATCCGAAACAAATCAAAACTGCTGCTCTACCAAACTTTAAAACATGTTATACATTGAAAAGCTCGGTCACCATGACACTGTGCAGATGAATTCACTCCGAATAAAAACATCACAATATGTTTGGAGCGATGACATGGAGATCATTGGTCTGACCTTATCTAATCCTAAAAAAGAACTCAATGTGCCCCTGTGTTCGACCTACTCTTTGTCGGGGAACAGATATCCCATCTTAACGAGGCTACGGCATCGGTATTGTCCACAGAAGCCTAGGGCCGTGCTCTCGCTCTGAAGTGGCTTTATGGGTTCAATGAAAGAAGTGCAGCTCAATAGAGGTGCAATTGGAGAACAGCACTGCTTGGCAAATAGAAAATGTCAAAAAGTTGTCATGGTGGAAACCCAACTGCACAGTAATTTGACCTACTCCTCGAAACGACAGAAAAGAGCTATGGCAGGAAAGCAGAGCAAACACACTCTGAGAACGCAATTTCAGACAACAATGGCTTCAGGGGGTTTTAGAGAAAGTTCACAGGGGGATTCCAAATCCTGAAGTGATGTGGAACTTGTTCTCTGTCCCCCATTCACAGACAATATCACAATGATCCAACGGCAATTGTTTTCTGTGCGTTCGTCGTCTTTTCTAGGAAATGCCACGCATTCCCAGTGAGTATATAATTTCAGTGTTTTCTGATTGATTTTACAACCAGCAAACAAGACCTTGTTATGAATGCCTGTCCCAAGTGCCCATTTGTGGGATGATATTTCCCCTAGAAATATACATAATTTTGTTTCATATTTTCCCTGTGTATCTGTCAATACTACATTTGTTTCTTTTTATTTTCGAGTTGTGATTGTCTCTTCCGTGCCCTGATCCTCTATACCTCTGAAAAAAGATTAAAAATTTTCCCATTAACTGTCAGCTTGCTGCCAAAACGCAGCATCACACGACTGGATTCTCATTCCCACCTGCTACACACATCCATCCATCCATCCATCCATCCATCCATCCATCCATCCATCCATCCATCAGTCCGTCCGGGACTCATAACCTAGAAAGCTAAGCACAACCTTAAATGTATTTACATGCAAAACATTTGCCCTTGATCACATGGCCTTGATGGTACCACGCAATTTACAGTGCCCCAGAGATAAGTTTATCAGTCTGTATAGTTATTAGTTCCAGCCAGTTAATTTAAAATTGTAGCGCACATCATTGCTCGCTAATGCTCACCCTGACCAGGCAGCCTGGTATAACCTGATCAGGAACAGGAGAGACCATCCAGAATAAGTCATTTCTGGAATATGCACCACGCTACTCAGTGGAAAACAGTATAGTGAGAATGCATCTCAGGGGTACAATTTCGTGTCTACATCACACAGGTCACTGTAAAGCCACAAACAAGTCCGGAGGGTAACGTTACGTATTTGGAAACTTTTTAAAAACTAGCATTGCTCTTTTAATCCAAGCTGAAGAACCTGAATGGGCAGGGAGGATGACATATATGCCTTTGAGGGACACATTAAAGATGTACTTAAGGAGCGGCATTCCCTCAGCCTCTGAGGGCCACCGTGACTGCAGCTTTGTAGCTTAACTTCCTGTTAGCTGTTGTTTTATACCCGGAGAACCAGGTGAGCTTTGATCCTATGCTAATAACAGCTTCACCAAAGCAGTTTGGCTCTGAGGTGTGCTGAAGAGCAGCAAACCCTACAGTCCTCGATGAGCCCGATTCCTCAGGGTTCGCTCAGCACGGATCGCCGTGTCGACACCATGACTGACGATGTATTTGGAGCCTGCTGCCTTCAAGGGGAGCTGATATATGAGACTAATGTGTAAAAACTGGCAAATTAAGACTGCTGATATTTATTATCTATTATTGATTTATTGAGGCCGTAAGAAATGTGCGGATAGAACCGTGAAGTGATTTGGCTTATTTATTAGAAATTTTGTTTTGGCACCGTGTTTTACTCATTAATGGGTTTTCAGCTTAGGAGAGAAAAAGATATTTGACCTTTGAAAAGTTTGTCCGGAGTAGATGTTTCCAAGGGTACTCCTCTCAGACTGTAGGGAGGCCTCTTCTTTACTTTCTCGATTACTAATTTATGAAACACACAGTGGAATCAAAAACACTGTATACAATTTGGGTCCATAACTTTTAGTAAATTACTAGCTATAGTATACTAGTATACTACATCTAAGAGATTCAGCATTTTAAAGCAGCAGAAAGTACTTTGAAAATAGATTTTCTTTACAGGTACAGCGCAAAAAGCTGTTCCATGTGGGTCTAAAAGCTGGAAGTACTGGGCAGCTGTACTTGGAGCAATTTAATCCACTAATCCAAGGCCTGCTTGCAATGCTAATTGTAATATTAGTTTCTGCATCATCAATGGCTCTGAATAAATGAAATAATGAGCTGTGAAGGCATGAAACATTTTCATAAACAACGAGCCCCTAATGGGATTTACATACATAAACAGAAGCTAAGTGATGTGCTAATGTAAATGACACATTAGCACATTTTCAGTCCTGTCGGCAATTGTTATGCGCTGGCCAAACCCAATTTTCCTGCACCAAATGAGTACTTCCTACCTACCTAAGCTAATCCGGCTGTACAATAATAAGGTCACATGTCAACTGAGCCGTGACGGGTTCAAATGTCTGGTTTTTAATTGACCTGAGAGTAACTCAGAGTCCTACCATTAGGAGTCCAACCACCCAGTCTCTAAGGTGGACCTTCTTGAGTAGGGTAGGTGCTGCCTGGCACTGTGATCACTGGGTCTCCCTGGCTCAGACTTCTCATGGGGGGCTTTTGGTGGACCCTGGTCTCACAGATGGGATCAATCTGGTGGTCTGGAGACTGCAGTGGTTGCAGCTCTGGCCCAGACAGTTGAAGGACCCCCTGGATCCTGCACAAGAAGACTACTGGCATTTGGCTGCTTTTCAGGAAAACGGTGTCAATTAGGAGCTTTGCCAATGCTAGTCAAGACTGACCTAAACACTTTCCGAAGACATCATTTGTTTTTTGCACACACCATTACAGTGTAATACCTGTATGGTTGTAGATAATCCTTTAGTTCTCATTTGTGTTGCTGGTCATGTTCCATCTTCATTTTGGCTGGAAACATTGCCATGCAACTGGACATCAAATTTAAGTATAGATTTAAAAGGCCAGCTAAAAAGCTGAACATATTACCCTGGTAGGAGCCTGACCCTGGTGGTCAATTCAAACTTCTCTCTTGTTAAACCATTTGGGAGGGAAAGACTGTCACAAAGGACAGGAACCCTAGATCTCCACAATAAACCCAGAATTGTTCCTGAGAAACATCTGACATCCATGCTGAATCGATACTCAACAGGGCCATGCAGACACTTTTTGAGGGGCTGGTCTTCTGCTGAAAGGCAACGAAGCAACACTCAGAACCTTAAAAGAAGGGTAAAGGGGCATCCCCAGCAGAAAGGAACAACGCCTGGGTTGTAGGGACACTTTAGGAGGTGCTCGGGCACCCTCCACACTAATTCAACACAAGGGCTCATGTAAGGTATTAAAATGTGCCAAAAAGGATGGACTATAAGTGTATGTAACTATAAGATGAAACGTAAACTCTCCATATTGTATTGAGGCCAACGTGGTGGAGGTGCCTAGTTCACATGGGGTTCATCAGAGTCCACTTCCCCTAAATTATAGCCAATAAAACCCAGAGCTTTACCCCCCCCCCCCCCCGCCTATGAGCTTATCAGTGTCCAACTGCTGTGTACCTCTGGTTCCCCACCTGCGTACTCCTGAAGAAACGGGGGGTGGGGGGGGACAGAGCTCACTCTCCCCCAGCAGGGCTAACAGAGTTCCCTGACACACCTCGAGAGGAAGAGGAGGCTCGTCCTCCTAACCCTAGCCCTTACCAACAATTCATGAACTCAGCTGAATGGAAATGGGACTTTGGCATGATAAATACAACCAACAAAGAGTGTAATAAAACCTAGTGCATAGAACAAAAATGCATCTCCTCTGACAATGGTCTTGTCTCATGATTTTATGTGAAATCATCTAACGACAAACTCAGTCAGAAGCGGGATTAGCATACACTTAGATGGGGGGAGGCGGGGATTACCATAGCTGTTATTGGCAGTTTGTGAATTGAGTGTTAGCAAGGGAGTTTTGAACGCCTTGGATTCGGAATGACTGCCCATTACAATGAGGTAAATTCCTGCTTTCCACGGGCTGTACTCAGCTCTCTCTGATGATAAGCTTAGCTTCATTCCACTTCACCTAATAGCTTTAGAGCTATGCAAATTATCTTTCTCTAAATGAACTAGCTCAAGCGCTGTGACCCTGACTTGCTAACATGAAAGCAAATTAAGTGGATCCCGTAGTCATCTTTGGCATAGTTTCTCTCCCAAAAAAGAAAGGCCCTTGAATCAGCACCCCTTCAAATACAGCATGGCTCTTCTTTAAGAGCGCTGCTAGTGTTGACAAACACCTCGGTTCACTCGGCAATCAGCATCATCTCCTCTCCATATTGTCTAGCAAACATTTCAACTCCAGACAATTCATTATGGTTTACAGCACAAATGGGAGAAAACAGTGTCGTGTTTCCCTGTTATGGGATGTGCTAAATGCTTGTCCACCACATCCATAAATACCTTCACATCATTTTTTTAATGGGCAGTATTTACCTAGAGATCTTAAAATCTACTCCAATGTGACTGAGACGTCAGAGCTGCATCACTGCAGGATGACAGCAATCCACGTCCTAATGAAATACGTCACGGTCAAAGACAAAATGTCATCTGTATCGGTCTTCAGGTATTCAGCACTGAAGCAAACGAGTCCAGCAATGGGCCTCCATCACAATTCCCCTTCCCCCTTCCCTCCTACAACCAACGCAAAAATCCCAGAGAGCTTAATGATATACACCAGTTAGCCTTTAGCCAAAAAACCCCAAAGCCCTACATCACTGAAGGAGAAAAAAAAATAAAAAAAATTCAGCAAATCCACAGTGCCGAGGTAACAGTCTGTAAACCTGCATGCAGGCCTTTCCTTAAATCAGAGGCCTTCAGAGGTGTTTGGCTTTGGGTCTGAGTGTGATCAAGCTGAGGGACTCTAGTCTCTCAGGCCCCCGAGGGTTAACCTGCTGTGAAGAAGGGAAGACCAAGCTGGGCTCGCACTGGGGGGGGAGGGGGTAGTAGTGAACCGTCAGCGTTTAAAGGGTGGCTTTGACTGCTTGTTTGTTTTATACACCTCCTGTTCCCGGTTGGCGTGGCAGGAGACTTCGCCCGGTGACAGGTGATACAGAAGGAGATCAATAGACTTGCACACAACCGTGGAATATCAATTTTTCAGGCTTTCGGATAATGAACTGTTGGGGGAAACTCAACAGTCTAAACGGGGGGAAGGAGAACTAGTCTGGAAAGAAGAAAAAAAAATAAAACAGTTGATGTTATCAGCCTGCTGAGGATGTAAATGTGGAGAGTCTCCAGAGTTTTATAAATCTTGACTCTTTATTTTCCTCCTTTCAGAAATACCCACATGTCTGACATCCTAGATATTTAAAAGTGGATTGTTTGCACTGGGGATAAATAGACAAAAAGAGGGGCGTGTGACTCGTTTACACGTGCCAGGATAATTAAAGCGACGACCTGACACGCTGTTCCCAGACATGTCGACCGTCCTAGCTGTATGCCTTTGATCTTTTTATGAGTGTTTTTTGTGGCAAATCAGCCCACGTATCAAAGTGCTGCGCCAAAGTGCCAGACCGAGGTCTCGACAATAAAGCCCGCAGAAGAGAAACAGGCCCCCCATGACATTTTACACAAGAGAAAATATTTGAAAGTGTCAAAAGCACATCGGTCCCCCCGTGCTATCGAATCGGAATAAATTTGTTCCTTTACTGCATGATGATTGAGTATGCCCAGAGCTGTCAGTGCGATTTCAGTGGATAGAGACACATTTACCTAATGACCCATGGGCTTTTGCTTAATTCAGACAAAAGCTCGCTCGCGTTCACATTCGGAGTTTGTTTGGAGAGCCTGAATAACGTGAGCAGGCAAAAATCCTGAACTGCAACTAAATATATGTTTCTTTCTTTTTTTTTTTTTTTTTTACCTTGATGAGGAAACGTGTGGGTTGAAGAGAACAGCTCCTGGGTTAAAAATGATGGGCAGAATCCTTTTAGGAAACTTTTAATTCATACGATCCAACAGTCTCATAGGAAACCAGGTGGCATTTTGGTCCTTTGTGCTCTCTGTGTATGTGCAGCTGTTATAGCGGGGTCCATCACCCAAGTTTATAGGGTGACGAGTGGGGTGGGCGGGGCATAAAAACAGATATATATCTATCCAATTTGTCCAGCACAAGGTCACGGTGAGCCTGAGGTTTATCCCAGGAACAGCAGGATGCCAGTGCCTCACAGGCAAAAGCAGCAATGCTGATTCCCCTAAGCGTGTGCCTACAGATTGGAGGGGATACCCTCACAGACAGACGTAGAGCCAAGGGCAGGATATGAACCCCCGACTCAGAGTGCAACACACTGAGCCAGCGTGCCACATCGAGACAAACAGGAACTTTCAGAAACCACCTTGTCTCTCAATGACCTTCCACTCGCACAGCCAGGAAATGGCACTTATTGCCGGCTGTTTTATTATTATCATTATATATACATGCAATAATGGGAACTCTTCCAGACAAGCACAGAATGCAGAATTCCCACCTGAGGGGTGCTCACCACCGATTGACTGCTTCAGAGGAGCTCACCTGCCAGGCTGCCGGGTCTTTGCAAGGTGGCCGTGGCGTAAAGGTCGTGAGAGACCTTGTATTGATCGGGCGCGTGTGCCAGACGCTTGGTGGGCGACAAGGTGGCATAGCTGCCCACGGCAGAGCTCAGCTGATGGATGGGGGAGGAGCTGGCGGCATTGGGCGGGGAGGCCACACGGAGGGGCGAGGCGCCATGGCCAGTGGAAGGCGGCGCGACCCCGGGCGGGGAGCTGCTGCTGTAGGACTTGGCTAGCCTGGCGGGCGACGGTTTGGGCGAGGCGACACGCTGCGTGGTGGCGTATCCCGGTGAGTCGGAGGCCGAGGCCAGCCGCTGCAGCTTGCTGGGCGAGCCCGTGGCCTGCATGGTCAGGGGGGAGCTCACGCGCTGTGCCGGCAGGGTGGAGCAGGAGTAGTACGCCCCGGACGCGGCCTGGGAGTCAGCCATGTGGAAGGCGCTTCCATGACTCGGGCCGAAGGGGTCCCGCGACTGCACCGCGTCGCCGGCGGCCAGCTGAGCCACACGGCTCGATGTCACCTGGGAACAAATGGCAGCGTTGCTGTCCCCTGCAAGACTGAACTGCTCATAAGCTTTGGAGCTCTTCACACCATGCTGTCTGATTGGCTGAAAATGAATGTAATTAACATAAAGAGCGCATTATAGAATTAAGCATAATTAAAGTCAAGATAAATCTCTCTGGTCAAAATATAACGCTCGTGGCAATAAAAATGCATCAGTCTGAACCCTGCGGCTATCAAAAAATGTTCAAAAAGCATTCATCTTTTTGGTTTTGATGCTGACCCATGGCTGTACTCCTCACTCAACATCTTTCCACTGATTAGCTCCTGATTAACATTTGTGCAAACACAGGCGTTTTCATACTCTTACAATTCTGAGCGCCTGCCGCAGCTTGAAGGTGGGACCTTCCACTCTCGATTCCATAAAAGAAACAAACGCTAACACAACTTTAAAGATGTAAGGGGATTAACAGCTGGTTACGTGGGCTATTCAAAACAGGCACCGTCGACACTCAAGTTAGGAGGTGAACTCACACCAACACGGGGGGACCTCGTTCATAAGTGTGCACCAGAGTTTCGATGCACAGACTACCGCTAATCAGTGGCTTCCTTTTTTTCTGCTACAGACGGACGTGTTCACTTTTTTCGATGTCTGTTCTTCGTGTCACGTGTATCTGAGAATGCTGTTCTCCCAGCTATCAGCATGGCACCCGGACAAGGGCCCTAGTCAACTTTCGCCAGTCAAAAGGAGCAGGAATCGAACCTGTGCCACTGGGGCCAGACACAGATGAATCATTCAAAAAACAAGAGGCTCATATGCATTATAATTATCTCTGCAACGATCGCCATCACCCCATGCCTCTGTGTGAGACCGTCTTTGGCTAGTTGGCAGACGATCATGCAGGAGAATCATCATGAAAACGTTACACGGGTAACGCAGGCAAGAGTACACTGAAGTACGGTGGAGGTCCTGCAGGTCTAAAGGGGGTACAGGACACAGGGAGGCGATGAGCCTTCTGCTACCGAGACAGGAAAGGCGTTTCGTTTAGAAGTGCATTTCTGTATATGCTGAATGAGGCTCCTGATGAGGGAAGCGGACGCCCGTGTGGAGCAATCCTCACCCTGCCGTCACGCCCAAAACGGACATAAAATGACCAAAAGGCACTGTGCTCACGTCGCTCTCCGCTGGGAGCTCGTCAGCAGCTCTATCTTACCGCAGCATTTCATACGTACCTGAAATAGGTAGATGTGTAACACACTGATGTGGGGGTGTGTGCGTATATTTGTGCGCTTGTGTGTGTAGCAGAAGTACTGATAACAGGATGCAGAAAAGTACTTCATTTTGCCTCCTAGTAATTATCTGTAAAAATACACCGTTGGCGTGATTCAAAAAGAGTATTATCCTAAAACTCTCATGAAAAAGCACAGGGAGATGAATTTATAAATACTGTTTGTATACAGGACTGTATAAGCAAACCAGTAATGTAGTCAATTAAACAAATAATCACAATCAGAATAGCTAACACTATTGACTATGTTGGCTGAGAGTGTCTAGGGATAGATCGTTAGCTCATGCCAAAGCGTAAGACTCATCGCGAATCGGAGCACACATGCTAAACAACCACCATGCTGATGAACCCTCTGTTCTGCACCTTTCTATATGATGCAGCAAAGCCCAGCTCTTTTCTGTACAGAGAGCAGATTTCGCTAAGGCGTCCCGTGCCCGATCACCTGTCCGACCACAAGCTTCCCCCACGCTGATCTCTCCTACCAGACGTTGAATAAATACATGTTACACGTTACCTTACCATTCTGATTCAGATATTTTGCATCTCCTGCAACTATTCTCAATCTGTAGAAAACGATAAAGCGATAAAGTTAAGCAGACTGCTCTCCTCCTTCGGACCGCATTGATCCCGGCAAGTTTGCCCCCGGCATCCTCCTGCGGCAGCTGGCCTGTGCAGGGAGGGGGGGGGGGGGGGGGGGGGGGCGTTCACGACCAGGGCGGCCATACTGTTAGAAGCGTCAAAAGACTTCCAGGCCCAGCCAAGAAATACGGGGAAAAATGCCATCAGAAATGAATGGCTGTAGTGAGTTATTACAGTAGACTTTTTTCAGGAGGTTTCTCATGTATTTATTCTGCATTATGTTCGGTTTTCCTCTGTGCTGGCTGCTGAGGATTGTGCAGGCAGGCAAATGGTTTTCCGTGGCCTTGTGAGATACATTCCAGGATGGAGCAACTTCCAACCTTCCTGGTCTCTTCCGGCTGCCACACACTCCCCTAAGACTCCATGGACATGCATCCCCAAGAGCCACACGATGAAACATACTTTTCAGCCTCTTCGGTCACTCTAAAACCCCAATGGTGAGTTTGGCATCTATAAGGGAAATAGAATATTAAATATCTTCTATGTGAAAAAATATCCTTAATTATTTAATTGAGTTGAACAATGTGACCCATGCGGACATATCTCAAGCTGTACTTTTAACTGATAGATTTTGAATTCTAGAATCAAATCAGCTCTGGGAGGGGCACGTTACCTAGATTTACCTTTTATTTTAGTACTTCACCCAGTGCCCTTTTGTATGTTCTACTGCAGTACTTGGTCCATATTGCTTCACACAGTACCCTGTTGCATGTTCAGCTGTAGTACTTGGTTCAAATTGCGTCACACAGTACCCTGTTGTATGTTCTACTGCAGTACTTGGTCTACATTGCCTCACCCAGTGCTTTCTTGCATGTTCTATTGAACTACCTGGTCAAGATAACTTCGGGATTGCTTCACACATTACCCTGATGTATGTTTTATAGAAGTATGTGGTCCGTATTGGTTCACACAGTACCCTGTTGTGTGTTCTTCTGCAGTACTTGGTTCATATTGCTTCACACAGTACCCTGTTGTATGTTCTACTGTAGTACTTGGTCCATATTGCTTCACACAGTACCCTGTTATATGTTGTACTGCAGTACTTGGTCAAGATTACTTCACACAGTGGCCTGTTGTATGCTTTATTGAGGTACTTAGCCTTGCTTGCTCTTGTAAGTACCCTGGTTCTTGGTTTGTGGTTAACTGCAGCTGCTCACTCTGTGCCTTCTCAGCTCTGCTTTCCCTGGCCTCATTAAGCTCAGAAGAGCTTCCTGGCTCATAGACTTGGGCCTTTGCTCAACATCTGCTCTCTGCTTTCGGACTGACAAGGCCAACAGACCACTCATAACAAAGTGATCTGAAATCACACCTTACCAATTGCAGACACTGACCAAGTTTTTTTCTCCTCAGCCTGGTCACCATGGCTATCCAAGTCTGAGGGGTGTGGCTTTAGCCCTCACCTTATTTTCTGCTCAGGCTAACAGTCCACAAGTGAAGCACTTTAAGTGAAGGGCTTGCTCCAGTGTCTTCCTTGGTTTCTTGCCTCTAATAGGATAGTGATGGCAGATCTAAGCATTCCTAAATCATTTTTTGGAAGCTGAGGGCATGTGAATAATTCTCAAGTATCTAAAACCTTTGCCCCCCATGACTTTGCCCCCACCGCTGCAGAAGGATGTCGTCAGTCTCTGTCAGTCCCTTGCTGCACTTCTCCTATCATCGTTGGTCTCCTTCTGCACCCTGCAACTGCAGGTGAAATTGGGACGTGGCACTGCCAAATCAAAAATGCGCTGCACCTTCAGCTTTTATGCGTCTTGGAGCGTCTCCCTTGCTGGACTGAGTGGGCTTGTTCCAGAGAATCGCTGTGTGTTGAGAATGGGGGTCCATGTCACACTGGTGCCACAACAGGATGAGATCGTGATTTCTGATAGGACAAGAGCAGACTAGCAAGCTAGTCAAAGACTGTGACATCTGCTCGAGGGAGCATGATGTCACTGTCACAATTCACATGTAAATGGTGAGGTTACTGTTCTAACTGAAGACACTTGTGGCCGGTTTCAGAGTGAAACCTGGCTTGGGATCAGGATGCAACGAAGGAATAAAGTCAAGTAGGAGAATGTGACAGCAGACCCCGTTCCCCGTTACAAGAGTGTTTTGGATGAGAACCAAACCACGCAGTGATAATGACTTTAATGACTGTATTCAACCAGCCAGTCCTGAAATACAGTACCTCTCTTGAAGGAAAATGTAGGTGCAGCAAGATTTTCCCCCTAGTCTTGCTGAAATGTCAAGGTGTGGGGAGCCATTGCACTGTTTATGTTCAGGGTGTGTGCACGTGCGTGCGCAGGCACACACATAAAGCCTAAAAGGTCTGTTTCCTCTTTAAAGAGAGGCATTGCACCAAAGGTCCAGCTGAACTATGCAGCAGGGTGGAGCCCCTCGGCAGCGGGCAGCGTAGACGTGACCAACGCTCAGGGTCCAAACTTTGTTTTTCTAATTTCTAATATGGCCGCTACAGCAGACCCCAAATGTGTGTAAGAAACGTAACAGTACTGTTTGTTCTCTTGATTGTTACCAAATGTTCCAAAAGCTGTGACTGAGGTGGGCAGCAAACATAATGTGAGTATGTGTCTTATCAGTTAGAGCTGAGACTCATGTTCAAACTTTAAAGGTAATAGTTCAGTATGAGGTTCAGCAATTATACACAGGTCATTAGATTGAATGTATTAGACATCTCATTCAAGCAGTCAGACAACAAAATCTACAAATTGTAAAGGGCACTAAGTTCTAAATTTGAAATGTTCTAATTTGCATTGGCTTTAGTTTTGGCTTGCCCAGGTGGTCTTGAGCATCATTTGGACGAGATCTCCTGTAAGGCCTTTCCTGTGAAAGACATTACATCTCTATGCACACAGCTCCCTTTCACAAAGTCTGGGGGCATAGCCTGGAATTCAGGTTCCATTAAATCACACATCTGTCAACGTGGCTGAAAACATTAACTTTCAGCTGGGCTGGAGTGGGGTATCTAAGACTGATCTTATTAAATATTGCTCAGTGATATTTTGGTATTCCTTAAAAAGTGGAGTTCTGCCTGTGGACAGTGGGACTATTGTACCACAGAGTAACATGGTCGGTCATTTTATTGGCCCATAAAAAGGGTCGTTCATTTAACGCCTCATCTCTGCTCCGTCTGAACAGGTGATCCTGTCCTTCCCTGTGGTGATTGCTTGGTGTTATCCACATGGCATGCAGAGGAATGCGTAGATCCACGTGGATCCCTTCTGCTCCAACACCCAGCTTACTCAACTCAGCTCGGGGTGGGTTCGGGTCAGAGCCAAGCAGGATGGATGATGACGTCCTCAGTGGTGAAGACGTCTGATTCCTTCGTGGAGGTTCAGGTGAAGTCAGCCCAGTGTGTGCCCTGCAGAAGCCAGTACTTGAACTGGAAAAAGCTGGTCAGTTCCTAAAGGCCTGAGATGATGGTGACCCTGTGAATGGCGGCCCGGTGACGCAAGGTGCTCAGCTTTGTGAATGCCTGGCTCTTTCTGTAATGATTTCAGGCAGGGCCAACCCCAGGACTTTCGGGCTTTCCAGTACGGTGGGTCTGAAGTGGCACAGTTTGGAGATGTGGTGCCCTGCTACTGTTACACCCCCACCAGACCAGCCACGCCCAGCATCCCTGGAGTACTAGGAGCTGTGATCAATTAGTCAAGTGTTTCGGTTTCCTTTAAGTTCCTGGCAACTCCCACAGCTCAGTGCAATATAGTGTCTGTGTGTGTCTGTGTGTGTGTGTGTGTGTGTCTGTGTGTGTGTGTGCGCGCATATGTATGTGATTGGCCACTTACTGAGCATTATTGACGGATTCTGGATAACTGTGTATGACCCTGATTGCTTATCATGTTTTGCACCATCTTTCCCCTTTGTCTCGGCTTTCTTCATTGGCTGATCTGACCACTTGGTTTCTGACTGTTGTTCCTGTCCCTTAACCACGCTAATGGATTTCCCTTTTTGCCTGGTGACTTCACGAGCTGCCGAAAAAAGTAAATGGACCCTGCTGCACTTCAATCCTAGAGTGTTCATTATAGCCACATGAAAACAGAATTGTTCCCTTTCTTTTTTCATTTTATAGAATATGGGTTTATTTACTTTTTTAGGTCTATAATTTGAGAAATTTATTGAAGAAAATGAAACTCGGTCATATGATGTTAGAGGATCTTTATTGAGGTCCACTTGCACTGGACGGATCTGGGCCTTCATGTTTGACAAGGCTGGCCACACAGCTGCCACCGTGCTGCTCCCCATGAGCATCATTCACCCTGCAGCTCTGTCTTGGGATATAATCCCAATAATCAGTATGATAATCAGTATGGTGCAACTGTACCCTGACTGGTTACAGCTTCCTGCTGCAGTTGCACCCTTTCTTTGGGAACTGCAAGGCTTGTACCAGCTTTGAATGGGTAAAAGGAGACATATGACAGACTTATCCAGTATTATTATGATCTAATACTTTCGTATTTTTGGAGCTTATTTTAAAGGCATCCACCAGGGGGAGCCATGTACACAGTCTGGCCTTTCTGTGACCCAGGTAATGTTGTGTTTCTTTGCTCAGTTCAGCAGTCATATTTTTGATTATTCACTTCTGCTGTTGTAATTGTCTCACCCCTCTCAACTTTCACATCAACTGCTAAAAGAAATGTAATGAGTAAATCTGGAGACCTGTCAGCTGCACTAAATCCTGGTCACGTGCCCCCGCACCACAACCCGATACAAACGTTCTTCGTCATGTCATTCTAGTTCTAGCCCTTTAAGAGCGATGTCAGTGGATACTTCTCCAGTCTGAGGATGCTCATTACTGCCTGAGCTACTCATTAGCTGAGTGTAAATGATCCTAAAACAATTTATTTTGGCAAGCTTTACTTCAGCCTCATCGGTTAATTAATGTTAAGAGAGAAATACAGATTTTTCCAAAATACATGCTGGAATAATAGTTATTCTAAAATAAAAACATAAATTAAGGGTAATGGACTGAGGTTGTCAGTTATGTTCATTATGAATGTCATTATGGCCTAGAATGCTGCTGTTGGCTGCTAATGTCTTTCATGAGCCCCTTCAACTGCTCCAGTGGCTCACCGTGAAGGAGCTAAAGGTCTGTGTTTAGAAGGCTATCCTCAGTTTGCTAGTCTTCAGTATTCAGTCCTAATGTCATGTGATGCTGGATGGCTGCGTTGTAACCATGTACGTTCATGTACAACGTGCACAGACAAACAAACTATATGCAATGTGCAATCATTTCTTGCATAATTGATTCAAACTGGTTACTTTATCTCAGAGATAAGACAACAGCTCAGGAAAATCGGTTCATAGATTGTTGCTGATATATAAAGTAGAGGGTTTAATGCTTTTGTAAACTGCAAAAACAGAGCACATTTTGAAAATGCCAGTAAGCCAGACAGGACCACTGCATGTTTGGAGAAATATTGTTTGAAGTTGTTTCTTGCAAAGTGCACTGATTTTCTTTTTCACATCAGTCTTATACTCATAGAGTTATTTTTTGTGGTTTGATATATGTCCCTGCTTCCTTCCTGATGGGTTTCACTTCCTCCCACAGTGGGTTTCAGGTCTGTCTTCAACATTCCTGCGAAGCTGTTTACCCATTTTGGTCATTGTGGGAAAGGTAGAGACGGAAGTGAAACATTCTAATTTCCAGTCCATAATTCAATTCCGATTGGGTCGCTCTGGGTGAAGCTTTCTTCATTTTGTGGAGCCAAGAATGATAGGCTTGTTACCAAGAGGCTTCCAGCATCCGTTAATGCCATCTGCTGAAACATTGTTAGATCGCAGGGTGGAATCGGGGCGGACGGCATATATGAGTGCATGTGGGGGGGGGGGGACAGGTAGCAGAACCCACAAAATGAGACATTGGGACCATGTTCCCACTAAAGGAGAGATGCATCTTCTTTTGAAAAAGTGCCAGTCCAGTTGTGTAGTCAGTTGTCATCTGTTTATGAGATATTGATTGTATTGTAATTAAGGTAAAGATAAAGTCAATTGTAATGGTTGTTAAACATTCCTGAGGGTTGCTGGCAGCTCTGTTCTTGCAGAAGTCCAAAACATGCTGATAGATCACATGACTGCACTTACGTATGTGTCGCTCTGACCTGCAAACTAACTCTGGTCTCATATCAGATTATTTGTTCGCGGCTCTTGTCCTGGGTTCCAGCAGACTCCGTCACATATGCCATAACCCGATCCCTTGGTGAGTTCCTTCCCTAATAGACACTGATGTCAGTTCATTTTCATTTTGTCTGATTTTTTCAATCATTGCTGTTGGCGAATCTTTTCAAAGCAGCATAAGAGCATGTTTTGAGCTTTCCTCAAAATAGGCTGCAATTAAACATTGTAAAAACCTTGTTTGACTTCTTGGACAGCAGTAGGTGAATCAGACTTCAAATTTCAGTGCTGTCCTTCAGCATGAATACGGGAGGAATCCTGATGTAAACACAGATTTCCATTCTTACACAGTGTGAAGGTTACCTTAACCATTTCTGGTTTTTTATGTCATCAGTAAAACATTTACAGTGTTTATTATCCTTATCACACTTATTACTGAAGTGATACCATTTCTATTCCGGTGATTTTGCTTGAAGACAGGTCTGGTTCTGTAAGTTAATGGGGGACAAATGACATTCGATTGACTTGGGTTTAGCTTGAAAGGAGAAGAGAAAATGGAGAAAGAATTTAAAAAGCGCTGAGCGTGCAGGTGTTGCCTTCGCTTACATTGACAAATGGAGCAAACATCCTGTTTACAGCAGATGCTGTCTGGCATTTATGAAAGGCTCTGTGAACCCCATCTCCTCATTGGAGTGGAGCATTCAGACCAGGAAATTAGAACAGCGTTGCTCTAGTGGAACATGCATGTCTGCTGTCTTTCCACCACTGTGGAGGTTTATTGTGCAGAACTGTCAGGACTGCTGCACAGAGAGTCCTATTATATTTCGGTTTTATCTTAGATGGCCATCTTTATTTTCTAACGTTGCCTCAGTCTGTGACATACTTTCTTCTTTAATCTCTGAAACCTGACCGTTCCTGCTACGTGGTTCTCCTGTAGCAGCATGACCCCGGGTTCAGATTGAGATGTCACTGCTTGTGTGAGAAGATGATCTCACTTTCTTCCACTTGTCTTCTTTCATAAGTTTCTGGCTTCCACATTTCAGATCATATTCTGGTAGTCACTGCATTAGACTGACTGTGCCAAGAATGGTTGTTCTGAAAAATATGCTGACTTGACATTTGCATTCATTAACTTAAAAGATACAATCGATGTTTATATGATTTTCTTTTTCTCTTAAGGTTCTGTGTAATGACATTTTATTTTCGGTCTCTTGGAATTCTCATTTCCTGTGCACATTGAGCAAGACGTGCTTTGAGTGGGCCCTGGGGTATCCTCCTGCGGTTACATTACCAGTCAGGGCCACATGTTTGTGGTGGCACAGGGCCGTTCACACATCGCCACAGGCCACTCAATCTCATTCACTTACACCCTCACTCACGTCCATGCTTTCATTCTTCCTCTTTCACTGTAAGACACCCTCCGAGCCCTCCTGACAGTACAACCAACAGAAGGATGGCATTAGCAAACCTCACTAATGGCCTTTGCGTCCCCCAGCGAGCTGAGGGACTTGACTGACAGAGCCTGTCACTGCTGGGTAATGGAGGCCACAGCCTCAGGGCGATGGAAATCACTGTCTCAGGGCAATGGAGACCACACCCTCAAGGCGATGGAGACTGAGGCAGCAATATCATCTTTGTGCCATATTTCTCAGTCTGGCACTGGGATTTGCCTAATTCATGGCTTGTGAACAAACATTGTTTTATAGGACTTGGTTAGTGTCAGTACAGAGGAGTCCTCCTTTTGTCCAATGCACTATACCAAGACTGCTCATCAGTGAGCTATTTTTATAGGCCATTTATTATAACCAATATAAACTCCGCCTGTTGATAGCGCAGATGCTTCTGGGTATCTGTGAATCCTCATAATGTTTAATGTATACCCAACATCTGCATGAGTCACTAAACCACTTTACTTCATATTATACCTTTCAGCATAAATGAACAAAGTCATGATTGTTGCTGAGAGTTGGCTGCTACACCCCCTGCATCTACAGCTGCCATTTGGCCAAATTCCTTCTTTTGATTATATTTAATGACTCAGCTTCTATGGAAAACTTTGTACGAGATCAATATATTTGTTAATCTGGACTAAACAATAGATTACAGGATACATTCAGCACATTTAGTAGCGTGACCGTTAACAGGAAGTGAAAGAGAGTGTCACACCCTCAAGGTGGATTCACATGTGCCCTTCCCAGAATCCACCTGTGTCACCAGGTTGGTGACAGAGGTTGACCTGTTCTGCCTGAACTCCTACACCCCAAGGCTGTTCCCCTCAGATCTTAGTTGGCTGTTACTGCTAAACATGGTGGGCACAGACAGAATTCACAGTGCATGTTTTACTGGCTAGTTGACCTAGGACATTTGGAAGGTCCAATGCACAAATGGACTAACCCATAATTTTATTTATTTTTCAGTTTCTGTGCCAGTCACTTCTAAATGTAAATATGTAAGTGTTGTCAAATGAGCTGAACTTGTATCCAGAACTAGGGTTAGCCTGTGTGTCCATCAGACCATCATTTTGTAAATACTCTCCAGGAAGCTTGCCCTCAGCCAAGATTACAGTCAGTGTCAGGCGGATCTCTGGTGTCTCTCTGAAATACAGGCCTGATTGATGGGGTCTAGTGTAGTGGACAGAGCCCTGAGACAGCATTTACATATCAGCTACTTCAATAGACAAGGAGAGATTCTGGTGCTGCTGCCTGCAGTTGTGTGGTTTGAACTCTCCCAAAAGAGTAATATCGATTACTCTTAATTTATGTGAGTCACGAGTGTTTTCGGTGAACTCTGTTTCTCTCATCGAAGTGGTGCAAGCTGCGCCGAAAGTCTTTCAAACCAGATATTTAGATCATTTGACGCATATAGATTCTGGTGAAGTGAGATTCTAACAGTGAGCTGAAGTATTTGTTAGAAAACTCTAGTCAGAACAGATAAATATATATTTTAGTCTCAAAAATAATACGTAAAAATGGGAAGATGGTCATGACAGGGTCCGGTTTCAGTCTTTCAGTCTGCGACCATAACATTTATAGCAAATGCCAGACACTAGTAAACCTTTGCCAAGCAGAGGAAAGGAGCTTGTGGAATGTGCTCCAGGAACCAAAGACAATATTCCTGCGACCTGTTAAATGTTACAATATGTTTTTCTGATGAGCAGTTCAGCTTTGCTGAAACTGACTCTTCAGAGCAGATCCAGGGGGTTTTACTCAGATCCCTCTTTTGCCAAAGTTCTTCACTTGCCCATTTTGGCCGTTAGGCATCAGGAGAATATGAGAGATGAGATGGAACTTCTCTTCAGATGATTTGACCATTAGCATACCAGAATGTGGCAGTTCAGAGCTGGTCCCAGTAGCCATCGCAGTCTTTCCCTCCACAATTTGCTTCTGCAGGACTGGTTCCTGAGTATTTTAAGATCAGCCCAGATATCTTCAGTCTGAGACCTGCTCCTTCTTATATCCCAGACTGTTCAGGCTTGTTCTAGCGTTTGTGTTCTATCTCCGTAGCTCCTTCTCCAGCACAGCCTCACAGATCTCTACCCACGCTAGGCCTTGGTGTCTACAGCTTATCAACAGCAATACAATAACCTCTGGATACAATCTGTATCAACCACTTACACAGCACTGCTGTAACACAGATAGACAGCATCGATTTCACACATTCGTCAAGATGAACCCAATTACACATTCTCTTGTGATTCTGTTGTTTAGATTAGATGGAATGTTGGAGTATTGGAAGTGTTAATGTTTTTGGAAAACTGATTTGAATTAACATTCCTAATTTTAATATTCAACTTTTTGAAAGTTTGCAGATTCTGTTCTCCATTTGCTTCCTTTTATTTAGAGATTAATATGTTCCTGCATGTTCTTCTCCCTGAAATGATAGTGTCATGTGTTGCTGAACATGATTTGATGGGTGAACCCTCAGTGTCCAGCATCATGTGGTCTCGCTCCTCCTCCCCCCCATAATACTGACCGGCTGCCTACTGTGTTTGACCCTGGCTGGTTTCTTCTTCAGATTTCTTACCCTGGTACCGTGCTTTGGATTAGTCTACTGATCAAATCGTTTCTGTGGCTCTCAACCATTCTCCTTCTTCCTGCACCCCATCTCCCTGATACTGATATGGATTGTTTGTTTCTCTGCCTCCCTGGAGCTCACTTTTGCCCATTTTTGACTCTGATTCTGAGTGTCTACTAAAACATTGTTCTCTACGATTGGATCCTCGCTGCCCCCATCATTACAGTACCCATCATTAAGGTACCCATACAGTACCCATCTATCAGCTACACCTGCTTGTTAATGTGAGCAGCCTTCTCCTATACACAGAAAATCATTGTGTTATGAAATCTCAATGTATTTGAAGTTAGATGGTACATTGTATTAGTCGGAATACATGTAACTAGAGGTGACGGGTAACTGAGGAATCTGCCGTCATGTATGTGAGAATGTGACCTTGAGTCCCTTCAGTCTGCCACGTCTGCCCCACAGGTACCTGGTGATGGAGTTGATGGATGCCAACCTGTGCCAAGTGATCCAGATGGAGCTGGACCACGAGCACCTGTCCTACCTGCTTTACCAGATGCTGTGTGGCATCAAACACCTTCACTCTGCTGGAATCGTCCACAGGGTGGGGCTCTTTTCTTGATTTTTTTTTTTTTTTTTTTTTCTTCGACAGGCTTCCTGTTATCAATGTCAAATTCACTCACACCAGAGTGTTACCTCCTGTGTGTGAAACTTGCTTTGA
>JAACJT020000028.1:6011732-6031603 GCA_009936485.2 Gymnarchus niloticus | reverse complement strand
AACATCATAGTCCACAGGGGCTCCTGTCTGATCTCGTCTGTCAACCTGTCCATCACCATTGCAAATAAGAAAGGGCTGAGAGCTGATCCTTGATGTAATTCTCCCTCTACCTTGAATGCATCTGTCACTCCTACCGCAGACCTCAGCACTGTCACACTGCCCTCGTACATATCGTATACCATTCTTACATACTTCTCTGCCACTCCCAACTTCCTCATACAATATCACAACTCCTCTCTAGGCACTCAGTCATATGCTTTCTCTTAGTCCACAAAGACACAATGCAACTCCTTCTGTCCTTCTCTATATTTCTCCATCAACACCCTCAGAGCGAAAATCGCCTCTGTAGTGCTCATTCCTGGCATGAAACCATACTGCTGCTCACTAATCATCACCTCCCTTCTAAACCTAGCTTCCACTACTCTTTCCCATAACTTCATGCTGTGGCTAATCAATTTTATCCCTCTGCAGTTACTACAATTCTGCACATCACCCTTATTCTTAAAAATCTGTACCAGTACACTTCTTCTCCACTCCTTAGTCATCCTCTCACTTTCCAAGATTGTGTTAAACAATCTGGTTAGAAACTCCACTGCCATTTCTCCTAAACACCTCCATTCTTCCACAGGTATGGCATCTGGACCAACAGCCTTTCCATTCTTCATCTTCTTCATAGCTGTCCTTACTTCCTCCTTGCTAATCCATTGCACTTCATGATTCACTATCTCCACATCATCCAACCTTCTCTGTCTCTCATTCTCTTCATTCATCAGCCCCTGAAAGTACTCTTTCCATCAGCTCAACACACTCTCCTCGCTTGTGAGGTTTCCATCACTATCTTTTATCACCCTAAGCTACTGCACATCTTTCCCAGCTCAGTCCCTCTACCTAACCAATCGGTACAGGGCCTTTTCTCCCTCCTTAGTGTCCAGCCTCTCATACAACTCGCCATACGCCTTAACTTTAGCCTTCGCCACCTCTCTCTTCACCTTACGCCTCATCTCCTTGAACTCGTCTACTTTCTTCATCTCTCTGACTATCCCACTTATTCTTCACCAACCTCTTCCTCTCTATACTCTCCTGTACTTTCTCATTCCACCACCAGGTTTCCTTGTCCTCCTTCCTCTGACTAGATGTCACACCAAGCACCTTTCTAGCTGTCTCCCTTACCACTTCTGCTGTAGTTGCCCAGCTATCTGGTACGTCTTTACTGCCATCCAGTGCCTCTCTTAACTCCTCCCTGAACTCCACCTTACAGTCTTCCGTTTTCAACTTCCACCATTTGATCCTTGGCTCTGCCCTCAGTCTTCTCCTCTTCTTGATCTCCAAAGTCATCCTACAGACCACCATCCTATGCTGCCCAACTATGCTTTCCCCTGCCACCACTTTACAGTCTCCAATCTCCTTCAGACTGACCCTCCTACATAAGATATAATCCACCCGTGTGCATCTTCCTCCACTCTTGTACATCACCCTGTGTTCCTTCCTCTTCTTAAAATATGTATTCACCACAGCCATGTCCATCCTTTTCCCAAAATCCACTACCATCTGACCTTCTGCATTCCTCTCCTTGACCCCATACCTACCCATCACCTCCTCATCCCCTCTGTTCCCTTCACCAACATGTCCATTGAGATCCACTCCAATCACCAATCTCTCTCCTTTGGGTACACTCTCCACCACTTCATCCAATTCACCGCAAACTTTTCTTTCTCAATGGCACTACTAAAGCAAATCAAGTAAAACCACATCATCCAGTGGTCCAACTGCAGGGGCCTCAAATATCCATCCTCCACCCCAGCCTCTTGGGTTATGATGCAGCCCCATTAGAAGATGGAAAACTCTCATTACCGTAAAGACCTGCTCTCTGCCAAATGGCTAAAAACTTATCACGTGACAAGGATCCATTCCTGATGCCGGCTCTTTACACATCCCCCCACAGTTGGTCATGTCCCCATATGCTCAATCAAGTCTCCCAAACTGTTGGTCACATTCACTTGGACCCCATGTGCTTGGTCATATGTGTTCAGTTACGTCCCCAGTACACTTGCTCACATCCCCAGTATGCTTGGTCACGTCCCCAATACACTCAATCATGTATACTCGGTTACGTCTCCAGTACACTCAGTCATGTACACTAAGTCACGTCCCAAGTCTTTCCATGATGAGCACAGCCTCACGTCCTTCCCCTCCTGTCTCAGTTCCATGTCCTACAGCACATATTCCAGCTGAAAACTTGAATTGCCCACCTGAATTACTTCTCTTTTGTAATCAGGCAATCAGATTCCTGGTGTTCAGTAGCTACACCCGCAGACAGCTTCAACATGGACGTCGCCCCTCCGACCCAGAGAAGATCACAGCTGCTTACATCTGAAGGAGAGGCGAAGTCTCAAGGTCTGTTTGATTAAAACTAGCGTGAATGACTTCTGACACCTTATTACCCGGCGCCCGTAGTGATGTACTGCTGTTGGGAGATTGTACATATTGATTTCCTGCCTCATTACACTTCCTGTTTAACGATGCCATCGCACTCGCTTATATACCAAGAGTCACAAATGACTCTGCATAATGCAAACATAACAGTCGAAGACAATAATGGAAACATTAATATTATTCAGCTGCATGCCTATTACTGAACTGTGGCACATCTGATATCACGTTTTAAAGGTAATATTTTATGATAGCTACAAAACATAACATTTTTATTGGATTTTAAAAAAAGGCATTTTTTAGTAAACAATTTATTGTTGTTTATTAAAAATGTATGCATTGATAATAGTGCATTAAATGTGCGATCCCGTCAAGAGAATGCTAAGGAAAGAGATAAAACCATTGCAGAAAGAAATGGAGCAAAGTAACAGATAAAATCAGTACATCTGACACTTCCCATGTTCAAATGAAAAGTAATAAAATGATTCTTCGAGTGGCTTTTCCTGCCCTTGCCAGCCAAAAAAATCCACCTTCATCCTTCCAGAACTGTGGTGGCTATCCCAGGCAGCACAAGGGTAACCCTGGACCTATATTAGCATTTTAAATGAAACTCTGTAAGCTAAACATAACCTATGTGGCATTATGTTGCAAAGAGTGAGCCACCTGATCAATTTCTGACTTTATGCCAAGTAGTTAACATACTGTGCAGAATATACACCCATGAATCCATCAATCACCCAACTCCGAATCTGGTAAGTAGTGATGAGACAAATGAAGCTTCAAAACCCATGGTGGTTGGGAGGATCTCAAACTAACCAATCAATGCTGGCGATGAATGAGGCTTCACAACACAAAGTGGGTGGGAGTATTGCCAGCACTGATTGGTAGTTCAGGATACTCCCTTCCACCACGGGTTTTGAGGCCTCATTTGTCCCATTATGGCCAGTAAGAGTAGAGGGGTAGGAGCCTATTCCAAGGAACATAGGGAGCAGGGCAGGACGACACCGTTTTCCCCAATTTAACTATGAGGGGGTCGTCTTAAATAACACTTGTAAGATCAAACAGCACAAATTTTATCCACTAAAAAAAAAAAAAAAAAAAAAAAGCCAAACCTCATCAAGGCAAAAAAAAAAAAAATAGAAAAAGATAATTATTACCAGGTGATTAGTGAAGATAATGCAGATTAATCAAAGTGTAGTCATTTGTGCGTATTTTTTTTCATACAAGTATATGCCTTCCGATCAATGTTACTATGAGGCTGAATGTTTTGCACATTTCTATGACTGGCCGACTGAAGGCTAATAAACATTCTCCTTTCAGTGATTACGATGTGACTCTGGCAGCCGACACAAGGGAGACGACTTACTGACAGGAGTAATCCGGCGTATTGACACTGGCTGAGCGGCAGGCCACATGCTGGCCCTGGTTCACGCCATGTGCCTTCCCAAATGGAGCCGGGCCGTCGAATCAGAACCGCACTCCCCCTACCCGCTAATTAGCCTGTGGCAACATTTCCCCATTTGAAGGTGGCATTTGAAATGAAAATGTTAATGTGCCTTCTCTCGGAAAAAGTAATAAGCGACGGCTGAATAAAAAGGGGAAGGGAGATGGAACGTGGGGTCGTGACATCCGAGGGGCGTGCAGCTGCAGGAGAACCGGCCAACTGCTTGTTCGAGATCACGTTCTGATTCGGACCTGAAACAGTACCTACTGGGCATCGGACTAACAGTGGCACCAGAGCCAGGCTGTACTGTAGGTATGCTAAGCCGAATCTTCTCAGGCCTGCCTGTAGAGGAGACAGACACCAGTGCACTGATGTATCCCAGGGGGTCAATAAAAATGAGATGAGAATCCTAGAAGTTGATCTGTGAGTCTCTGTAATGTAACAGATTAATATTTCATCCATTAAAAAGAACACATCAAGAAATTTAAAGGTCCATTCATTTTCCCAAAACCGGGAAAAAGCCCTGAAGAGGCATTCCATCCATCCATCCATCCATCCATCCATCCATCCATCCATCCATCCATCCATCTTTCTTGGTTAGGACATCTGAAGCCTTCCAGCTAGTCAGAGTGCAAATGTTTTCCAATCATCCAACAGCAATGCCCGCAATGTCTCCGGAAAAGCATGTTGTTGGACATGGGAGGAAACCAAGGTGTGCAAAGTCTCACGTAAAAAAACTCCAATCTGGAGCCAAACTACAAACTGTAACACTAGTGGTATGATGCAGCGCTGCCACTTGTAACAGCCTGCATTCCTGTACCTGCTTCATTATTCATGACGCATCACATTACCTGCAAGAGTCTTGGTAGTGTGGATGAGATAAAAAAAAAAAATCACGAGCCACAAACACATAAATAAGTAGGCATAACATTCCTATAAGAGGAAGTTTATGCACGTGCAACACCTTTCTTTCACAAATTAGAGTGTGCTGGTAAAATGTAGCTGGCTGTATTCTATACAACTCAACTTTAGGGTCTGCATGTTCATTAATTAGGATGGTAAGGGGATCTGCTGTTATACCCTTGTACAGGATTGGAAAATAAATATACGTAAATATAAATAAAGGTGGCTTGGTAAAATCAGCTAACGTAAAATAATCTTCCATGTCAGTTGTACCACTGAAGAACTTCGATTAATTTTGGTCGGCTGGTCAATCTGTCCAGCCATCCATCTTGTAACCACTTATCCTGGTCAGAGTTGTGGGCACTATGTACTATAATTAGCAATGGGACAAATGAGGCTTCAACACCCTTCAATACTCCTACCCACCACAGGTTTTTAAGCCTCATGTGACCCATCACTAATTGTAAATGCAAATAACCCATTGTGTATAAAGATTATGAACTGATTAAACAACGTCCACACTGAAGATTATGCAAAATCTACATTTTAGAGAAGTGATGGCAGCCACATTGAAAGAATCACTGAAGGCTAAACAGAACTATTTGATCTAAGCCTTACACCACATACATGGCATGGTCGATTTTGAATAAAATTATCTTTAGTTAAACAGCAGCAAAGGTAGCAACAGTAAACAAGCTTGTTTTTGTCTGCCGAAGTTAAAGGACTCAGAGGGTTCATTCATTTTCATGTTTATGTCCTAGTAGCAGAAAATCAGAAAAAAAAAAAAATCACTTCAGCCCTTTAAGACGCCCCTCTATTTAATACATGCCAGATCATGTGACATCACATTTCAGTTGGTCTAAACTTTTTCTCCTCACCTACATTTATTAACCAGAGCTTTTAATTCAGCTCCTCCCTTCACTTGGCCTGAACTGTTCAATTTTCACTGTTGTTATTATATCAGATTTATCAGGACAGACTCGATTTGACAAGACAGATACAGTCAGTGGAAGGTTAGGCTATTTAGTTACAGTTTCTTGGTAATGCAAGCAGCCTGCTCCTATAAACAGAGAATCATGTGGCTGAATTTGCATATACCAAATAGCTAAGAACCGTGATCCATGGCGACTTAGAACATGGTGTCATTGTTCATGTCAGACGTGGTGGTTCCAGCACCTTCCCGATATTTTCACACACAAAAAGTTTCTAGAGTTTACAAAAATTGGTGTGAAAAACAGAAAAACTAAACAAAGAAAACACATTGAGTAAAGGGCATTTCTGTGGGCAAAAGCACCTTGTTAATGAGAGAGGTCAGAGGAGAATGGCCAGACTCATTAAAGCTAACAGGAAGGCCACAAGAGCAAAAATAATAGCTCAGTACAACAATGTTGTGCAGAGAAGGCTTCTCTGAACACACGAGTCGTCTAACCTTGAAGTTGTCCTGGAGATAAAAGGACGTCATACCTGGTACTACATAGGTGTACCAGACCACTGAGTGTTTGTATGTCTCATCAGTTGTCTCAGCCATTTAGCAGTGGACAAAGATCTATGCCTCATTAAAAAATTTAATGGAAGCATAAGGTGCCCCAATTACTTTCTACTCACAGGAAAGACCACAATGCACATTCCAGAGTGATTATTCTCCAAAACTCTACAGGGAGATCATCATTACATATCATTAGAAATAATACAAAAACAAAATGATAGTCTACTGCTCATGAAAGGATAATATAATGGAAAGTCCATGACCATCTTAGAGTAACTGAATCACATGAATCAGGACAGACCACGGTGTTGCATGGGGTTTCTGACGTGGTTTTTAGTGACCCACAGTCATGTTCTGGTTGGCTGCGTTCACCAGTGAAAGCATACATCACATCCATGCAAATTTACATTTCAGATTTCAGTGGCACCTTACTGCCCTTGCGAAATGGAAACAGAGAGATTTTCAGATTAGTAAAAGTTAAAGATTATTCTTAAATCACACAGATTAGTAAAAATTAAATATTATTCTTAAATCACACACAATCCATAGCACAAACACGTTAAATGAGCTACGGTGCCACAGTAGGCGTTAAGGAATCGACTGCTCCTACAGATGGGTGTCGTTTTAAACCACAAGCAGACATACTGCTGTACTGTCTGCTAGAATCTCGTACAGATATCCTTTTTATGTTATGGCAACTGTACAATAAAAATTGCACCCTTCACGCAGCTAGAAAAGAAATTCTATATAGACTCAAAATTTCAGCATTCAAAACACACCCAATAACAATTATCATATTATTTAACTGAATTAATAATTATAAATAATCCAAATTATGTATATCATCCAATAATTAATATATTGCAAAATGATAATTGCATACAAATAATTACAATAAAGTGTGCAAAAGGTATTTTCTAACCCTACATGCTGGAACAATTCTTAAATGGATGAGGATTTTATATATATGCTAATTACATCTACTTTTTGCAGCAAGAATAAAAAATATTCATGAGGATAAGGCAAATGAAGACCTGCTGAGATTTATCAAAACTGGTCACGACTTTGAATGCAAGTTCTCAACGCTGCTCCTGGAGGACCCACTCTTAGACTGGATTTTGTTCCAGTTGGCCTCTTAATTAATGACGCCTGATTGAATGAATCACACAGTTCAAATCAGGTTAAAACGAACACATTAGCTGAGAAACGCTCAGCCATTTGGGGATTGAGGGGTGCTGGAGCTTTCAGATCAACATGGGCAAAATGGAGCCCATGAATCGTGTTAAATACGGGGGCTCTGATAAACAGCATAGAAGGCCACACACAGGTACTTTGGTCACCTGTATTCTAATGTACAAATAACCCAGAACCTGGCCCCTAAAACAGAAAACAGAGCAGATTTTCAATTACTCTGAGTCAGGGGATTGTGAAGTGTTTTACCTAAAGATCCAAATAACAAACTTGGTACCATGCTAGGACCCAAGAATAGGATTGCCACAAAGATAGCCCAATTATGCAGAGACCCATCGCAAGCACATTGGGTCCAGACCCAAAGTTAAGGAACGCTGCTCTGAGTAATTAGCGATCACCTAAAAGTCAATCTAGGACTTTCAGCAGTTAACTATTTAATTCAATGCATGACAATTAAGTTGTAACATTGGAATTCAAGTGTCACAAATGATCAGACATATTTTATTGGGCTTGGAACAATTTTGGAACATTTACAGTTAGAAAGTGAAGTCCCAGACCTTTGCAGTAATGTGATTTGAATAGTAGCTCAGTTGAATCTATGATTTTATAACCTTTTAAAATAGTAAAGTCGTTCAATATTTCAAATGGTCCGACCCAACAAAGGCTACAAGCACAGGGTTATTCTCATATTTACACAGATATATTGTATGAATTAGTCAAGTTCTTTCTTGATGTGAACTTCTAAAAATGCTAAAACAGTAATATCTTTTATTCTCTTTTATAATTCATTTTGCTTAAAGAATAGCTCCATAAATTGTGATTGGCTGGATTTATTTATGTCAGGCCCCCATTAGTTCAGCTGGCTGTATAAGTTAGCACGGCAGAGCTTCACAGACTTGCCCTTCCAACAAATGTAACCAGATCTCTAACTCCTGCTGTTACTGGTACTCAAGGTCCAGCCATGTACACATGCATCATAGAGCTTTCTTTATTACATTTGCTACATGAATCCCATCTTTTTTAAACAAAATTAAACCAATTGGGGTGTAAAAACATCTATGCGGTTACCGCCATGTCTGCTGTCCTTTAATTTCATCATGCCTGTTCTCCTCACCCCCCACACCCCTACAGGAGCTGCCAAAAAGGTGGGTCCGTTGATAAGGGAGAGGCCCCCCTTATCTATGATCTGCTTTATCACCACTCAGTGGGCCGAGATACGTACCGCGGACCAGTTTATTGAGCCCCTGGCTCAGGACAATAAAAAAGAAGCGACAATAAAAGATGGATAAAATAATAACAATAAGCGAAAATATGGCAGAAGATGACATAGGCACTCAGAGGCTCGCGTGTGCAGGAATGTAGGCTCAGTGGAAACTAGTGATGGGACAAATAAGGCTTCAAAACCCATGGTGGGTGTGACTATCCTGAACTACCCAATCAATGCTGGAGCTAAACGAGGCTTCAAAACCCGTGGTGGGTGTGACTATCCTGAACTACCCAATCAATGCTGGAGCTAAGTGAGGCTTCAAAACCCATGGGGGGGTGTGACTATCCTGAACTACCCAATCAATGCTGGAGCTAAACGAGGCTTCAAAACCCATGGTGGGAGTGACCATCCTGAACTACCCAATCAATGCTGGAGCTAAATGAGGCTTCAAAACCCATGGTGGGTGTGACCATCCTGAACTACCCAATCAATGCTGGAGCTAAATGAGTCTTCGCAACCCCTGGTGGGTGGGAGTATCCCTAACTACATCAGCATTGATTGGTTAGTTCGCAATACTCCCACCCTCCAGGGGTTTTGAAGTCTTCTTCGTTTCATCACTAGTGGAAACCCATCAGAAGAGAAGATGTGCTGCATATCTGGTCAAAATAACCTGAAGGCAGGAAGTGTTAAACCATACATTTGTCGGGACAGGCTCCTCAAATCCATGCCTTGCTTGTTTGTCCCATTAATTTATACAAATAAATGCATAAAGGCCTACAAGAGATGTATGAGAAAGTGTCCAGCACGTGCATCACAAGCCAGGAGTGCGCTTTTGATCGTCAGAAAGACTAAGATAGTCCTAATGTATGTTTTACTCGACATCTAAAAAGAGGCCTCTTTCTTTAAGGGTTTTCCCTTAAAATTTAGAAAAATGTGGGTCACTAAATCCAGGGGGCATTAAAGCACCACCAGACCTAAGTGTAGCTGCAAGATCAGAGGTTAGCTCTTTTACAGAAGACTGCGTGTGCTTCTTTAGTTACACCATATTTGTTTTTGCCAAATTAATTCTGCTCGAGCACATTGTGAAATCCATTATAATTGTATGAAAATCTTCTTAGCTCTGCAAATCAACCGTTCATCCACTGAGATTACTACTAAATATTAAAAGTAGCGATCTTGTTGATGAGAGAAGGCACATAAAATGCGAATTCGTGACACATACTGTATGTACAGACATGACCTAAGCTACATGTATTACTGGTAATAAACACTTAAAAAATGAAGCTATTGCAGAATTATTACACATGTTGGTAAGGAAATTTAAAATGTAAACAATAGAGTGACTTGTTAGTATTACTGGACATTGCTTTTCAGATAACATGTATAAAAATGTGTATCAGAAGGCTGGAAGGCAAAGAATTGGTGTTGTAATGAATTTAGTAGAGCAGGATTAGAAAACTGGCATCCCATTATTGAGGAAACATAAAGAAACCGGATCCATTACGCTAAAATCCAGATATAAAGAGGAGCTCCATAGGGAATTACTTCCTGCTGACAGCTAATCTTAGCGTGGTATAGACCTTTCAGAAAATCAGTAATATTTATTTTAAATATATGTTGCATCATTTCAAATCAATGGAATCGGTGTCTATGTCAAATGTGCCCAAGGCTCCACAGAGACAATGAATTTAAAGAACAAAATCCTTCCAAAAAACCAAGAACAAAGAAGGCTGTTATGCTTTTCAGAAACTCAGTCTCAAAAGATTGTTAAAATAAAATGACTCATTACAAGGGATTGGAAAAGCACGGGAATCCTCAGATGAGCACCATGCACAACACGTAGGCTACATACACAAATATGGAGACCTTCTTCCAACTTCCAGTTCAATTCAGAGAGATGCTTTTTATTAGTCCATTAGCTAAGCATCAGTCGTGACATTTTGTATGGTGTAGAGCTTTTGTGATAAACAAAATCTTAACACATCCTTTAGTGGATTATTCAGTCCATCACCAGCTCTCTGTAGACAACGCATATCTTCAAATTAACACCCCATTAGCCCCCACAGTTTTCTGGAACAATCCCTTTGTCTGAAGAGTGGTAAAGTTCACAGATAAGTACAACATGATATAATCTCTGCCGTTATTTCATATATTTCCAAGGCCTCCCAAAATGATTTCTGTAGCAAAGTCCATTTGTTTAAAGCTGCATTTCAACAGAGCTTTGTGGAAACTGAGAGATTAGGCCTGTATCTCTAAATGGTTCATTATTCAGAAATATGGCATATTTAAATATCAAATGCATTCTCCAAATTGGGAAGGACTATCAAAAGCTCCTTCTCTCAAATGTCATGACCGAGGGTCCTGGTTTAAATTTTGTAGCAAATCTTTGTGACCGAAATGGGATTGTTCGCACCTTCTTGCTAATTCGCCTCTTAGTTTAGAGAAAAAGAAAGGAAAATACCAAAACAATGATCTAAAATATTATGCAAGACATATGTAATAGTTAGGTCAGCTATATTTGTCTTGTTTTCAAAACGACTTAAAAGGTTTGCTTATACTGACCAAGATTATGATGAAATGATTGACACCTGAAGTCAGGAGGGTGAACAGCATCAGGTACCCCCCAGGTCTGCTCCCTCAAAGACACACATACACACACACACACACACACCAGCTTAACCTTTCCCGTCTTCTGATTTTTTCCTCTCCCCACTTCACCTCTAGAATCGTAATTAACAGCCATACATTGGCTACAGAGAGAGAGCACTGGCCCATCCTCACTGATCCCAGACGAGTCTCAGCTGGACTCTTACAGACGGCTGCTGAGCTTCACCCTCCCTGTCAGTAATCTCAGACCATCGGCATCATGCCTGAATTATGGACATCAATGCAGTAACTAGCAAACACACCGTCGGTGGCATAATTTATACGGCATGACACGTGATTCTCTTTTACTTTGATGGGGGAAAAAAAACCAAAAAACTACAGCTTCTCCCAGGATTAAACACTGACCTGGCATATGTTTCTGGAACTTTCCGAGACAACGTTTCGGTGTCAGATTTTAGATTTACCTATTTCCATTTAAACTATCATTCAAAAATTTCTCTCAACTCTTCATTATACAGCTTTTCCCATTTCACTATTACAAGGGCAGTGTGAGGAGTTATTCCCATGCTGATACTCATGTCCAGGCATAGTATGGAAAACAAAACAAAGCATCAGATCTGTGGATCCCTATTGATCAGTTTAATAAAAGGATTTAAAGGTTAAATGTTAGCGGATCTGGATGGCAGCAATTCGTGGATTTTTTCTCTTAGTTCCATGTGAGTGTGATCGTGGGAAGAGGTGAGGTCATCTATGATGTCACCAGACTGACACATTCCCTGGACTTCATGGCAAGTAGGCCTCTGGCTGTGTTGAGTATTTGTGTCTCATATTGCAGCTAATCAATAATTACTCAAGAATTATTTGCCTGAAGAATGAAAGAGGCAAAGAGGCAAATTACAATTTAGATCACTCAACCAAAAATTAATATATATGCTGGTTTGCTTAAATTTTAGACAAGTTAAATTGAGATTTGAGAGCACATTTTATTAGGAGATTTTAACCTGTAACAGTTTTAAAATAAAAATATAACTCAATACAACACTATTAAACTGACAGCATCCGCGAGCTCAGTTTAACGCGATTTAAATAAATATATTTGTCAAGAGCTCAATGAAAAACAAAACACCAATTAAACCAGAATTTCTGGATGGGGGGGGGGGGGGACGGACGACACTGAATGTTCTAGCACACACTGTGTTTGGTAGTATCTGTACTCAACACAGTAAAACCTATTTAAACATCCATCCACCTTGCAAGTATTCATCCAGTAAAGGGTCAGATGGTGGGCTGAAGTTTTATCCCAAGCAGCACATGGCACAAGACAAGAGACACCCTGGACGGGATGCTAGCACATAGAAGAGTACACACCAGTACACACCAGTACACACTATGGGCAAATTTAAAGAAAGTAGTTTACCTAACTGCATATCTTTGGATGGTGGGAGAAGCCAGAAGTACCAGGAAGAAAGCCATGCAAGACTGGGAGAACATGCAGAGAGAGCAGGGATAGGATTTGAAATTCCAGCACTGCAGGTGTGAGGTGACAATTCTCCCGTGAGCCACCATGCCACTCCTCCTACGTAAACATGCTTCCCATTAAAAAACATATTTTTATATTTATGAAGCACACCCTGAAGGCCTAGACTGAATACAGGACATTCGGTAGGTGTGCTGACATCACAGTCACCAGAAGTCCACATCACCTTCGTAGCATTTCATAACAACACAAAGGAGTGCCCATTTGGATGTCAAACACTAACTGTCATAAATGCACATTGCGTTCACGAGCAAGCCTTGAATTTCGTGATTATAGAAGAGCAAAAAAGCAAAATGGCTACCATGCTCCACAGCCCCTCATTCCAATGGTGGCTGGTGGTGTTTCAAACGGGGGAAACTCATTTTAGACCGATATCATAAAATTTGGCAATTATTGTCCCCCGCAACCTAGTTTGAAATAAACAAACAAACTTTACTAAACTGAAACAAGGAGCAAACTCAAGAACACTATATTTATGTTTATATTTACAGTAGGATATGTACAAATAAAAATAGTGGGCTATATCACTAGCAAATAACAGACTACGAGCAGCTGCTTGTCTCACGAAATCACTTGCCAAAAATCTGCTTGGGACTGAACTCAAAATGCTCCAATATCGAAACACTGTCAATCAAAAAGAGGTCCCGCCCCCCTGACAGTTCCTCCAATCATCATACAGCAGCCCAGCATCCTGGCCAGCCCACTGTCCCATTTATTCCCAGAGAAGCTGAGCTTCCCTGGAAATGACATTTTGAAGCATTTGTCCAATAAACGTCTAGCATTGCTGCACTGAAAACACAGCATGTTCTGAAGTGCCATTGAAGTCCAGTGAAGCTTCACTTCAATGGGGTTTAATGAATCATGTGGCCATGGGAATGTATGAATGAACGAGCCACGAAGCTGAACACATCTTAACGCGTTCTTTGTAAAAGCAATGTAAATACAACAGTACGTTTTTGACAATTTTTTTCATGACATTTCAGAGGAGGCAAGGCTTCCCTTGTAGTCTTAGAGCAGTCGCCTCTGACCCTTTCTCAAATGACGACAACGTGGAGAGGCGTTTCCAGAATATTCTCCACATAATTTCCTACTTATAGAAGGTGTGTCGTAATGGTAGTGAATGCTCACCTGTCAAACATTAGAACGTAACACAAACACACACACACAAAGAGAATGGTAGCTGTCAACCTTGTGGTACTGAGCTCCAACAAGGAGCACACTGGCTCGACAAAACTAAGAATTAGTCATGGTGACTGCGTGCCTGAATCCACTTTGAGTGTGACAGCCCAACCGGCAAAACAGCTACACGTGAAAGTCATTACAGTGCGACACAATTTAATTTCTTGCGACGTACCCAGACTTTTCATTTGTAACTAATGGGACTGGATACAGATGTCCTGCCTGGAGGATTTCTGGGTTAACTGAACCATGACATCATCGGTTGTCACATGGTCGGCCAGTCAATTTGAATTCAAACAGCCCAGACACAAAGAGATGTCACACGGCGCACTATGGAGCCTCACATTGCCGGCACCTTTTAGTGCGATTCTCATGGAGCCCGAGGCACGGCGGCAAATAAGGACATCGGTGACAGCAGCTTCTGTCTCCTTCAAGCTTTTTGGACATTGAAACACATCATGTAAGCACAACATCACTAGCCATCACAAGGGGGCTGCATACATTAGAGCTCTCATTTCACCTATAGCGCCCCCTAGAGTGAGGAAGTGTGCATAATCTCATGAAATGAGAAAAAAAATCAAAATATAAATCTTCCCTAAAGTCACAAAACATTCAAGGAGACAAATTCAGTATTCATGTCCAAAGCTGCATATCCAAGTTGAATGCATACATAATTACTGGAAATTCTCAACATGTTTTCACAGTAGCTGTTTTTAATCAGCATTAAGTATTGTGGGTTCGCAAAAAAGAAAGAGACCTACCTTTAAGCATTCATTAATACTTAAAGGCAAACAGCACACCACAATGATAATACTTCTTTGTTGTCAGATGTCGAAAAAGATTACTAACCAGGAAATAGATGCTGAGTGTGGAGGTGATTAAAACTAGGGAATATCAAAAATGAAAGAAAAATAAAAGAATGGAAGTCAGTTATTAAAAGCTCTGGCCTTTGGTTCCATGGCAAACAGGTTCTGTTCAGACAGTAAACGTGCTGCAGTACAGGAGGGCCAAGGGGCAGTTCTATTGTCATCTGCATTGTGAAAAATGCTGCATCGATTCATTCAGCTTAAATGAACATGAATCGCCCCTTGGAAAGTAATGGCTCAATTATCGAATCATCCATCCACCCATGCTCCAAACCCAGAATAGGGTCATGGTGAGACTGGAGATTATACCTGGAAGCAGATGTTACAAGGCAGAGAACACACTGGATGGGATGCCAGTCCACCGCAGGGCACATACACCCATGATGGGCAATTAAGATACAGCAATTTGAACCATGGGAGGAAACTAGAAGTACCTGAGGGGAAACCTGCACAACAGACGGAGAACATGCAAAACCCAAACACGCACAGCAGAGGTGAAATTCGAACCCCCAACCCTGGAGGTGTGCAGCGGAGGTTGCTACCCACTGAGCTGCTGCAGCACCAACAGATCAGAATAGAAACACAGACTAGGCCAATGTCTAATCTTCTAATCTCCACGAGTGTGATTCTGCCCACCGAGGACCGCTCACTGAAAGATGCCCTCTGGGTAGCGCCGCTTCCACGGTCACATGCGTGCGACTCGTTGGCAGTTCCTCCATCCGTCAGGCCAAGCTGTGAAAGCCCCCTAAATGAGACCCGGGCCTGCAGATCCAGCTGAGAGGAGTCAATGGTAGAGTCACTGTGCAGACATCAACCGAGACATTACACTTTTATTTATTGTGAGAATAAATAAGTGTGTGCGCCCTGCCCCAGCAACAGACTGGCATCCTGTTCAGGGTCTACACCTCCTCTGTGCCCTGTGCTGTCTAGGATAGACACCAGGCTCCCTTCAATTGATGGATGGATGGACAGATGGATGGATGTAGGAACAAAATAGTGCCAGCCGAAGCAAAAAAAAAAAACAGTAATCATTTTAATGTTCGTAAAAACACACATCAAATATAATCAGTCACTAGTAATGGGGCAGTCAATGGAAAAAAAAAGATTTCATTTATTGTGATTAGCTTCTGTGAAAACTGTATTTTACATTTGACACAGCTTTTTAATTGTTTAACAATTTCATGCCCACCAACATTAATGGGCGCACAACATCTGTAATGAAACTTTATGTTCTTTCTATAGTATCCATTGTACAACAACATTTGTGTTGATTTGCACTATGTGTAAGGTCTACTCACAGAATACCATACCAGAGAGGACTGCTGAATTTGTACTTTTTGGGTTCTTTCAGGAATGATACTAAGCTCTTGGAGTTGCCCGCAATCCTCTACCATGACACTAGGGGGTACACTGATATACCCCACTTTATTGGAATCAGTACAACAGTTGCTGCAAATGCATGGACAGGTGAAAAGACTGGATACATTTATAGAAAGGTAAGAGGGATTTTTCACATCAGAACATGAGGCACATCTTCCAGGTGACCACATGGCTGTATATCAAAGTTTGGCTAATGGTTTTATCCAGACTTCCATCCGTCTTCCAAATGCTTATCCTGGTCAGAATCACAGGGGAGCCTGCAGCCTATACCGAGAAGCATAGGCCATAAGGCTGGGGTACACTCCGGCCTGACATGACATTCCATGACATAACTGTATGGAAGCCCCTCCATACAAAGGAATGTCATTTCTTTTTTTTAAGCACATCCGCACTTCCCTCACGCAGGTAGATGCAGCGAAACTAAAGTTCTTGCAGGCAAAGTGAGTGATATTTCCAATGGATGTGATTTTACTGTCCCTGTTTGTAGGGAAACAATATGTAATTCAGGTCAGCTATTACTCGGCACGCACACTTTTACTGATATTAGCATCCTGCCGAATGGCTGCTTGGGGAATTGTAATTTCAATGTGGACGAGGGGCCCCAGAGAGGCCATGTCATCTTCTAACTGCTTCCACTCGCTTTTTAAAGCTCACCTATGTATCGCAGGCTCTTCCACATACTAAGCTGAGGATACTGTATAAATTACCAAGGATTCTGAACCTTTCTGTTGGGAATCCAGCTTAGATGTTAAACGACCAGGCCTGTGTGTGACGTCGGCAAATGAAAAACGGACGTCAAATAGATGACGGTAAACAAACGTGACAAAAGCATGCCTCCAGAAAAAAAGAACAAAATGGGATTCTAAGAAGGCTGCCCACTGCCTAGGCTTATTGGCCCTGGCATCCACTCATAGCGACGTGTAGTTCCACTTCTGCATCGTTCACTGGAACACTAGGATGCGTCACGAACAGATACGAGCGCAGACCAAAAAGAAAGAAGCACGTACCGAGGACCCTCGAAACAGGGAGGAGCTAAAGGTAGAGAGAGGCACCATTTACATTTGATAAAGAATAATACATGGGTGTCTGCCTCACACTGGCTTTCAGATATGAACTCAGAAGACCGAGAATCTATTCTATATTTAATCATCTGCGGAAATCTGAGAAAGCTGCCCTCGAAAGATAATGAAGTCTTTCGTTCACAGTGCCGAATAAAGAATAAAAAAAAACATTAAACATAAACTCAGAATTATCATGTATGGTACAGAACTGCGAGAATAGGCAGCAAGGATACAGAAGGGAAATAGCAAACATTTTCTGAAAGCCATTACCGTGCGCTCTGAACATAAACACTTCCTGACCTTGAAATCGCAGGTGCACAAAAGAAAGCACACCGGAATGCTACATATTCAGGCATTCTTCAGTCGAAAACAAACTGCTCACACTGAACCTTCATTGCCGTTCTTATGGAAATCATAATTACTATGACGGTGACGATGACTCCCACGCCGAAGATGAAATGACACAGAGCTCCAGGCTGATGCGGGATGCCACTGGACAGACAGACAGACAGACGGACGGACGGACAGACACGCTAAAGCCAACATGATAGTCATATTTGTAATTAGAGACTAAGGCCACCAAATTATTTTACTGTTACTGAGTTTTGCACGAGCGTATAAACTTTAAATATGAATGTGCTTGGATGCTGTTGGAGCTTCTGAATTTAAAGGCATGGCAAGCATCTGTATAATACTGACAAACCCCAGGGATCCCATATGAGCAGCAGGGCTCAATCCTTAGCCTCCTTATCATCAAGCAATTCGCCTCTTGGGACGTTCTAAAACGGAGGGGGGGCAGCATCAGGCTGATAACACCTCCAGTCACTGCAGGCAACACGAAAACTCAGCCAAAGTGAAATGCACATTTAAAAATCATTAAAAAAAGACAGAAACATATGGTGCAGCTTCATTTGTCGTTTCTTTCTCAAGTGACAAACTTCCATAAAGATGATTTGTATAATTGGCCATTTTAGATCATTAAACCTGCCATTATTTGTCATGAAAGCATTTGAAAATAAAAAGATGCAAGCCTATAAAAAAATAAAAAAAAAACAGGAATTACTGAACAGAAGCTCCATAGTTTTACCGCTGAAAAGTATGGAGTATAAGCTAAAATTGTCAGTATGCAAAATACATTTGTGGTCAGTTCCTACCAAGTTAGCATTTATTTAAATATTTTTTAGAAATGTGTGTCTGTGTTAAGCTTTATTTTCTTATTGCTGTGGACTGACATCCCTACTTCATGTGCTACAATTCCTTGGGCAGAGGCTCATGGCAACCCTATACTGGATGAACCCATAGTGGGTGGGAGTATCCTAAACTAACCAATCAATGATGGCGCTAAATGAGGCTTCCAAACCTGTAGTGGGTGGGAGCATCCTGAACTAACCAATCAATGCTGGCATAGTTCAAGATACTCCCACCCACCACAGATTCTTAAACCCTCATTTGTCCTCTCACTAACAGGAGATGGATGGAGGGCTGTCTTCTCTAGCTCTCCAGCAAAATGAAGGTTTTTGCTGTTTCTTCATAGTAGGGGGCACTTCACCGACAGCTCACTGAAAGGTGTTCAGGAGTATCCTGGGCAGTCTGAGGAGAGACTCGCACTGCCACAGAAATAAATGCCCTGAACCAGATACAGCTAAACGCTCACAGAGTAATGGATGGCTGGCCATCAAAACAGTCAGTTCATCAATAACTTTTACTTCTCTGAAAATCACACAGCCACAGGACGTGTTGGGAGAGCGAAAGCTTTTATTCATCTGTACCTGCTGTCACCAACCTACACATATACTTAGGGAAGCAGATCAAATGCAAAAAAAAACAAAAAAAAACACAAAGACTGCAGATCTCAAACCATGCCAAAAGCTAATGCCATATTAATCAAACCTGCAGCCATATTAATCAAATCCAGAGTGAGCCATTATACACACTGCCTTGCTCCACTGAAGTTACAGGAGTTGCTTTATCAGCTGTCCTGGTTTTTAATGTGCTGGTTATGAAAATCTCCACATCAGTTGTCTGGGCTCAAACGTATCCTAATTTATTGACAAAGGAGCTGTCTCAACACTCCGCAATACCTCAGTGCCCCAAACGCAGCAAAGTTCAGATGAAATGGCTGGCATCACAATTCAGTCCTTTGAAGGGTTTAAAAAAAGATACCATGCCGCGTTTGATTGTAACAAAGGCTGACAAGAGACTGAATTTGCTGAGTCATGATTTGTCACCTCAAAATGTGCAACATTTTACCGTGATCTGAAATAGCGAGTACCTTCAGGTTATTGCAGTAGTACAAAGAGATGAACAACATCTGTCCCATCCTGTTTGTGCGAAACACTAAGAGCTTCATCAGATGCTGAGAGAGGCTTTTGTGACACTATAGAGATAAGAAGTAAGCAAATACGAGGCCTAGGATGGGTTTTATGAAGAAATCGTCTCTAGAGTTCGACACAAGATGTAAAAAAAAAAAAAAAAAAAAAAAAAAAAAAAAAAAAAAAAAAAAATTCTTAGCCCACTTCTCAAACTTGTTTCAAAAATAAATTATTTTAGGTTAAGGGTTTTAAAAATTTTTTTTTTTTA
>JAACJT020000028.1:5995055-6009330 GCA_009936485.2 Gymnarchus niloticus | reverse complement strand
CCTGCCCCAGCCCGCTTGGTACGAATGAGAGGAGAAAATAAAAAAAGAAGAGTAAAAAAGAAAAAAAAAAAAAAAAAAAAAAAAAAAAAAAAAAAAAAAAAAAAAACTAATTCTTAGCCAGCTTCTCAAACTGGTTTCAAAGTGAATTACTTTAAGGTAAGGCTTTAGAAGACTTTTTATTTTTAAATACCTTGTATTTAAACTTTAATAAATACTGTTTATATAATCTATTTTGTGCTCCAAAGGTTACTTCGAAAAGCAATCATGTGACATTTTAGGTTCAACATGTGGACTCGCGAAGAGCCCTAACGGACCCAGATGTGGATCGACACCAAGCTTGTGACTCCTTAGGATTCCTCTGCTACGCCTCTAGCCAGTTTTCTGAATCAATACAACAGCATAGCAAAAAAGGGCAAACGCATGTTTCCATGTGTCTGCGAGACGAAAGCACCGCGTCGTTTCCAAGCGCCATGGGTCAAGCTAAAATCGGCACCGGACATCCCCAGCACTGTAGCACCAGGCGAGCGGGAGCGTCGATTCGTCAAACCGCCCGCTGGCAGAAGCGGACCAAAAAATGAGGCTGAGTGAATGCCACGGTGTCCCCAGGGCACTGTGCATCGCTATGGATATGGGGGAGAAATGAGCGTCTCTGAAATGAGCCACAGGTTTTCAGCATCACCGGGGCTCCCTTGCTCAGCGTGACGGACATGCTCCGTTTGTCGCCTCTTTCCCCCCGGACCCCCCATGCTGTTAGGGGCACTCAGGTGAGACGTACCTGCTCCTTCACAGATGCCAAGATAGCAGAGGTAGTCTCTGTCTCGGACGCTTCCCCGTTGGAGGTGTTCAGCACTGGGTTTAGCATGGTGGTCTTCTCCGTGTCAGATGGTTGGTCTGGTACTGGCATAGCTCCTGCGGGAATGATTTGACAAACGGCGGTTAGCCTGGCATCTCCAAAATACCATACAAAAATACGTAAATATAAAAGTGGCATCCGGTAATTCATACTTCAAGACTTCAGCCATGTCAGAGGCTGAAGTAATTAACTCAACAGCTAAGTTAACTCTACTTAAACCAGCAAGCGTCAGCTTCAGTCCTTAATGAAACCTGACCGATCTGGAGAGATGTGTTAACAGAAAGCAGTTAAGAGCTGAATGCGTGTTCAGGATGGATCACTGTTGCATGCCCCCCCCGACCGAGCAAGCTAAACATTCACATTAACACCAGCCCACAACAGGTCAACATAAAGTACTTCAAAGCCCAAAGCAGGCTGAATATACGCAATAAGAGCAATGCCTTACCCCTCTGCTTTAAATCATCCCGCCAATGACCGCAGATACAACAGGTGATAGAGAGTATAAACATTACATATTGTAATAATAAATGAACACAGAGGGTAGCTATCAGCCATACGGCACCCAGCTCAGGAACTGGAGAACTCCGCCAATGTAGTGCCACCATTAATAAAGAAAACTTTCCTCATAAGAGATGACAGCATGCTTCCATGGAGAAGAGGTCGCCGAGAAAATCTAATTATGTCTACTTAAGCCTCTGTTTTCTAAAAGCTAATCTAGTTTAATCTATCTTTCACACATTAGCATGCTGTGCCATATAAGTCACAGAGGAGTCTGCTGAGCAAACCTCTACAAACAAATGCACTGGCCTGGACTCTCACTGAGCCTCTTATTCCATCTTTTCTCAATTTCCAGAACGACGCACCTTAGCGCAACCCTTTATTTTTGGCTCAAAGCTCCGATTTAGCAAAAAAAAAAAAACACACGTGCCACAGAGGGAAAACCCAAAGCAGCCCATTTTGACGGCACAATGATTTGAATATGAGGGAATAAAAGACAAACTCCTCCTGGAATTACTGTGGCTTCAGCCCAGATTTTAAATGCATCTTGTGCTGATTAGCTAGGCCTGTCACCTGTGGCTATTTCCTGATTGGCTCTGATCACCTGACCTGATGAGGTTTGCCTCTGGATATCAGGTATGCTCGCTGAATTTAAAATCACGTACACCAGCCCTGGAACTGTGCTAAGGATCAGCTAAGAGCACATTCTTGCAGCTCAGGAGCAGAAAAGTTTTTCTTTTTTGCATAATAGATTACAATATCCCTCACAACTTTTTAAAATGCTGTTTTTAGAAGATCAAAAGAAAACAAACATCCATACAATTAATTGACGTGAAGTCAGTGCTAGAGCCAAAGACCAGCATTCTCTATAAAGGATTGTGAGAGGATCTTGAGATGGGTCAGAAGACAGAGCCACATGACACAGGTACTTAGCAAGGAGGGACTGGCTTTTTTTTTTTCATCAGAGTTAAGGTAGGGATGGGGGGGGGGGGGGGCATCTTTCATATGATCTGGGTTAAGGTATACAAAAAAAAAAAATGTTTACAGGCTGAAGTGGGCAGGTGGTTGGTCAGATAACTTGGTATCTACAGAGAGGATCGGGTTCCAGATTACTCAGTGCTGAAGCAAAACAGAACTTCAACATTTATACTGTACGTTCAGCCAAGAATACACAGTGGCTTGACCCTCAGTCTTGAGAAAGGTCAACCCTTCCATCCCACTCATACAAACGTTCAGCCTGCAACTCTCTACAAGAGAAAAGGAGGACCTGTTACAGTTGTTTTGCTTGGTATACCATTTTAGATGCTTCATTTAATTATTTTTGCCCCGTTAACACGAGACTGATTGTATTTTTGGTGGAGCACATTTGAACTAAAACTGCCTTTAAGCATGTTTTCCCACCAAGTTCATTGACTGCATTGGAGTAATTTAATTAGCTACAATTTATCATCCAATTCCTGTTCCCAAAGAAATTTGTGTATTTTGCCTTGAGCCACAACAAGAGCGAAATCCCCATGTGCAGTACACCTTGCTAATTGCTGAGTATGAATCTCGGGAATTCCTAACCTGTGAGGATAATTGTGATAGCATGAAACTGGTTGGAGAAAAGGGCTCCCCCTAGCTTCCTGCCCCATAAATACCACATGGAACTGGCAGCCCCTACTCTAGCGACAATGTGACTTCAAAACATCACTAGCCAGCACTGACGGAAATCAGAACACATTATGTTTAGGTGACACACAGCTCGTATTCCATATGAGCTATAAAATACACAAGGCCACATGATTTTGCGGTACATTTCTTTTTTTGTACAAAATAAACTCATTACTGAGCCAAAGAACATTTGTAAAAAACACTAAACTGAAGAATACCACTGCTGAAAGTCCCTAACATTGTCAGCCATGACAGTGTGGATACTTGCCTTACTAAAAAAACAACATGACGACTTGTGTTTTACTGTATGTTGCGGACTGTGATTTCTGAGATTTATTGAACAAGCTGCTCTGTACAATAGAAACTTTACACAAGCCATATATTATATTGCTTAACTGCCTGTTGCTCCCACGTGAATATCTGCCAGTTGTACTTGCTCTCCAGGCTAAAACCAGCAGTAACGTAAAAGCATAACATGTCAATAGTGCTACATCAGTCTTGCAGTGGAGTCACAGTCATATCTACACCGCATAAATACTGCAGACACTTAACACTGCAGCATGTCTGATATTTATCTTTCTGAAAATATCTCCATCGGGGTGGAGAACAGAACCACATGATGGGGGACTCGGTAGTGATGAAGGGGATAATTTAAGTCTTCATTGAAGGTATATGGGAATCGGGCAGGATGGCAATATGAGTCAGATTCACAAAAAAAAAAAAAACCCAGCAAAACCATGGTGGGGGTTTTCACAGCTCGGCAATGATATGTCTTTGCTGGGTTTCTGTATGAGACAAAAAAGTGTACATCAATTTATACATCTGAGAGTGAGAGGCAGGCTTCAGACATACCAGACACACAAAATCCTGGTCACCTAATCAGACTCACCCTTCCAAAACACTGGCCATACTCTCATTCAGGAACCTTTAGTTAAAAATAATACATCGCAAAACAGATGTTTAAATACATCATAAGGAAATGTTCTATGAGACAGCAACAATTAACATTTTTATATCTGCAGAGCGCCTGTCGATTGATGCGAAGTATTAAAATTTGTCTTATGTGGTATCAATCACACCTTATAGAAAAACAAATCATTAATTAACAGCAGTTAACTCATTACAGAAGCAGAGTACATTTATTTTTATGAAAATGCCAAAGGTTATTACTGAAATAATTGTGCTTACAATGATTTCAATATGTCAGTATGCAAACAAGGCCCGCTTAGCCTCATTAAAATGCAACGCACTGTTAACTTCACAGAGGCAATTATCTGTGAGGCTGCCCAAACACAATCTCTGTACATCATAGTCACCATGTCAGACAAAACAGATAATCAAAATTTGTCTCCTTTCCAAGCATTTAAGGAAACTCTAATAACCGACAATTGAAGTGTAATGAGGTTATGATGCGAAACACTAAACTGAACCATACACAATTAAATTTTGGGTGTGTCTTCACGTTGCATCTATACAAAGAAGGCATATTAGCAGAAGTAGTACATTAATGATTATGGCAAATAAAAATTTCTGCACAAGAGGCTGAAAACGACAACCTAAGATAAGGGCGTATTCACAAATCCTTATGGACGTTGCTATCAGAGACATTTTTTCACGCAATTCACCGTCAGAGTTTGCATGCATCTATTTTAGCGGAGTCTTCTGTCCGACGCGGCGTACATCTCGCAGGGATTTAGACGAGGGCAGCGCTGACCGCCGAGTCGCCGCAAGGTGGGCTTCCGTTAAACGGACGATCACGTCGAGCTTTCGACTCGTAGTCCCGGACCCAGCCGTTCACTTCTGCCAATCACAGGCGGCTTCCCGGGCAAATCGAGAAGCTACTCAGACATTAAATGGTGCAGCGAGACCACAAACGGCACGCCGACTCTCGACAGGGTGACAATAATGTGGGAAATTCATTCGGTCTTTACGATGGGGTCAGTCAAGTAAATGCGTGGTCAGTGACCAAGCAGATGGTGGTATTTAGTAGACAGCCAGAGACTTAATTCTTTAATACATTAACCACAAAACAACCAAGCCTTTATATATTTAGATTGGGGTTAACGTTCTACATATTTCCTTTCTGTACAGAAACATTTTTACACTTACATGGTACTTATCTCCATGTGTATCAAAAAAAAAAAAAAACAGAAAAATCAATAGAATTCAGGGCAGGCTTGCTTTCATATACTTCTAAAAAGCAATCTCTAAGGACAAAAAAATTAGACCAGCTGTATTTCATTTACTGCTTTAAGAGTATAAAATGCATTAACACATTATTCCACACTCACCAAGACAAACAGGAATCTCTTCAGAGTATTTCCATTTTCCCCAGATTTCCTGTTCTACCCATCCCAAGTCCCAGGGTATCATGGTTTTCACATTGATACTCCATGGATGATTTGCCAGACCACTGCAGGACACATACACAGAGATGCTCATTAGGCTAACTGCAGGTCTCTGGACTGTGGTGGGTGTGAGAACTGTGTGTTCTCCTCATGTCACAAAGGAAGCAGAAGCAAGATTTCAACACCCAAACTTGGAGATACAAGGCAACAGATCTTCCCACTGAGGCACCGTGCAACCCCTTTGGGCTCCAACATATTTGCATATAAAAACAAAACAACAAGCACTTTAATATTTTAAACTATTAATACACACATGACATATTCACTAGAATTTAATAATTGCCCATTCAAGCTTTAATTAATTAGACGCTATCTGGAATGAAAAGCGATATTCCCAATAGGGGCCTGTAAACCAGGCCTGAAAACCACTGACCAGGGACCTGTTCCAGACAGCAGGTTTAACAAATACTATAGTCAAACCTGAATTCCAATTTGAGAAAAATGAAAGCTCGACTTCAAGATTTGTCAGTTCCCCAAATCGCCCCATGTTTCTCCAATCAGAGTTCAGGTTTGATGATAGGATTTGTTAAATCCACATTCTGGAACGGGCCCCTGCTGTGGGTAGGTAGGTTCTACACTGAACATTCACAATCTAAGAAACGAGAGAGAGAGAGAGAGAGAACGAGAATTCCCTAGCGATTAGCTTTATTGTTTCTGGTGGTTGTTGTTAAAGTAAATAAATATTGAAGTCCTGGATGTTTGTCAATTTATTGGATGAGTAACTGGCTGACAGACATCTGTGTCTGGGGATAGTAACAGCAGCCAGTCATTAAAAAGATGAGGATTTGGTTTTATCTGGTTACTTACCGACTGAATGACATTCTACTGACTTATTCGCAGGTTGATTATGTAGGCCTAATTCACTAATTAATCCCCATCTACATCTTAAGCAGTAAAATAAAATCAGCGACAGCAGGGGTAAGCCACTGACTGATCGACTCATTAATTGATTACGTCAGTGTTGTCATAAAATCTTATTTGTGTGGAATTTGACTTTTTAAATCATTAGTGTTGCAGCACAATATCAGCATTGTCATACTTAACTGCTTTGCACAAAACACACGCACACTATGCAATGCTGGTAACATAAAAATGGCAGCCCACAAGACAGATTAAACTTTGCCTGACAAAGACAGCCGATAAGGCAAAAGCCACGAATGAGCTTAAGATAAACAAAAACCAAGCCTCTGAACACAGCAAGCTGGCAGTGTGACGAAGAGGAGAGGAGATGGGAAGAATTCTTGGCGAAGCTCGCCTGCATGGAGAACTCTTTGTAGGCATGGGCAACAGTCCAGCTCAGCAGTTGGCATTTCTGCTCTCACAGGATCCAGTTTAGCATCCTCTGCTTGTGACGGACACCTGACACACCAGGGGAGGAGATTATTCTCCATCCAAATGCTGACCATTGAGAGCTGGCATTAAAAAGGAATCATGTGATCCTGAAGACCCATCCATAGTCCAGCTGACCTTCAAAATAAAATTAGGAGGACACTCGACAGGTGTGGCTCAGATAGTTATGGTTAGTTTCGTTGAAAGATTTTCTGAAGTCTGACGGTACATCAGCAATAATTATATCCCAGTTTTAGTTCTACTAAAACCCACTATGGGATTCTCTGAAGATAAGAATCTGTCAGGTGTATTTGTCGTGACGGGAGTGTTACGGGATGATGATCAACCATTCATATTCCATACCTGCTTATCCAGAAAAGGGACACACGGACCCAGGAGCCAAGCCCAGGAAGCACAATGCAAGAGGGACAGCACAGCTTGGACAGGATGCCGGTCCATACAGAAGAGGAATTCATTACTGCAGTGCTGTTTCTGGCAACAAGCTACAAATCAAAATGACGACTTCAGCACTTCTGATAGAAGGACATTACAGCGCTTAAAAATTGCAGGAACAGTCTGTAAAGAGCCCATCAGAAATGAAGTCAGGCGATTTTATTAGATAAATTTAAATGGTAATTATATATAGTGAAAAGTCTGATTGAAATGCTGAAAAATGATTCACAAAGCATTGTCCAAAATGCCAGGGTTAATTACAAAGTTACGCTATCCAACTTGTCCGTGCGAGATTAATGAATGAAAACTTGAAAGTTTTTTTAAATATTAATTAGCCCTCTAGTTTCAATTCTAAATTAAATGTCAATGAATTGTTTTCAATTTGCTAATAAATTACACACAATTAAGTAGCAGGTCAACAGATTCCAGAATGTGGCGTTTAAATGCTCGCCTCATTATAGTGCTTTATCGAGCGGCTGGAAATGCACTAGACAGCGATGACGGGCCAGGGACCAGGAAATATGGGCATCTCATATGCAACATGTGGAAGTCACACTCATACACTGTGGGAAAATTTTCAAACACTAATTAGGCAAACTACATGTCTCTCTACTGTAGGGAGAACCCAGATCATGCTATGTGTGATGCTTCGAAATGACTCGATCAAAAATTATTCTGTGTATAAAGACACACACAATTGTGAAAGAGTCTTAGGCAGGCAAAAACAGGTTTAATGCTGTTTATCAGCAAAAAGTGTACATTTGCTTAAGAAACAGAATTTAATATTCCAATACGCATAGATGAACAGTAAGATGCTAAAAAGTAAGAATTTCTTCTCTTCCCCTAAATGTTACGGATATCTGGCTGGGTGGCTAAAAGAACACAGATTTGGTTCACAAGCCTCTAGTCAACAGCACATCTGTCACTCACCACCAGGTCACTTTATTAGCTAACTTAACTAGCTTATCAGCTTTATGAGGTATCGATTAGCTAAGAAAGCTGTACTCATAGTTAAGTTCAACAAATACATGAGTATAGCGGATAGTAACTGCAAATTCCAGGGTGAACTGAGGTAATGCTTTGACAGACATAGGATCACAGTTTTACACAAACATAAATATAATTTTCTTTAGCCTACCTAAGACTATTCGCACAATACCGTGTATTTCCGGAGATCTTCACTCATATCTCACTCACATAATGAAGAATGTCATTATTTAATTAGCAGTAGTGATTAAGGAAGGGTACCAATTATCCCAAAGACGAACGAAAAACAAAGACTCGTCACGTCAAGGTCAGTGACAGAAAGGCGTCTTATTAGGAGTGAGGTGACGAGAATGAGGAATTTCAAGGGAAATAAATCTCTCTCCACACTGGATGGCAGCTAACCTGCTCTCATCCAAAATTAACATTTCTGCTCAGGAAACCGCCTGAAAACTTCTGTTAATGGGCTTATTAAGCCAATTTAAAGCAGACATAATTGCTACACCACTGACACGAGGCCTTTTCCTTCACATAGCCCCTTCTCGTTTGATTTAACTGCAAGGCCTGAAGCAGCACAGCAGCAGAGATAAGGGAGAGCATAACTCTCACACACTGTTTTTTAGGGTTATTTAGAGAGCAGTAACTCTTCCGGACCATACTTACAGCAGTGGGATTCTTGATTAAAAACAGCGTGTTAAAAACAACAGGAGCCCCCTGGTGGAGACCGGTTTTATGTGACACGGGGCTCCCTACACAGCAAGTTTTAAAAAAATAAATAAATAAAAAATAACCAAAAACAAACAAGGTACGATCACAGAAACACGTTTATAGAAGCAGGAGGCGGGCAATTTCACAGACCTTGGTAATAAAGACAGCATGTGAAGCTGCCTGAAGGGAATTCAGGTATATTATACTACATAGCGGCCTCTGTGAGCACACCAGTCGGTCTCTGTTGGTGCCGACAGAGCTGCCCGTTCTGCAGATCGCGTTCCATATCCACGGCTCTCCGAACTCCGCCTCCTGATTGGTCAGGTCTGGGCACCGGCTCCGGTGACAGTGCCTTATTTCTATTCTCAGACGACAGCTGCCTGAAGAGCTTCCCCGGAGAGTCACAGCTGCTGGAGCACGGAGTCGAGGCCGCAGCTGCACTGCCGTTTCGCCCCAGGTACACCGGAGAATAGCATAGCAGAAATCCTGCCCGACCCCAACCCTGCTGCCACTAACTGCCCTGAGACACACACAGTATGTTTCACTTCCATTCTCCTCTCCTCCTCTCGAAAGCTCGCTGCCGCCTTCTAGAAGGACCTCCGCCTCGGTGCCGCCGTGCTTATTCCGACACACCGGTATTTGAAGGATGCCGGCATTACCAGAACTAAAGACCTAGCAGTCAGCTGGCGGCATTAAGAAGGCAGAAACCGTCCTGACATAAAGGCGCTAATCTGAACTTCAGAGTTCAGCAGAAATGAAGCCCACCCAATAGGAGAACATGTTATTTCCAAGGACATCAACCCCAGGGGCTGTGTGCAGGGTGCGAGTCAGACCAACGAATGTGTACGGTATCTATGGAAACACCCACACAGCCCGTTCTGCGTTTCTGTTTCCACATACTTAATCTGTAAGGTGTCTTCAATCTGTGCCAGGTGCTGAAATTTAACTGGGGACATGGGGCGCGTCCATCTTAATGGGGACAGAAGGTCACAGGTATTGGGCTTCACATCAGGTCACGTGCCCACCAACCCAGTCCTGAAACAACTCATTTGGCCCGCCACTCACCAGTAGGGTTGTTAAAATTCAGGGAATTTTCAAAGTTGAAAACTTTCCATGGCAATGTAGGGTAATTAATGGGAATAAACTGGAAATTTGCAAAAAACATCTTGCGGCATAATCTTGGTTAAAACAAAATGTTTATATTTATGTCTGTATATCCCCCAGCTTAACTTCCCATGGAAAGTTTCCGGAAATTTTCCACCACTTTGCGACCCTACTCACCAGTCAGTCCCAGCTCACCGTGCTTGTTGCTGAGCCATTCAACGGGAGCCTGATTTCCATTTACGTTCTTTTTTTTTTTTTTCCATTTAGCAGGCACTTTTGTCCAAAGCGACATACAGGCAAGGTGTTTTTGGGATCAGAGGACAGGGTTGACTGGCATCCAGCGGGCCAGAAGCAGTTGGAGTTAAGTGCCGAGTTCAAGGGCCCAGTGGTCATATGATTACTCTACCAGCCACGGCATTCAAATTTGCAATCTTGTGAACATCCACTGTGGTTTCCCTAACCCGGGGCATCACTCCTGCTCACATCCCACCCCGTTCACGTATCGTTGATGAATCCTTCGCTCTATGCCAAGTGGCCACCTGATATTGTCCTGTTCACGGCATTATTCCTCCCAGCAGTCCCGGAGCTTCTAAAAGTCCCGCGCCTTCCCAAGTGGTCTATCTACCACATCACCGGCCATCCCTTGTTCTTATTTTTCAGGCGTTCGATTCTGCTCACAATGTTCTGTGTTATATTATATACCTCTAGCTCCTAACTCGCACTTTGTTACCAGGCCCTCACTGGACACTCAGCCTCGTTGTACTTCTACTTCACATAACTCCTTAACTGCAGAATCCCTGTGACGCATTCGCCTTGCCGTACATCGTTTTTGAGAAAAGCATCTGCTAAATGAATAGGTTGTAACCTAAATGCAGAGAGAGGTCATGGTAGGCAGCTCATCCCATTTGACTCATTAGCTACTTCCACTCTATACCCACCACCAGCTTAAACTGCTTTAGCTCTATTCTTCATTTGAACTTTAATACTCTCTAACTGAGTCCACTGAATTAACGCTGGATCATATTTATATATAAATGTAAATTTGGACATTTGAATAACTCCCCACTATCCTGTTTCTAACAAAAATAATGTGTTCTACTTTTCATAATACTTGGTTGCTTCATATCTCCCAGAGCAGCCGCCCATAGTGACTGTCAACAGACCATCTGAGAAAACACAATACCCAGGACAATGTTCAAAAATGAAGCATTAAGCTCTTTAAAAAGTCATTTGTTTGTTTCAATGCTATCTTTAAGTACGCCCCCCCATCCCCACAGAAAACGAACGCATTTGCTTAAATAAATTTAGAAAGGCATATCAAATAGGAAACGCACACACAGCAATTTGTCCTTGGCTAGAGCATTCAGACATGTCCTCCCCACAGTGAATGGACCCTCTCAGACAGCTGTGCTGTTTATATAATAAAAGAAATGCCAAGTTACCCTTTTGTGGCCTGTTTGAGTCCAGTTATCAGCAGGAACAAAACGGAGCACACATTCACAAAAGTAGTCAGTAAAAGCTGAGCATCCACCGCATGAAAGGCCAATGGCACGGCGAAACAAAATGCTTATGATTCACAAAGGAAATAAAAATGATTCATGTGGCGTTCAGTAGTGTAGAAAACACAGAATAACACGCTGTAATGCAGGCATCATTTTCATTTTTGTTATATTTAATGCCAGTATAATCTTTACTGTACTACCTTGAAATGCAAGAAAAATTGAAGGTCTATTAAGGTGCTAAGATTGTGGCTAGAAAGAATTGGAAGTCAGCTGCATGGGGTCAGCGATGCGGAGGGAAAAGCTGAATTATACTTACAGGACTTTATCGTGAAAGGAATTCGCATTTAAGTACTCGGCAAATCATTTTCAACGCAAAGCTATGTCAGCTACTTATTTACTTAGGCGTGGCAATTAACGATTAGAGTGAAACAAAAAGCCTTGTATGTGTGAGTCACCACCTGTGTGCGTGTGAGATCAAAGGAAACTCAGTACGCCTCTAAACTATCTAACCTATTCTCTGGAGTGGTCAGACAAAAGGCTGTTTGGAGGAGAAAAAAAAAAAAAAAAAAACACCGCTTCAAAAGTGAGGCGGTCCGCACCAGTGAGAGACCTTCACCTCCTGCAGCTCGATGCCCTGCGTGTCGTCAGAGCCGAGGAAGCATGCTGCTCTCTGATCCATGTCCCGCACTCTGCCAGACCTCGCCGTCCCTCTTCATATGCCACGGAGCGCCCCATTCTCATCATTTAAGCTTTCAAAAAATGCCACCCACCTCCTCCACCACCATAATAATGCCGAAAATCCGCAGCTACACTGAACTTGTACTTTGCCGTTAGTTTCAGAAAATTCAGATCAAATTTATAGAAAATCTCCAATCCGGTTTGCCATCGAGGTCAACCATGATTAAAAATATCTTCTTTGATCTTAATGAGTATGCACATAACTGAGGCTAAGAGTGCACTATATTAACCATTTAATGGGTATTTTCTCCCCCAAAAATTACCATATTCATATCCAACATTAACCGCATTACATGCAATTTGATTGAGGAGATGCATGCAACATGCCTGCCAGTGACAGTAAAATTCCTAAATTAAAAAAAAATCAAATTAAGTGCAATTTCAAGCAATATTGAAGGTATCATAGGAGACTTTCCAAAATGATTATGTTTATTTATAAAATACTTGTTGTGCATATAGTATCTATAAAATCAATGAAGTAAGGACCTGTGGATCTGTTGTGAAGCATGTTTTCCATGTCACATGTGGCCCATCAATGTATAATACTATTCCTACACAGTATTTGCAGTTCCCAGAGCATATTTTACAGGCAAAAAAACTTTTTGCTGTCATCCTTAAAAAAAAAAAAAAAAAAAAAAATCAAAAACACACAGCATATTCTCAATTTAATGCACATGTGGCACCAGTCAACAGTGACAAGACCTTCTAAACATGAGAAGCTGCTGGAGTACGGTGGTGAGGTCCATGTCAGTATCAGTGGACGCATGGACTCATCCCCAGTGGCTGTACCAGAGAGACGTGTGATGGGATTGACTGGTTGTTCCACAGGTCTCCAAATTCACAGATGCGTCCTTTGTGGCTGTCTGGAATTACAAGTCTGCTTGTGTTTTGAAATCTCTAAAGCTTTTCAAGGCCCAATCATCATCATCATCATCATCATCATCATCATCATCACCACCACCACCACACTGAAGGTGCAATCATGCTGATTCTCAATGACTTAGGGAGAATGCCATGAAAGTACTATTTTGTTAGCGTTTAAATTACTATTTACAGAAAACGCTGCCACAAGAAGTTCATTTTTTCAGTACAGTCACACAGGAGGAAAAAAGTCATATTATAAACTTCTGTTTGATACTGTTTTGTTAAACAACCAGCTGTACAGCTCAAAATTCATCTCTAAAAACCACCGAATATAACCTGCTACAATGATAGATGGATGTAATTTAAAACTACATAAAGTATAATATTAACTGTGAATAATATATGTACATAAATAGCTTTTCAGCTGTCCTCACTGAAAAGGCATCAAGCGCTATAGCAGATGAAAAAAACAGCTATTTTGTACTTAATTGGACTTCTTTTTTGACTCTCAAGGTAAAATTATTTTTATTTAAATTGTATTAGACTTTTAAATAATGAGTACAGTAATACATCCTTACACATTCCCATTCGCTAAATTATGTTTTTCATATTTCCTGCAATAAGGAATCGATGAATGACAGAAAGCACAGTGACAGCTGCAAAAAAAGGGGAGAAGCCAAAAATCAGGGAAAACAAATCTCTTTAAAGTACTAAACTGCAAATTCAAGGGGAAAAAAAAAAAAACCTGAAAAGCCAGTCAATGAAGAACGAAATCAAAGTGGAAAAGGACTGTTCTTCAGAACGTCTGTGACGGCGAGAAAAAGTTCCAGTCTCAAGTGGGTATGCTGAAGGATGACAGTTAAATACTCAGGGAACGGAAAGCCCGAACTATCACGTGGAGGAGGAAGGGGTGAAGGAATGCATAGAAGACCATCAGCAACCAACACACACATACTCGTATTAGATACATGGAAGAACCTTTAGTAAGGGAAGGCCCGTGGAAGAACCTTTAGTAATGGAAGGCCCGTGGAAGAACCTTTAGCAATGGAAGGCCCGTGGAAGAACCTTTAGCAAGGGAAGGCCCGTGGAAGAACCTTTAGTAATGGAAGGCCCGTGGAAGAACCTTTAGTAAGGGAAGGCCCGTGGAAGAACCTTTAGTAAGGGAAGGCCCGTGGAAGAAC
>JAACJT020000028.1:5973164-5994955 GCA_009936485.2 Gymnarchus niloticus | reverse complement strand
GTGGAAGAACCTTTAGTAAGGGAAGGCCCGTGGAAGAACCTTTAGTAAGGGAAGGCCCGTGGAAGAACCTTTAGTAATGGAAGGCCCGTGGAAGAACCTTTAGTAAGGGAAGGCCCATGGAAGAACCTTCAGTAAGGGAAGGCCCGTGGAAGAACCTTTAGTAAGGGAAGGCCCATGGAAGAACCTTTAGTAAGGGAAGACCTGAGAGCACTGCCAACAACAAAGGCCATGAGGACAGATGGCATCCTAATAGAAATAATGCAAACAACTAAAGAGGGTGCAGTCAAAGAGTCAGTCAAATAATAGACAAATTGAAAGAACCTGGAGACCTGAAGTAGCCTGCAATCTATCATACAATTCTGCACATATCACAGGCCAGTAAGATTATGCTTGTGACATCACACATATTAAGTCTGAGACACCTACGACCACCAAGGCAATATCTTGTTTCTTGAATTTGTGCTCCACTGGCTGGTCTTTTTGTATTAAGTTCTGTGGTTTGTATCCTCATAACAGTTCATTGTTGTCATACCATTGGTTCACCAATGGACCCAAAGACTTAGCATTACCCATTCATCCATATAGGACTCTACACGCCATCCATTCCCTTTATCATTCAAAGACTTTATTGGAAGTCTTACCGTTAAACAACTTCCCTGGAAGCCCACCTGGATTGCTGACAGATGGACTGGGTGTTCATGTGATTTGGGTATTTGTTTTTGGCATGTTAGCTGAGTCACATGCTAAAGATAATTTGAAATAAACAAGAGTCTTGAAGAGGGAGATTACTACCAGTGTAAAAGCAGGATTCAGGAAAGGCTGAGAAACAAGAGGCGACACTGTCAGGGCATGACAAAGGACTGGAAGAAACAAAAAATAAAAAAAAAAAAAATCAAGGAACAACAGGAGGAGGTCAACATGTGCTTTATTGATCACGGCAAAGCTTTCAACTATATTGACCATGTTCTGGGTGGCTGCACCAGAGCATCTGATTGTTCAAGGTTGTGAAGAATCTCTACAGTAAGAACAACATAAAAAGAAACTCTTACTGACGTACCATTTTAGTAAATGACAGAGATAAATTTCATACTATGACCCTAGCTTATTTGTACATATTAGGACAAATGAGAAAAGCTGAACTGGAAGATGACAAACTGTGGATTCAAGAATGGTGCAAGAATCAAAGTTCACTATGTTGATAAGCAACTGAAGATGTAAAGACTCTTAAGGAAATTTAAAGAACTGAGTGAAAAGACGAAAAGACAGGACAATGGCTAAAGGTGAAGAAAACAAAAGGTTATGACCTCATATGTGTTGATGGTGAAGACATCAAGGTTTTTGACAGCAGAGAATCCAGTAAAGAAATGTGTTGCAAACCGACCCAGAAGCTATGCTGAATGACCTGGAAGTTATCTTCAAGACTACTGACAGAATTTCTATTGACGCTGGATCATGAAGAGGCAGGACAGCACAAGTGTTGGTGCCTTTGAACCATGACACAGGCACAGACTTTGGAGCACCATGGGTCTCTAAGAGAAAAAGCCCAAATGGATTCATGAATAACTCAAGCCTGAAGTTTCACCTGAAGCACAAATGACCAGATTTTAGGCGTGTTATGAGATCTGGTGCATTGAAAGCTGTGAATAATGCTGTGAAAATCTGAAGGTGAAGGAAGCAGTGGACAGCTAGCAATGACAACGTGTCATTTGGAAGCCTGACCATCCAGGGAAAAGACAAAACATCATGGAGGAATGCTGTCTAAATGATATCTAGGAGTCAACAGCAGCTTGACAGCACCTAACGATAATATGAAAATTACTGTTCAGATAAATATGCGACATTTCAGTCAAATCAGGACGTAATTGAGCATCAGAGTGCCAAATGGAAAAACATAACTTCACTAAATCAAGGTGCCATAAACAACTCCACATAACTACACAAGGACCCTGATGCATCCCATGCTCTTTCAATACAACGAGCTGTGTTTGTTTTTGTACGATTTCTCACAATAAAAAGAGATGAGTTACCAATCCCACTGGGCACAAAGAGGACTCCCCATCTCCCCCGCATTAAAAGAGCGATACAAAAAAGACAACCCAGATTATGTGAAATTTAAAAAATTATACATGCATTCACAGCTCATTTGCTTCGGTCTGATGGCTTCTTAAATTAGTATCTGGGGTCCAAGTAGCTCCCCTGATGCCCAGCAGCCTACCACAAAGGAGACGATTACAGCAGATGTGGGCATGATCAACAGGACATTGCCAGGGTCACACCAAACTCACACCCAGATAAACACCGCTCTAGATGTTTCACTGACTCATCACACTTTTTCCTTTCATTGTGTCATATACCAAATTCGCTGCCTCCCTGACGAAATGGGTTCACAGGCATGACACAGGCTTGTTTTTCCAGTGTGTATCCTTCATGGAGTAATCAAACGTCCAGCAGAAGGCTTTCTACGTCCGTCAGCTTCGGCTCTCGCTGTTGATACTATTGTCCCAGATCAGAGCACTTTATCAGAAACCCCACAAATACGGGATAATACAAGAAATGGCCAGATTTTAATCCCCCAGTCAGGAGTTTCTGTTAAAGATGATTTGCTACACGGGCGATAAGACAGTTTTTTCTGAACTTGATCTAAACTCCTCTCTCGGCCTTCGACAGGTTTAAACATAGCCGCCTTGAAAATAAAACATCACACCCTGTACTGAAACCCTTCGAGTAAATGAAATGTCCCACAATTATTATGCTCAACGATTCCTCACACACAAAAAAGCTCTCCACACACTACCACTATGGAATGAAACTGAATCTTTGAGGATTATTCCAAGAAACTGGACTCCATTAAAAAGTTCACCTCCTTATAAGTACAAGACTCCTGCCATCAAAAATATGAGGCTCTTCTGATACAAGACCGTGAAGTCAATTTAAATGCTTATGTCAGGAGTTTGCTCTCACTCCTCTCATGGTGTGTAAAGCTATACCTTTGTGGCATCATAAATGCACTCATCTGGCATGAGTGCTGCCCCTTGTGGAGCACGTTGACGGGATGATTATCCTACTCCAATCGTGCCAGGCACAGGCATACGTGTCATTACTCACATGTAACTACATCTCAAGTACTGCACCATCTGCTGAGAAGCAGGATGTATTACTGCCCAGTGCAATGGCAAAATGCAACATCTAGTTTGATTCCGGCATCGTCCGTGAGGGAAGATGCGACGCACGACCTCTGTTGCTGACCGATGCCTGCATTCTCTCCACCACATTTTGGGTATGGCCCACTTGATTTAAGCCTGATGGAGAAATGACATTTTGGCTTAGAGAAAAATGAAAAAAATATATATATTTTTCAGCAGTTTAACGACAAAAATAAAATTAAACAAAAACACATCGATTCACAAAATGAGGCACTATTACCAAGAAGTCTTCAACATCTTTAATTACCTCAGCTAATTAACAGGTAACTAAGAACCAATTACTCACTAAAGAGAATTGATTCATTAATCAATAAATTAAGCTTGTAAATTTGACATTTGGCTAATTTTAGTGCAAAGCCTCATTCCAGTCATTTTAATTTCAGTTTTAAATTAGCTCCAGATAACAACAAAAAAGACATTTCTGCACATCTAACAGATTCTTGGCAATATATTTCCAGGAAGCTACTCATTCTTTCTGAAATGATAATGTCAGTGAAGGCTGTTGTGCTTTGACTGGCAGAGAATACTCCAGCATTACTATTAAAAATCCATTGTGGCCTATTAATAGGGAACACCAAAGATGTGGAGAATTGACAATGGAACATCCATCCAGCAGAACCTCGTGAACAAACCTTCCTCTTAGTTATAACAGCAATAACGATAACAATTACGATTCAACAAGGCTCATCATAATTCTTGAAATTTTGGGCCCTTTTAAAAAAAAATGTACATATACAAATACATGAAAGTCTAAATTTTAAACTTCATGAAATAGTGTTTTTGGCTCATAACCTTTTTGACTCAAGCCCTTATGCTCCATAAAATGTCCCTGCTGTCAGCATGAACCTACATCAGATTTAGTGTGTGTGTGTACATAATGCTTAACTGTCAAAAAGTAAGAAGTTTTAACACTGGTTAATTAATAAATGTTTGCGTTAATTGGGGCATGGTGAAAAGGGAGATAAGCTCAATTATATCCTCATCCACACTCAGCTGTAGGTTCGCCTCTTGCTCACATCAACTGGGAGATTCAACGGTACGTGCATTCACAGATCGTAAAAAGCACAGTTAGCTTGAGGAAATGTTAATCTGCATAATTGCCGACACTACAACAAAGTATGGTATGGGAAACTTAACGGTAATTGCCTGAAAAAAAATCCATGTGTCAAAGTTAAGAACAAAATGTCATCATAAATGTCTTGAAGATACTGCAGACTTTGATTTCAGCCTTCCTTCAGGTCACATGGGACTTTTTTTTTTTTTTTTTTTAAGAATTGCTGGTAAATATAATTAGCTAACAAGCTAGCCTGGAAAGTAGCCTGGAAAGTAGCTTCTCTGTAGGACTGAGGAAATTGTAATAGTGTCAATAGCAGTTATTTTTGCTTTAGAAGACTGAGGAAAAAAAATGGAGATGCAGTCTGTCCCCGGCAACCAGCGAAAACGAGGAAATCTCATCATATAATGGGAAACATGGGACTTTGTCCTGTGACCACTGTACAAACTCTCCGGCTTTCAACGGCAGTAAGACAGAAGAAACCCAGCTCTTCAAATGTGCATCCATTTAATATGGCAGCCTTCAGAGTTTAATTCAATTCAGCTTGTGCTTTTCAAGGTTTAGCCATTGCTCAGCAACCACCTTCATCAAAAAGCGTATTTATTATGGAGAATGGTTTTCATATTTAAATTTTTTCCCCACTTATTTTATATGTTCATATTTTGAGCAACGTAAAGCAGTTTTGGCAGGAAAAAATGACCAGTCAAAATGTACCAGACATCAATGTCGAGAGGAGCTTAGTGTACAAATTAGCCTAATACACCACATAAGGTACTATTAAATAAATCCCTAGGGCCGGCTACTTCCCCTGCTACGATTTGGAAGTTACAAAGCAGTGTCTGTATCAGTCAAACTGCCTGTTCGCTTATCAAACTCATAACCCATCAATATCTCCCGCTACAAATCATGTTTATTCCAGTGGAATTGGAGGGCGGCAGCCTCGGTACCGCATATCCGGTGTCCCTGAGTGGATTACATTGTCATGTACGGAACAGTGGAGGGTATGAGATAAGGCGCGCAGCGGCCACCTTTCTGTCAGCAGGGGCCCTCCTTCCTGATAACACTGTTCTTCTGGACGGCGAGGTCACCCACCTCGCAGAGCACTGCCCCCATCTTATTACAGGTGATACATTTTGATGAAACAGGACCTTCACGGTTTTTCTTTTTCGTTCCTGCGACAGCGTGCGCAACCTTTCATAATCCATAGATAGCCAGCACATTTAAAGGCAAACGGAACAGATGACACAAACGTGAAATTTAAATTCACGCCAATTTCAACCTGCGCACGACACACAATCGCTGGACGTCTTAACAATAATAAAAATAATCCGTAACGTTTGGCTCCGTTTCCATTCAGTGAGATGCCATAGGAGACTAGTAAACACAATTAGTTGCACGGCATTAAAAAATAAACTGCTGACATCATATGGTCATATCACCATGATAAAACCCCAATTCTCCATGTGTATGCGAAGTTTTCCCAATTTTCTTTACTGTTTTACCCCCCCAAAGCTGTAAACCCCTGTATGATTCCCTGTGCTCTGCATTATCACTCAAATATTCCATGAGGTGTTTTAGTGAAATATAATCATCTATTTGTCCTGAGCTGTGGAAGACCATAACGAGGGCCTGCATTAGCTTCAAGGTCACCCTGCCTGTAGCAGTGAGAAGATGCTCCGTCCTGACGAGCACCGGGCCAGGAAGGAGCCGGCCGCATTGCCGTCTTATCACCGCGTGAACACACCCATTCGGACAGTAAGTTCCCTTTAGAAGGGCAGCTCCAGCGTCACTGCGGCGATAATGAGCTGGTCTACCGCCGCAATAACAACATCGCCCAGTCCGGCCCAAAACATCGGACCCTTTCTTATCATGCCTCCTGAAAAAGATGACGATTTCATTGGGTGAATTTCCGCGGAAATGCAAAATGAAGCCGTGTGCCCCCTAACCACAAGAAGCAATTTCCTTCAGGTGTAAAGGAGTCTCCTTTCGTGACGTCCTAATCTGTTCGTACAAAGAAGCCACGACTGGCCCTGACCTCCTCTATTCATCGTCGGGGGCTTGTGGGCTAAATCAAGGCCAGTGTTGGGGGAGTTCAGTTCATAAAAACGCACCATACAGCTGAAATGCCAGAGTATCCGAAGCTTGAAGCAATTAAGAGTCTCTTGGAATAACTTCCTCAAAGGAGGTCTGGGCGTGACAGAAATGATAGAGAATAATTATGCGAGGCTTGCTGTGATCAAAACAACCCCGCTGCTCATTAACTTTCTTCTCTGATGGCTGTTCTTTTGTACCATTTCCTCTCAAACACACCTTATTTCTCACTTTCTGAGCTTACACCCCCTGCCTCCTTAAATTCAGCTTTCTATCGAATTTCATGCTAATTTACGTTACTGTTCACTTAAAATATTAACATATACAGATAAATTCACGCACACAGTCAATATGAGACTCCCGTAACGGGAATACGAGCTGGGAGGCAGAATTTTCAGGATTCAGGTGAGATTAAACCTGGCGTTTCGAACTGAAATCATAGTGAAAAGTGAAATTAAACTGACAAATTTTACTAAAACTTCTGAACTGTAAGTTTAAAGTGAGCAGAATCCGCTTTCTGTTCATTCAAAGAAAACAGGTACAGATTTACCAGGCATGAAAAATAAGATCTGCCCCTAAGCGTACTACATGAGTGAAGCACTTGTCTAAAATGCTTACTGGAATTTAAAACCTTTGACCTACTCCTATATAAAACTGTAGCTTACAGCTATACTCTTTGTTCATATACGTAATTCGGGGTGATACAGTCTCTGTAGAGCACGTGAGATTAGGTACCGTTAAAGATAAAACTGGATATGATCAGACATTCATGAGTAGGATCAGAAGACTGCAAGGCTATGAAAGCACGAAGGGCTTAGTTGGTCGTAAGGGGCTTGGTTCATGGCTGACCTCCAGATTTGCAAGAGTGGCACAGCATTCATAGGAATGAGTGGAGAGAACAGCTTCACCTGAATATTCACAGGGTCTCAAACAGCTTGAGGGTTAGTTACATGAGAACTCTCGGGTTCTTTGGGTTTTTTTTCCATCAAATGTCCTACATGTTCCGATGAAGACCTTGATTGGACTAGACCTAACCTCACCCGGCTTTTCAAGTGTTCCTCAAAGGCTCGAATCATGTTTTACAAGGGTCTAGAGCCAGCACAAACTCACATGTATCTGTCAAACACCTAGCAAAGAGGCCAAGAGGATAATCCATACATCTTGTAACCACTTACCCTGGTCATGCTTGGGGGGGGGGGGCAGAAACCAATTACAGACAGCATTGAGCATGAGGCTGGGGTATACCCTTGAGGGGATGCCACTCTACAAAAGGACACATACACACACACACACACACACACACACACAATCAGAATTATACACCTTGGGCAACTTAGAAATGCCAGTTAACCTAATTGCATGTCTTTGGAGTGCAGGAGGAAACCAGAGTACCCAGAGGAAACCTGTGAAGGACATGGAGAACATGCAAACTCCACATACAAAGCAGAGGTGGGATTTGAACCACCAACCCTGGAGGTGCGAGGCAACGGTGCAACTAACTGAGCCTCTATGCGGCCTCCAAGAGGATTATGATAGTAGGTATTGTAGTTAGCATACAGGAGAGAAAAAAAAAAGTTAATTAACTGGGCTTTTAACAAAAGCCTACCTTTTGAAATACCAACTGGTGTTTATATCCTTGAGAAATCTACTTCAGCAAATAGCTGGTTCAAATCCTGAATAGTGCTTGGTACATACACACCCTCATGTATTATGTTCACAGGTTATGTAAACACCCGTAAGACAAGCACATCTTCTAAACAAATACATAATATCACTGTCCTAAGCTGCTGCTGTACTAAATTCCCATGCTCCCTCACTCCAGCTCGAACCCCAGTACCAGTCCTGCCTAATTTAGCTCTAATGATCTCTGGCTATCTGCTGCTCACCGCACCCCTGAGGTCTCTGGTTTTCAGCAGGCCACAGCTGGGCCTTGGTGGCTAGAGGATGGTTCCTCTCTGCTGGGACTGGGTAAGACCTCCTGGGTACTGTCTCTGCAGCACGGCATGTTTACGGGATGGTGTCGTGATACATTGTGCAGGCTGCCTGGGAGACCGGACACACAACGCCCTGACAGTGCACCCACTTCCTCCGCAAAAAGGCCTATTGTGGTGCTAGAAAAATAGTTCCTGCAAATGACCTTAAGTGAGTTGATAATTAAGAGGAAAAACAGAATAATCATAAAAAAAAAAATGCAGTTCATGCCTTCACTGGTTTAATGCAACAGGCATACATTTCTCATGTTAAAGTATTAAAAAGCAAATCAGGGTGATGCATTAGCTTCCTGCTGAAGGCAGTCATAAATCAACGAAGACAAAAATGACATCCGTTTATAACATCGGCCCTAATTTTCTCAAAAGAGAGAATTTTCCATAAAATGCTCTGCCACCGCCACATGTGCCAGCATAACCTGCTGTGAAAGGGGAGACCCCTGCCTGTCAGATCATACGGCGAAAGAATGACATACCAATGGGGTGCAGGCACCGTGGAATCGACCTATAGGAGAGATGGAGCTACAGGGAGCCTTCCCGTGATGACCACCTGATCTTATCCCCTACCAGCAGGTGGAGAACTTTGTAACCTCCATGCCAAGCTCAGATTGCCATACAGTGACCAGGCCAGCACAGCCTAGTTAGGACTGTCACTATACCTCCAGAGCAGTGACAGCTGTTAGTTTAACTAGCACATATGAGTCCACTTGTTCCCGAACTGGTGGTGCGCCCCCTACAGGAGGGGTGTTGTATGTGCGAGCACTTGCTAATCTAATGCATGTTCATGTTGGGGCATAGCTTTGGGGGGAAGGCTTTAAAATATTCTTATATGCAAAAGGGGGGGCTTTAGAAAAAAAAAAGTGTTAGTACCTTTTTCTAAGCATCACATTACTGAACAAATAAAGCATGCTTGTTCTAAATACCGTAAATATAGCTTAACATCCAGATTTTTCTTTGGGGTGATTTGTCAAGTCTGACTGATTCTAAAGTCACTACCACACTAAACGCTAATTCACAGGAGGAGGGAAACAAATGAATCTTTTAAAAATCATGACATGCCTTAGTCACTGCGAGCGTGTTCTACAGAATTTCAGGTCTTCCAGAAGCTGCTTTGAGCAGCCCTCAGTTGGGGCAACCTAATTTCTGTGGGATAAAATTGAGCTGCCAATCAGCGTGGTAATTGTGCGACAATCTTGACACCAGACCTCACGCCGTTTTGGGATTCCTGGGAAATTAGAAATCGCAACTTAAAAATAGCACACTACATAATGAAAAATGGAGTTATTTCCTTTTCACGCTAATGCACAGTAAAATTGACTATTTACAGCTTAGCGAAGTTTATTGGGTTTGTAAAGGAACATTAGACAGTGGGCCATAACTTATTGGTGTGGTTCTATTCACCAGACTACAATCTGACACGTTCATTTTAAAATCAGACGTTATCGTATCAGCTTATTTTAGGCTGTTACTGAGAATATACCCAAAGAAGCCGGCTTCTTGTTAGCACTTGTTAGGACTGCACACTCATCTCTCACATTAAATATACATGCAGTACTAAGATCAATTATGAACCATGTTTGGCAAGAAAATTTTAAAAAGTTTGGTAAGCAGGTAACAAATAATGGATCTTTTGACTAGTGGTCCAGGTTAGCGGCACTGGAACAAAACAAGTATAATATATACATTAATATATATATATACAAACTGCTGACCCGGGGGGACAGATTCAAAACACAGCCTAATTCAATGGACATTTATTCAAACCGGAGGCTCTTGGTAAAGAAAATCAGGGTAAAACTGTAAAGTACATGCATTACCGAAAACACCATTTTTAAATACGCAAAGTGGGCACCTAGCAGACAAAAGTTTCAAACAAATACGGACGAGCAACACATGAAAATAGCCTCAATGATCGTCAGCATCCACACCAAGAGGCTGTCTTAGACCAAAGAGACTAAACAGATTTGGCCTAATCCTCTATTGTGGCATATGAGCATAATCATTCTGCACTGAAGGACACGTTTATACTTAAACAAAAGGGCACGTTTTACTGCTTCTGGGCTAAACTAACAGTGCTGATTCACAAACGAGGCCGCAAAGTGCTCATACTCCTTACAGAAAACAACATAAAACAAATCTACATACCCAAACATACAAGTCAACGTCCCAAAATTTGAATAGCTAGACAGCCCGGGACCTGCCGAGTTGTTTTATGTTTCCTTTTAAGCAACAAGTATTGCTTCTCATCTCTGACGCCTCCTGACCTTTCGCTCACTATCGTCTAATATCGTCAACAATAACCACTGCTGTCTTATTGATGCTCTTGCTGATTTGGTTCAAGCCAGATTAAAGGAGCTACGCTGGCAAGGGTGCTATAAAAATAAATCAAATTTAAATAGGAAAATGTATCAATGAGGGGAGGGGATTCAGCTTACCGGTTCTGCTACTTCACGGTTCACCTGAAAATAAATGTCAGGAAACAAAGAAAGCAAAACAAAACTGTTCAAAGGTGCCCGGCGAAATGGCTCTCGGAAATGCTTTTCATTTCTATTATGTAGATAACAAGGTCCAGCTGGATCATTATTCATTGTCTCAAAGGACGATGCAATCACGGTATCCAATTTACTGTGCTAATTTTAAGTTGGGCAAAGCCACATTTTTTTTTTTAACCCCGTGACACGAAAGCTGAGGTTCTTGAAGAGCACAGAGGCGGTGCCAGCAGAACGCGGCTTGCAGGTTTCACATTTCACAGGATCATCATCTCTCAGGGCGTAGGCTCCCTGCTCTTCAAGATCCGGCCAAGCCCGGGAGAACGGCGAGGGGCTTGATCCTGTGCGTCCATGGACAGCGTGCAGAAAAACTGGCAGAAACTGACCACCCTCTGGTACCGTGGCCTGTGCAGTTAAATGGTTAAGCGTGCGCTGGCCGAACTCCATTCAGTCATTGGCTGACGTGCTTAGCTAACTGCTGAGGCTCAGAGGCACCAGGATGAATATGCACAGTAAACTAATTAGAGACACACCTCATTACAGAGGTACATAGCCTTTTGCAATGCTCTTCATTCGATCCCAAAGCGTTTCCAAAAATTTAAAAATCTGAAGCACGCCCACCTTCAGATTCTGTTTATCTGAACTTACTATAAAAAGCCGATGCTTTTCTTCCCACTGCAGACCATAATAATAATACAGACAAGCAGCTATGAAAGAAATACAGCATGCTCCCATTTTCGTACTTCCCGGATGCCATCTTATTTAACTCTGCAAAATGTTTACTCGCATTTGCCGCTCGGTTGGCGCCGTCCCAGCGGATGGCTGCTTGCAGGCCCACCCCGTCTGCCGACGGCCAGCTCGGCGACCGCTGACCATTGGGAATTATCTGCTGAATCCACCCCCGAAAACCTCGCGCACGATGAACATGATGAGCAACATACTAACAGACTAGATACACAAACAAATAAAAAGACCACACCCGCAGATTGTGGCTTCTGGATACAAACTGTGATATATTCATACTTTATTCTAAGAAAAGTTAAAAACAGACCATTAAAAAAAAATAAATAAATTGGATGGCATCACAACCTGAATAAACTTACTGAATATTATTATAGTTAATGTTCAGTTCTGGCCTGCTGTTTTGGTAAAAGAGCTTTGAGTAATATGAGATGTGAACAAACATCTAAGTGTCCACCAAAGTTTGCTCAGTTGAGTTTTACAAACTCGCTGAAGCTTCTATGCCCCTAGCAGGCATCCAGGATAACTTACAAGTTCAGCTTTGCATGCTTAGAAGGATGGAACTGAATCGGAAGTGACCCATCATCTTGGCTGCACACTTACAACCTGCTCTAGAGCCCAATTCTTTTGGGCCGCCAAAGGTCCAACAGACAGACTCTCAGGTGAACGTGCTTGAGGTATTCTTATTTGCTGGGTTCATTCAGCTTACAACATTCCAGTGATCACTCTACTGTCACCCACCTACATGGCAGGCCAACACCGACTGTCTCAGCTGGCTATAAATAGTATCTCCATAATTATGCATTCCCTTTCATGTTGTTTAATTAAAATACAGAACAGCACACTTCAACACAACTGCTACTAGTCAGGTAACCCCCTGGCCTCATACATTTCTGCAGCAAAGATACATAGCAATCTTTTCTTTGTCCTCAAACTATTAATACTCATTGCCGAAAAATGTTTCGGTTTGTCTTTTTTTGTTGCCAATACAGCTTATCTGTATATAGATCTCATTTCAACTGCTTTTCTGCCATAAAGCTTTGCAAAAACGACAAGCAGAACATAAAGCACTTAATCCCACAAACTGTCAGCATCTTCACATGGCAAAAAACTGGATCAGATAAGAACAGTTATCTATATCGGAATGATACTGTAGCTGCAATCACCCTGCTCTCATGTAGTATCTCAATGCTCTGCCCCCACATTCACCATCGTGACTGCAATCACTCTGCTCTCAATGCTCCGCCCCCATATTCACCATCGTGGCTGCAATCACCCTGCTCTCATGTAGTATCTCAATGCTCCACCCCCACATTCACCATCATGACTGCAATCACTCTGCTCTCAATGCTCCTCCCCCACATTCACCATCGTGACTGCAATCACTCTGCTCTCAATGCTCCTCCCCCATATTCACCATCGTGGCTGCAATCACCCTGCTCTCATGTAGTATCTCAATGCTCTGCCCCCACATTCACCATCGTGACTGCAATCACCCTGCTCTCATGTAGTATCTCAATGCTCCGCCCCCACATTCACCATCGTGACTGCAATCACCCTACTCTCAATGCTCCGCCCCCATATTCACCATCGTGGCTGCAATCACCCTGCTCTCATGTAGCATCTCCATGCTCCACCCCCACATTCACCATCATGACTGCAATCACTCTGCTCTCAATGCTCCGCCCCCACATTCACCATCGTGACTGCAATCACCCTGCTCTCAATGCTCCGCCCCCATATTCACCATCGTGGCTGCAATCACCCTGCTCTCATGTAGTATATCAATGCTCCGCCCCCACATTCACCATCGTGACTGCAATCACCCTGCTCTCATGTAGCATCTCCATGCTCCGCCCCCACATTCACCATCGTGACTGCAATCACCCTGCTCTCAATGCTCCGCCCCCACATTCACCATCATGGCTGCAATCACCCTGCTCTCAATGCTCCGCCCCCACATTCACCATTGTATATTCTTTGCTTAGCTCTGCATGATTTGTTTCCATGTCGTGCTGCATGGAAATTGCACTAAAAGACAAAAGAGGTGATTTTTTTCCCTTAATTTCCTTTCAAACTTCCTTATTTTAGAACTACTTCAGGGGGCAGTAAAAAGGTAAGTGGGCAACATGAATCAAACTTTTACTTTGAGCTCTGCAGTGTAAAGGCCATCTAATTATGTGCGATGTGTAGAAGTAGAGCAGAGTGTTTTGAATGCACACCCTGTATATAGCACAGACTATACATTTATCACATCATCCAGTACTTCTCTAGCCACACCACCATAATGAGGCCAATTCACCTCATGTTTGGGGTCAGCACTTTCCAAATGACTTGCCATCTGAACCCGTCATTTTTTTTTCTTATTGTCACCAAGAAAACCTGATGACTTGCCAAAAATGCCTTCCAGAAAAACGTTAACAATGATAGTAGAATGAGAGCACCCCAGCAGAGTCGTATCCAAAATCTACTCGTGGTAAAACTCCAATCTGAGGCAGACTGACATAAATTATTAATGGCCCGAAAAATTATGATGGCCAGGGCTTTTAAAAACCTAGGCTTCCATGAGGGTCAATTAGCCTTCAGAGACCTGGATAGCCAAACTGATTATTAACGTCTACAGCAGAAGCAATGACAGTTACAAACGGAGTGGCCACTGAAGATGTATGGCTATCATCGAATCCATGCTGGCATCGATGCCGCCCTCCATTTGGTAAGACGCCCCACATCAATAATTAATGATAATTACCACAAAGCACAACATGTCGTGATTTTTACAACAATCTGCCTGTTTGATGCCCCAGACTTATGTCCATTATAATGCATCAATGAGAAGTGGTCGAGGGGGTGGGGTGGGGGGTTTATGGGGGTGAAATATGAGGCATTCTTGAAATCTGTCAACTGCTCTTGATTTTAGAAAGCAGTCCACGTTGGCACTGCACTGGGACCTCCTTGTCACAGTGCCGGAGGGCCAATTTTTTTGATCTACCTGAGCTGTTAAGTCCTTGACTGTACTAATTATTTCCCCTTGATGGTACTGACATCATTAGTCAAGTTTTAAAACAAGAATGGCAGCAGACCTCCCTGGCAATCCAGGACTGCAACCAAGGATCCCATGCTCTGGAAGGTCCTCACAATAGAGCCCAGTGGAAATGGTCAATCATGCAATTTAGCAGGTAGATACCATCTCTCTTCTTGATTTTAAAGTCGTCTGAAAAATTATTACACCTCAGTTTGTATGTAAACAGGTACAGCACAGACAATACGTAAGAAGTCTTCATTGTGTCCATTAACAGGAAAATGTGCAAAAGTGTGTTAAATTTAAAATTGCATTAAATCCATTGTTCACTGAACAAGATGGCCCAGTCAGAGCTACGTAGCACTTCCAGGAAATCACACGAGGGTTCTGATTTACTGCAGTTCTTGTGATAATCTACTAGAACCATGACAACGGTTACTATGTACATAGTGTCAGCACCTCATTTAATCCACGTGTCTGAACCCAGATCCTATATTTTTTTTTTTTAAACGCAGAACTGAAGAACGTTCCTGCTGTCAGCAGAGGGCAGGTGTAAAGTCAGCCACAAACATGGAGAACTGCAGTGAGGACGTGGCGACAATGGCTGACATTTGTGTCGGCAGCCGCAGGTACCTGCTCCTTCAGGGAGCCATCGGCAACCATGCAGGGATCCGCGACATGCTCCGGAGGCGGAGCGATGGCCTTCTCGCAGGCCCCCAGGCCACCCATTCCTTTATTTAACAGATCACCTGCCACACCTAGGGTGTAGGCCTACAGGGAATCACATCACATGACGGCACAGCATGCGGAGTAATTAATGGAAGACAAATAACGCTACAACACAATAAGTCCAGCAGTTTCAATTCCCCAAGTCCTTCCTAGCCCCTGATGGAAGCACTTTCAGACTCGACGAAGCAGTAAGAGTTAACGTCTGCAGCGCAAGAGGTGGGCATCTGTAGGAAGCCGAGCCTAATTCATTTAGCCATATGATCACATCACTGAGCATTTTTCCATTTGCAGAAGGCTCCCATCTATTACATCTCCCGCGCATTTGCGCAACCAAATGTGCTTTTCAGGATGTGGCCCGAGTCTTTTAATAGCAAATCGCTCACAGCCGGGGAGCGTCGTTCTGAGACAAACTCCTGGAAGCGCTAGACACCCTCCCTGCTTTAGCGCCTGTCAGAAGCCACTCCCAATCAATGGCTTATCACACCAACGCCAAATTTCAGACACCTTGCAGCCAATAGCGGATGCATTTTCCTTGCTGCCCATAAACTCTATGTAATGCATTATGGAAAAAAGTGACACCATCTGACAGCCACACACCAAAAAGACCAATACTTAAAATTGGACAAGGCAAGATTAGACTCACCTTAATTCAGGTTTACATTCAATTTGTACTTCCTAATTTCAATTTATATCTTTGTTGAAAAATAGCATGTGTTATCCATTATTTGTATGAGAATTATTATATTTATTAATATTATAAATTTCCTGGGGAAAAGCTTGCTTAACATTTTCTTTGTATCGTCACATCTGCTTCCCCTTCTTTCAAGCACGCGTGGCCCAGCGACATTTCATCAGCGAGGACCTAACTGCGTGCCGGTAGAACCAAGCTGACTAAACTCCCCAAAAACCTCATCAGTCGGAGCTCATCCAAGATAACAAATGGGTCGAGAGCTTAAACAACCTGAAAATGCTTGCCACACAAGTACAACCCTCAGGCATGGAGCAAATGCCATCAGAACCTCTGGCACCTTATTCATCACCATTTTGCTGGGCATCAAGCAGTGGAGAGTGGCTATCATTTTGAGTTTCTGGCATATGTAGGCCATGCAGCTGCAAGAGCTGCCAGTAACTATGTATTCATCAGTTACAGATTCAAGACAAATATATTTGGCTTTCACCAAAAAAAAAAATGCCAGGTCAACAGCACCTTTAATACCCAACCACAAACATATATGATGCACTGATCCCCAGCATTACTTCACAGAAAGAGTCAGGAGGATGTGTGCCTTTGGCATTAGATACGAGAATTAAATCTGATACAGCTAGGTTTGATTATCTCTCGCACGTGTGTGGAAATGTGTCCTCGCAGAGCACTAAATTCCTTAATGAAGCTCACTTAAATGTGCCGACGTGTTGAACTGTTCCCAGAACTTCCAATTGAATAGTCGGTGCTCCAGTATTTTCATGTAGTGAGGAGTCTACAGAGCCCAGCAGCCATAATTATCATTTACACATCCAGAACTCAAAATTATTTCACCACACAAAACATGAGTAAGAGGGAGGAAGAGAGCTGAACGACATGAGAAACAAATGTTAATATCTGAAGATGTTATATTCAGTTCTTTATTAACTATGAATCCCAAATAGACCATGACAACCATCAAAGGCTCTATGTGCTGTCTGTACTTGAAGACCGATCAAAATCATATGCTGCCACATCATGTAGAGATCTCTGATCTGAACTAACCAGCTTCCTCAGAAAGATATTTCATCAATACAAATAAACAAATGATGGACTCAAGCACACTCCTTTCTAAGCCTAGGAGATCTGGCTCACACTGGCCATTCTTCTGAACAGTTGTTGATATGGGTTAAGTATTTTTATCCATATAGTGTTCATAACGGAAGAGTATTGTTTATTAACTCGTACCTTGTTATACAAGCATTGATAAATCCTAGGTAAAGTGTTAAGAATTGAATCCATATGCTTAATTTCATTCCTTCAATTGTCAGAGGAGCAAAACACTAAAATGAACACCTAGCAAAAGAAAAAGGCAGAACAGCAGTTCTGGAAAGAATGTGGATCACGAATACAAGCTTCCAATGGACCTCTATGCAATCTCTATGCATGCTCCACCTTTCTTTTCCACCCCAAAAAAACTGTGCTTCCACATAGTATTCTGCATTAAGTCAACAGAGATGGACTTCCATTGCACATCATTTCAATATTCACAAGAGTATACTGCAGTTTTTTTATGTCATGACATGCCATACAATGTTGCATATAACATTATTGATATATAATACATATGCATATACAATCAAAATTAAGACAACAAACTCTGGAGACGAATATAAGCCTGGTACTTTAAAAAAACGTCCTGACTCTGTAAGATGATAAAAATAGCACTTCTTAAAATCGTGCAATAAAACGTACAAACGGCCGCCTCTCCGCGATAAAATCTTAAGCTGCCTCTATCTGCCCGTTCGAATGCACTGGCGAAAGGCTGACTTGAGGATGAATAGGCTCCCGCTTCTTCCCAGCCACTCTCACCAATCGCACAGGGGGCATCGCCTCACTATCCGACTAGGCAGCATATATTTATAGGCACGGTGCTACAGCGGCGCGCGACGCATCCGTATATAAAAGGAGCGAGGGGGTCAGAAAACCCGGCGCCGAGCCCCAAATTCAGGTCACAAGGCAGGCAAGTCACAGCGCTGTGCGACACAAGACGGAGTCATCACCAGTCTGCGTTATCAGTGCAACGGATCCTATTGAAAAACCGGATGTAGCCATTGAAATACACGGGAGACACTATTGAAGAACAGCGGGAAAAAAAAAAAAAAAAAAAAGGCATGCGGGTACCGCTGTCAGGCAGACGCCTTCCTTCTTCAAAATAAAAGGAGGCATGCGCATCACTCTGCTATTCAGCACCGTGCAGCAACCTGGAGAATAAAACTGGGATGACATTGCACTTACCAAACACCGTCCCGAGGAACAAACGCTCTCCTGTACCTCCCCCCACCCCTGCGCTCTCTGTCACAAATTTAGCAATAGGGACAATGTGCTTTCATGCCCGGGTGGAGGTGCACAGGTGAAGCCTCGGCTGGACGACGGCCGGAGAGAGAGGCGAAGCGGCATCCGCCGAGACGGGCACGGCTGCAGCGCTTCTGCTCCGCTCGGCTCCCTATAGCAGCTCCACTCCCCGACACACGCATCTCAGCACCTGCTCGTCGCCCTTTTTTTTCCCCCTGTTTCTTGCAGGATATAGAATGCGCAGAGCGCCATCTTGTGGAAGAACTGCGCCGCCGTCGGTCGTTCGTTACGCCGTCACGGGAGTCCCCGTTCTAGTCCTCAATAAAACTGTACAGCTACCGTAAAATGTCAGCGGTCTGTTTTTACACACTGTGGAAAAGCCGTTCGTGAATTTTGTTGTGTGCAGTAATGGTTTGACATTGGCGGCATCGTAACTCTGTGAGCCTGTGGTTTTCAATCTGTGCGCCACAACTCTGCGTGCATTGCGCTTACGTATGTCTTCGTTATGCTCAAAGTTTCCACCCAAAGTGCAAAGTCATATTTTTAAAGCAGACTGGCAACCTGCCCAGGAAATGTTTTGTGCTTCCTGGGATAGGCTTGCTGTAGTCATGGTGAAATTAATGTGCGTTATTACATATTAAAATAAAAAAAAAAAAAAAAGATGAAAGGTACACCGCTGAACAAATATAAGTTTTGTTTCTTATCCATCTTCCATACCACATAACTAGTACAGGGTTTCAGGGAGTCTGTCCCTGGAAGCAGAGGGCACTAGGCAGGGGACACCCTAGACAGGATTCCAGTCCATCTCAGGACACAAACACTTTGGACAATTTAGACACCTGTCATCCTATTTGTATGTTTTTGGACAAAGGGGGGAAATTCAGAGCACCTGCAGGAAACCTGCACAAACATTGCATTACCAATCAATTTAGTTAACTGATTCCTTAACTGGGGGGGCTTGCAGAACTATTCAAAGGGGGCACTTCTCCCTTATGCACTTGCCACACAGACAGACCTGGAGGTGGGATTCAAACCCCCAGCCCTGTTGGTGTGAGGCTACAGCACTGCCCACTGAGCTAACATGTACATTGTCTGGATTTTTTTTTTTTTTTGTATAAACCAGACTTTATGGGAGGGGTTCACCCGGCACTGGGATGGAGGGTCAGGGTTACGGAGTTACACAGCAAAGTACTCATCAATCTTAGTACCCCCATGATGCTTGATTGCTGCTGTGAGGTTCTTATACTGTGTGGTGTCTTGCCCGACTTAACAGGGCCCACACTGGCCCGAAATTTCCTTTTGTTTCTTGTGCTTTTGGTGACAATACATTTGTTTTTCAGTAACCTCAAAACACGAATTCTTGTCTTGCCAGCAAGCAGAGGTTTCCCTCTGGATAGTCTACGAGATGCCCCCATTTTCCTAGCATCTTTCTGATAGTGGAGTTATGTACACTGACCTGTTCACAAAGTCAAAGACATGGGAGGAGTATTCACATGTTGGGTTAAAACTCATTCTGATTTATGGTGTTTTTTATGTGGTATTTTAATACAGCAAACTATTGAATTATTTTGAGAATGCATGGGTATGCCGTAAGGGTGAAATTATAGTATATGAAAACCAACAATAATCCCAAAATAAATATATGTCCCTATGGCCATATGTGACAAAGTGTAAGTAATAGTTAGGAACAGTATAGGAGAATTGCATTGTGAATCTGTGCCTTGTACATCCAGGGTTGTAGAGTTGAGTCCCACTCTGTGTTCATGGAGTTTTCAGGTTTCCACCCCCAGTCCAAAAGCATGTACGTAGTTAGGTGTCTCTAAATTGCCCATTCTGTAATATTTTGTGTCTGAGTGGGATTGTGTACAGGCCCTGTGATGGACTGGCATCCCATCCAGGTTGTACACCAGTCTTGTGTCCTATGCTGCCTGGGATAGGCTCCAGGCCCCCTACAGCCCTGACCAGGACTGACCGTTAGAAGTCGGATGAATGAATGGTATTGTAAAATTTTTTATTTATTTTTGCCTTACATTCTTCTGCAACTCCATTTCTATGTAAATGTGCATTTTTCGGTCGTTTGTCTGGGAAACAGCTTCAACGCTTTTGTCAGATTCTAAAAGAGGCCTGTGACTGTTTTTATTCAATACATTTTCCAGAAATTCGGGGGAAATCAATGCCCTGTTGATTCAGTGTGATTCTCAGGCCTGTAGTTATGTCAGGTTGCGAAGCACCATATCTGTTTATTCCATGCTTTTAGTTTTAGACCAATATTTAAAGACGTTTCCTTGTATGAGAAGCCATTTAATTATATATCTAGTGAGTCATGCTGAGTCATCTCTGCTATGTTTTATTTGTTTTGTCTGGAAGCAAAGGAGCATTTTGGATCAACCCTGTTCCCTCAGACTTCATGAGTTTCTGGTTTGACTTTGGGCCCCCACTCTTTTTACATACACATTCTTCCCACGTTATTTTCTTCCCATACTCCGAAGACACGTGCCAACAGGCCTGCCTGTGACTTTTTCCGCTCCAGGCCACCTTATCTGAGGATGTGTCATATATCGCCACAACCGTGATTGGATCCGTCATTGTTTAGACTGACGCTATCGACGTTGTGATATTCCAATGTATGGTATACCTGCTTTACATACTGCTTTAAAAGAGGAGTGCAAACAGACCTTTGGAGTCTCGTGGAAGTCAGTTACACTTTTTTTTTAATAGATATACTCTATATTCTGGCATGAGCTGTACCTCAGCTCCATTAATAGTGACAAGTAGTGGATTGAAAGTCCTTGTTTTTTGCTTGTGTTCATCAGATCAGATCTTTTTTTGGGGGGGGGGGGGTTGATTTTACTTTTTCCTCATGTTTTTACTGTTGCATACTGCAGGTTATCAACTGAATGAAGAAGGCAGATAGAGTGACTGAAATTCAGCTGAAATATTTTACCAGACAACCGTCAGCATCACTGTTATAAGGATATACTGTAGCTTGAAACTTCACCCATGACATGCATTAAGTTTACCTTTGGAATCCATTTAACATACGACCAAGCATGTACAAGGGAGAAGTGTAAATGATGATAGTTAAGACTCCTACGAAAAGAAAGGAAGAAATGGAAGCAATGATCATTTATTCTGAACTGCAAGCAGTCTACTTTCTACTTTTAAAGTTGAGCCAGCAAAAAACATTTGTGAATGGAATTATTTTTTTGTCAGTACAAATAATTGTTAGGAAATGAAAATGCATGCTGTTGAGCTAATATAATGCAGGTCATTTGTGCTACTTTATGCTACATAGGCTGATCAATGCAGTTATAAACAAATAAATCTTCTATATAACCTTATGTTGCCCTTAATGTTAAATTATTCATTTCTATCCATCCATCCATCCAGCCATCTTCCAACTCTTTATAGTTTTCACAGTTGTGGGGTACGGGGTGGGG
>JAACJT020000028.1:5928911-5965178 GCA_009936485.2 Gymnarchus niloticus | reverse complement strand
CTCCGCATAGTCTTAACGATCCGGCGACGTGCGGGGTGTACCCCCCCACCCCCCGCGCAGGACCCCCCACCTCATAACCCTAACCCTCCATCCCAGTGCCAGGTGAACCCGCCCATAACCACAGCATTAACCAGCTCCCCATAACCCTAACCCTCCATCCCAGTGCCGGGTGAACTCCCCCATAACCACAGCATTAACCAGCTCCCCATAACCCTAACCCTCTATCCCAGTGCCGGGTGAACCCCTCCCCTAAACACAGCATTAACCAGCTCTCCATGACCCTGACCAGCTCTCTGTAACATTGACCTCCATGTTTATAAAGGGAATCCTGCCCCAAATTCTCACCTGTGAATTTATATAATCGCACATACATACAACCTCCAGTCAGCCCACTTGTAGAGCTTTTCTGGCATATCAGGGATAGAGTGGCACACACCGATCCATGCCTAAAGTCTTTCGGTCTTTTCTCCTTCATTATTCCCTTTTATTCCATGCGCCTCCTTGTTTAGTCTTTGCAGACCATAGCTTCAGACCTGTGTAATGCAGTCCAAGTGGTTGCATACACAGAACACTAGATGGTGTCATGAGCAATTTACAAGGCCCCTGGCATGCTGAGACAGAATATCCATGTGAGACTGACTCTTGAACAATCCTTTCAAGGTCTTGAGTGGTTTCATTTTTAAGAAATGCATATCTTTCAACGGTAAAATAACATGCTCAGTGAGTCATGGTGACAACAAGAAGAATTGTACTTCTTGCCTGAACAAGAAGGCACTGGATGAAGCGAATGACATGGCTGATTGGGTTTCATCGTCTTTCCTTTCACTTTTGTGTAAGAGTTTAGTGTGCATTTATTACAAATAAGCCTTATGGCGTGAACAGTGAACGTCCTTTTCAGGGGTAAGGGATTTTCTTACATGGGAAACACACTTACACAAATGGTTTAGTTGGATAGGTCCTCCTCGAATTCACCTTCGGTCATTCATCCGACACAAACATCAAGACAAAACCATGACACATATCATCCGTTGAAAGTGAAACAGTCATCTTACTGCTCGTACCACCAAAAAATTTTTCTCTGTCACAATCACCTCTTCTTGTCAGTTGTATTGGAATACAGTCTGGATTTGGAATGCACTGTTTGCCTTCTCTGATGTCTTGTAACCCTTTGTGAACTTTATCAAAGCATTACATAGGATTTTCTTGAATTTAAAATATCAAATAATTTGCTCAAACTGCAATCTTTGATGTACATTTTGATACTGTATTAAAATCCAATATCTCTTCAGCAATTTTGTACACACTCAAAAACCATTATTCTTTGCTGAAGTATCTGATATTAATTTCCACATTATGAAAAGATCACAAATGGCAATAGAGTAAGCTATACTGTATCTGCTGAACTCTGCACCTTTCAAACACATAGCACTTAATAAGAGGCAAACTGGCTAATACTTGAATATCATTCGCCATGTTAATCATAATCCACTGAGCAATGCAAAGCCTGAATTGGCCTGTTTGTCTTATTTCAGTTAAGAAGTGGGTCATGCAGAATGCATGCAGCAGATAATTCGCAAAAGCAGGTTTAGCTCCATGCGGCAGAGGTATTCACAAGCTGAGTTTCTGCATTTGATAACATAAAATAAGCCTTCACGCCCAGTCAACGACCAGTATTAACTGTAACTCATCAGTATGCTGCCAAGCTTGTGAAAAACCTTCCCTTTGGAGAACACTCCCATACAACATATAAACAGTACATAAAAGCAATACAATATCTGGCTGATCAGTGACTGCTTGTAATTGCTCTTGGCCTAACAGACACATGTGGCATGGCAAATATTTAACCCGATGGTGGTTCAAATGAAGGGGATAACAGCTGTGGGAAACTGTCACACACTTAGTAATATAAATAATATAGAACTGACGTGTTTCCTTGTGTCTGTGCGATGGTGTTGTAGCAAAAAGGATGAAAAATCCAATGGGGAACAACAAAGTGTGGAATTTTACATTTTTTTTGACTGCTGTTGCTGTCTTCTGATGGTAACACAAAACAAATATAAGCATGCGAGCTCCTTTATTAAAATATATATTTTTTAAACCCGAGTCCTGTTGTATTATTCGTTGTGTGACAGACTTGTTCTCTGGAAATCTAACTGCTTTTTATACATGCTGCCAGAAAACATTCATTTCACGTTCCTTGTTTTATTAGCTGCAAGTCCTGTTTCAATTAGGCTTTACTGCCTCACCAGAAAGACCATGACAATAATTTCCATCCAGAATTAGTGTGCTTTGATTCTCCAACTTCCTAAGTAAGAAGGAAGGAAATTGGACTGAAATGTCAAGCTAGGGGTAGAAGTAAATCCTGTACCTTCCGCGATCAGGAAAAGCGATGACTTGTTGTGTTATAGACTTCTTACGACGTTTCAAAGTGTATTTATAACACATCTGTACATAACTATGCTTTATAACAAGTTTTTGGAAGCAGGGGCTACAATGATGATACTGTAAATGATAGATAAAGCAAGATATTGCACCCGGTTCTTTATAAGGGTTCACGGAAAGCTGGGCTGATGTCAGTGGGAACTTTGGAAATAATTCCAGTTCTTTCAATAAACAAATTATTTATTACAAAGATTTTGGGAAGCAGAAATTTTCATTTGGACAATTCAGAGGTATTTATTTCACGTGTTGAAAGTCAAAGCCATATTTATTTTGACAAAATTATCACGAGCTGATTCCAGGAGCACTACAAGTTATAACTGCAAACATTTACAACATCTCTAACAGCAGTTTTTATTACATTTTTTATTAAAACTCGTTTCTACTGGCATGTTTTTTTATGTTTCAATCAACATAAACATAAAAAAATACAGTAATATATGAATTGCGCAGTGTCCAATTTTGTTAAATTTCAAAATCAAGTTTCACGTGCATACTGTCAGCTCTCATTTTGGTCCACGTACTGTTATTGCCACATATCAGTTAAGCAACGGAGATGACCAGTTTAAGGCAATATGCTGTCAACTAACGAGAAAATGAACACAGCAACAAGTGAGCCAAGCAAACAAATATATACGAACAACATTCAAGAAGCCAAAAAGTGGGCTGAGGATGAAAAAGCACAGAACTCAACAACAGAGGAAAAATTTAGCTTCCAGATTTAGACGACTTGGTACCCGATATACGGGAAAGAAGTGTGCAAAAAAAAATGTAGGGTCAAGAACTCTCTGGGAAAATCTGACGTTGCAAGTCAGCAGAACAGTACTTCCGTAGAAGTTGCTGATTTTTTCACATTTTCTTGGTTTTTTTTAAGCAACGTGGGGCAAGCGACTTAAAAAGCAGTACGAGATTAGCCAGTGATATCTGGTGTAATTTCAAAGCTGGAAGGAAAGGCATTACTTCAAGGGCTGGAATTTAAAAAAAAAAAAAAAAAAAAAAAAACACAATCGTGGACATATAGTGGCCTTCTGCCAAGAGGTACTGAGTGAAAAAGCCAGAGGACATGCATTTATAGACTTAAATCATTCACAAGAAGGCGTTTTGCTGAAAAGTAAATGGGAGAAAAATGAAGACTACAGCAATTGATTAGGCACGTTTAAAAAGGAAGGGATTTTGATGTAGATTGACCTTTACAGAATAAAACTGTCTAGTCAATGCATTTCACTGTCTGTGTACATATGTACTGTAGTTGATGAATTATCAGCAATGTTTTAAATCATGAAATCAGATGTCCAGTGACCACTTTTCATGTTTATTTCTTATCCAAATAAATAGAAACTCAAATCTTTTTAAATTTCCCTTTATTTTAAATGATTAATTTTAATGCTTTGCAATTTTGTACAATTCCTTTATTGTCACAATAATACATATCTGATCCTTCACAAAAGCATTTCTTTATATTTGCAATAATTTAAAAGGCTGATTAAACAAACTATTATATAAACAGTTTTTAGATGTATTTTTATTTATGTCTTTTGACCTTGCATGGCTGTATTCCCAATATAGGGTTATAATAATAATTTAAAAAATAGTTGTCTCGGGAGTCACCGGATTCAGAATGCAGGGACAAGAGACAAAGGAGATGTAGGTGTGTAAACAGTGGTTCTCAAAGCAGAAAGAGAGAACACAACCCCTGGGCTCTGTCCTGAACACAAAGAGTAAATAAGGCATTACCAGGAGCATGGGAACCAGAACCAGATGAGCAAGACGAGAGAATTAAGAACAGGCACAGAACAAAACACAAGGCAAAGACTAGAGGAGAAACACAGACTAAAATAATGAGACACAGGTGGAACACATGAGGGCAATCAGGGCAAGGGCAACTGGCAGAAATGAAGAAACGGAGTGGGCAGCCACAAAACCCCAGTCAGTACTCCAGGCACCTGGAGTGCCGGAGCACTGGTGCAGGTGTGACGACAGTTTAGACTTATTAATAATTATTGTGTACTTTTCAACGCATTAATGCAAATTTCAAATCACAGATAAGAAAATCAGTTACGATATATGATTTCAGTTAGCTAACATTTATCTGCATTGCAGGCAGTTTTACAGGCAACAATTTCACTTTTTTAAAGAATGTTTTCAAGCAGCAAGTCAGGTGGCAAACAGGATATTCCATGACAGATCCTGAGGATCTAAAGTTGTGAACAGTTGGTCACATTGCAGTGTTTTAGCACTCATACCTATTGAGTCCCAAATAACATAATAGATGGACTGTTATAATATTAAACATTTGCTTTCTTATCAAATAAAATGAGCCTCAGTTTGAAATTTTATCATTACACAGGCACACTACCTGAAAGTAAGGAAAATAGAATAATCCACACAGCAATTACTATTATTGCTGATTCACTAATTTTTCCACATGGTCTACATACTTTACAGGTCAGCTTCCAGGAAATTCTCACAAAGTGCATTCCACTTATTCTGAAAAAAAAAAAAAAGCTTAAAAGCTTAGGCCATTTTGATAACCAGAATATTTTTGGAGCAGACTTTCAACCCAGATTCAGTGCCAAGCAGTGATTCTTGTGAATAAAGACTTCACAAATATCAGTTCACTGGTAGCATGTTATGCAATTTCCCCTTTTCGTTTTTTTTGTTTCCTTTTGGCAGACATGAAAGAGAATTAGGCAGGCAAACATACAGTATCCAGGACAGGGTTATTCTATGTATATGTATGAATCACTACCATTAATGAAACTTGAATCTGGACGTCTAGCTAAAGCTACACTTCATGCAAAATGTATTTCATGCCGTTTCTGCCATACATCAGGAAGTTTCACACGAAAAGACATATAGTATAGATTATGCCATTTATATCATAATTCCTCTGACAACCCTGAAACATTATGTTCCCTGCTGACATTAATAATGTGGGGCATTCAATCAACAATTCTTTCCCCCCTCGTTTCTAACAGTATATCAGTGCATCATTTTATTCCTAAAGACAAGAGCAATCATGCTCAGTGAGTCATTCAGGTATTTGTTAACTGTACTTCAAGCCAAACTCTCATGTAAACCAAGGTACCTATGACCTTATACTGCTTCCTTGATTTTCTCATCCTGTCATGAATAACTTCTGACTGAAATGGGATATTTGGGGAAAGCTTGACGATCCTCAGGTCACATTTTGGTTGGCAAAGCTGATACTGTATATACATGGAAGAAAGATTAATTTAGCAGGCTTGTCTTCACTATTAAGTATATTTTATTATTATTTTGTGGCAATAATCTTGTTTTTATTTAGGTATCACCTAAATTTCTTAATGACATTTAGTCGGTGAAATAAAGTGATTCTGATTACCTCCTTAAAAATGTCAAGAAGGCAGACATTTTAGGAATATAGTATCACTTTTCATGGTAATAGCATAACATTTTATATAGCTCAAGTAAAAAAATAGCTAATAAGAGCATATGATGGAACGGCGTACACAGAATTACAGGAAAATATTACAGGATGGAGTCATGTCAGTTCTAATGCTACGGGTGTGAGCTCAGAAAATTATGAGACATCAGGGAAAAAAAAGCATAGTACTATAAAGCAAGAGCCCAAACTCCACCAAAAGAATGACTTAAGTTACTGGAAACACTCGAAACCTCATTGTAAAAACATAAATCTGTGTCTACGAAACAGCTGCAAGCAAACGCTCCATGCCAGTAAAGTCAATGGAACTCACTTATTTCTAACATTTCATGCGAATAAGCTGCATACACCTTCTACAATAATTTGCAATACATAATGATAAAAAATTATTGCTTCAGTGAAATTTTGGGAACATAACTTCCCATCCAATTCGCCTCTCATGTACCAAGATGTTTATATTTGCATTTTTTCACGGTCCACTGGCACTGCATAGTTCCTCAAACACCTTCCTCACACACTTGTCACAGCAGCCTGGCAGACCTGTGCGGTATTAATCCATTGCAATAAGAATCGAGACATCTTAATGCACATCACAATATTATGAATGGTTTGTAGAAGTGGCCTAGATATTAAAAATGATATAATAAACAAATCATCTGCTCTGGAGCCTACAGCTCTGTGCAATTTATATAATACACGCTTTTATTTCAGGCTGCATTTAATCATCTTTGTGTTAAACACTGAGTACCCGCTGAGTCCTGTAAAAAAACTACAGAAATATGGTTATTCTTATAATCTCGTGGACTCTTCACATACTTTTATGCTTTGCAACATTTCAATAAATCGACCCAATTCTTTAAAGAACTGAATATTCTATAAACTGCACAGAAGATATATATTTGCAAGCATCAATAATGTACTGACAAACAATAAAATTACTAAACTTAAGCAAGTAGACCAACTGAACACATTTTAGCTAATATTTGAAAATTAAACTGAACACCCAGGTTTTGACTTGATTCGTTTTTGATTTCAGATCATACTTGGAACTAAGGGAATTTGTAATAGTTTTTGGTAATGAGTATATCTCACATATATTTGTGTACTGTATTACACAAGAAGGTAGATTTCAGATGTTGAATAGAAGAACTGTGTGTCATCTGGGTGAACAGCAGTAGAATTTACTGCTTTCTGGTTATTGGAAATTGTACAATTTCACAAGACCTCGGAGGAAATCACCAACCAACTTTTTACAAAACACCAGTAACTTTTTTTTTTTTTTTTTACAATTACCAGTAACTGGCCCCGTATCCACTAGTGATACAACTGCGATACTTCTCTTTTTTTAAAGGGGCGTCAAATAGAGAGAAAATTTTAAAATCAATGACTTCTGCCAGAGAAATGCCTGAGCATTTCGCTTGTTAAATTTAGAAATGCTTAAGATAGCGTTAACCAGAAAGTTCTTGCGTACAAAGTGATGGCTCGCTGCCGCGGACGACTTCCCGACATTACACTTATTACAGAATCACCATTATTATTTTTTATTTATTTTTTTTTTGGTCACAGCGGTAAATGTGATTCCAGGAGAAGAAAGTGAAAGCAGTGGTGTTGACTGACGGAAGTGAAGAGGTCGCCTGAGCAGAGGAACTCCTTCACACACTTCAAATACATGGAATTCTCCTTCTCTCGGGACTGCCTCAGCACTGAGGACACACACCGTGTGAATGGTTTGGCGACAATAAAAACGTATACAGTTTATACATTCACGGACATCGGCCTGACCGGTGGGCGTGGGAGTGGGAGTTTCTGGTTCAATTAGGGAAACATGACTTTAAAATGACAGATGGTAAGTATGTGGAATAAATGAGTTACGGCGAGCAAGTTAAGAGTGACGCACCTTTGCCGACGCACCCAGCGAAGAGATCTATTACGGGCGAAAACCTACAATTTGTCTTAATTGACTACAGGACTGAAAACGTGGATATTGCTGTTGGACCTACCGTGCTTAGGGATCCATGCAGTTCCATTGAGTTTCACAGCGACGTCTGCGCCGGAGTTTATAATGGCAGGACGGCAGTGGGTATTTATATACATCCGAGGGAAATTCCCCGACTTTCCTAATGGATTTCCTTCCAGTCATAAAGAAACTTAAGTGAATTTACAAGAAATGCGGCGTCATTCGGAACTGAAAGGTACATCTGCGTAAAGAGCGGCGGCTTTGAAGGAGCTTATGTACACTTATACTGTACGTAAACTGCAACGTGAACAAGTATATCTTAATGTGTTGAAGCACAGTGAAAACCAGGCTTTGGAATAACAGGGTATTCAATGATTGCTACAAACAGTGAAGTTATTACATTAAAATAAATAAATAAATAAATGGATATGAAAGAAAATTTGACGGGTCAGTTAAGGATATTCTAAAGTGGAGGCTTACATATTAAGTCATTTCACAGCTCCACTCGGATGCTTATACTATTTGATGCTGTATATTATTAACATACACTCGCCATCCCGTCTCTTATTGAGGATGAGGAATTCAGTGCTTCAACCCTACTGCTTTTTAACACTTTCAGCAGGTTTCGGGCTTACTAAACAGTGCAGGATTACAGTTATAGTGACTGGGGTGCAAAATTAAGCGTATGGGGGGGGGGGCTAACGTTAATTAAACACATGACTGACCTGTTCGATATAAAGCTATGAAACATGTCACCCTGATTACCATTTTCACTTTGAATACAATTCTGGCAAGGAAAACTATTATTATTATTTTTTTTAACGATTATTGTACATATTTCTATTTTACAATTTTCATTAAATCTGTTGTAGTCCCCATGGGGATAACATGGCTCAACTGTGCTGGCAGGCGGCATGCTAATTCTCCCCGTTATCTGACGTTTTTATAATCAATTACACATCATTTACTTTGATAAACATATAACAAAAGATACAAAACTGCTTAGAAAAGAAAACAGGACACACGCAGGTGCTAAGTCTAAAAACAGGGAAAATTATATTACAGTAAATTGAAGTTGCAGAATTGTGTGACAGTTGACAAACAGACCGCATGGAATGTGTCCTTGCGTTGAATTTGCATGTATGAAAGTCCATGCTCCTCTCTTGTAGGGACCAATGAAAGAAAAGTATACATCTGGTTACCTTCCTTATACTAACCACACATACAGTATGCTTGGAAAATCATGACCAAAAACGGATGGTAATATTGCCATGAGCAAACGGCACAAGAAGTGTCTTGCATCAAAACTCCTACATAACAGGAAGTGGATTTATAAATGTTTCAGGGACATTTTTCTAAGTATTCTTTTATTTAAATAAAAAAAAACAAGAAATGTAAGGAATTATGTAGACGTATATGATTTGAAGCACACATCTAAAGTGATTTAAAAAGACAAAGGTTTTATTGTGCAATCTCTTATCCTTAGTAAATTCACTACATTTATGTCTAATATGGAAAAGAATTGAGTTTAATGCTGCCATTTAATTCCTTCTTTTAGCTTTCCAACAGATTTTTTTGGGTACTTATGTGTTGGCTCTTATTTTGCTTCCTCTTGCCTATCCCTGCGAAAACACAAGGCCAGTGATATCAGTTACAGAGGATTATAACAATATTATTCATCCTTTTCTTCGGAAAATCGTAAGTATGACAGATGCCCAGTACTAAATCAACATTATGTGAGATTGAATGTGCAATATAAATCAAGGAGAACAATAATGTTAAAAGATGAAATTCAGCTTTTTGGCACTAAATAACACTGTTACCTGATGTTTTAGAATATGTCTTAATTACTATGGTATTGCACATTGCAACTGAATTACACTTTTTTGTAGGAAACTATTATTGCAAATGATCTACAGAATGAGACATGCAAGACAAAGAGAACAAATGTACATGTATGTGAAGAAAACAATGTAAGTAAATATGCTTACATTTCTTGTGTTAAAAAAAGTTTATGTTCCATGTCATGTTTAAACCTGACATGTTTTGCTACATTTCTGACAATCCTTGGTGTGCCTAAATGCATTTTGTATTATTCAAAATGTAAACAGTTTTATGGTGCCTTGATATCAGGTATAATCAGGTAGTTTACTACTAAATTAAAGAGGACTGAGAGTTAATAGCTGAAATTCAACAGAATGGAATGAAAATCACAAATCTGAAAAAAAAATAAGCATAGCTAAATAAAATGGCATTTTTGTGTCCTTGCTGTCCCTTAGAGTCCATTTTAACAAGAGTAGCGAGCTAGTGTAGCATTAATGGCACTGCTTTTAGCTCAAGTCGAGTTAAGTGGGTTAAATTTGACTGCGAACCCCCGCCCCCAAACCACAACAGATCGTGCATCTGCACTTCAAACAAGTTATGTGAATTTCCCGTAGTGAGTAACTATGCACTGCATGATCGCATTAGAGGTTCCCTCTACAGCAAACCTTGCTTGCTTCCTAGTATTGGCTCTAAAATGTATGAATTCAACTGTTGTTTACCAAAGACTACAAACTGACAAACAAATGTTGACTTCATGTACATTTGTTTCCTTGTAGGAAAGAAGTTCTATTCATAAAATGGTTTCTACTATTCAACTAAAACTAAATAATAGGAAAGTAACCTGTTACTTAAAGAAACTCATTAGTCTTATAAAAGACTCCCTTGGATGTAGCTTAAAGGTAAGAACTTTTCATTCTTGAATTGAAGATTGCACAATTAAAGTTGAAAGGTAGGTGCTGCAGAACAGGGTTGAACAACCTGCCTCCTGTTTTTTAAGGACCAAAATGGAACTCATCTGGAATGCGCTCATCTTACTGGCCACTGCTCACAAAACAAGAGACTTTGCAAATTTCACAGACTCTGCAGAGTGCGACACGTCATTAACACGATACACTCATGCTACGCCGAACTGATGGAAAAGAACGGCTAAATGCCACGAGTGTGGACTTGTGGGGAAACCACTCACTTTGGCCAGCAGAGGTACAGGAACCTTCTGGCATGGGGCTTCACAGAGGAGCAAAGAGAACAGGAATGTGTAACAGGACACTGCAAAACCATCAGCACTACAACTATCGACGTCACTTCCCTACTCAGGGGACGTCACATGGCTGCATTTAGAGTGGTTTATGTCTTATTACATTACCTCGGCCTCAGACGTTGAACAAGACATACATATTAGCTGTAGTACTCATCATTGCTTGGGATGTTGCTTGAGGGTGACCCCCACTTAATAAGGGTACCCAGGGGGCCAAAAGTTTGGGTCAAGACATAGCTTATGGTCTTCCCTCAGTCAAATGGGACATCTGTGCAAAATCTGGAGCAAACTGGTCCAACGGTGTGGATCTGTATACCAGACAAATGGACGTACAGACATTGAGCTTTATCCAGCTGCTCAATAGTCTGCTCCATCTGTACATGTTGAAGAGAATAAGCCCTCCATAGGAACGACTCTTTGCAGTTTCCTTACACATCTTGTTGCATCTCACATAAAACACGGTCCTTGTGTTGTTTAAATATCACATTGTAAATGGAATTAACACTTCTCCCAAATACAGTAATGTGTACTATCATTTTATCATGGCTGAAACCAAATGATTAATTGAATAACATAGTACTACAAGTATACATTTTTCTGTTCTATATATAGACCATATACTGAATTCATATAGTGGTTTTGTGGTCTGTGATCTCAGTTATGGTGACTGCATCTGTGCCATTAAGCTTTGTTACAGCTGTTTTATGAAGGACATTCAGCTCACATAATCTACCTAAACATTAAAGGGTTTATGTGAAAATATTCAGTATGCCATTCGGTGTTTGCATTCTGAATTTCAGGTTATCCATGCAGCTTACGAATGTGCTTTTACCTAAGCATCGCATGAACATGATTGTATACTGAACTAAACTGACAGGCCATTGTGCTGGTACTCTCCAGATTCCAAGCCAGCTTCAATAAAAAAAAAAGACAAATAAAGACAACAAATTAAGTCTCCAAGCACAAGAGGATCAGAGGTCAGGGCAGCCAACAGAGCCACATCTGGTGAAGATGTGGCCGCAATCAACAGGTTCATTTTCAGGGGTAGACATTGGGCAGGAAAAGAAAAGGGGAGGCAAAAGCTGGTGCAGATACAGAAGGCGGGAGACGGAAGATGTACTGGGCAGCTGTAGAAAAATCAGAACAGGTTATTCTGATTCCTCGCCCCAAGCTACTGTAGTATTTTCCTAATTGACAGCATCATTTACTTTACAATTATTAAAGCCTGCAATAAGGTACTATAGGTAAGGCTGGGTGACTGGAAGGAAAAAAAAATACTGCCATTTCCAGCAATATCGAAATCCAAGTTAAACCATTCCAGCAATGTCAGTCTCTCTTTTTTTACCTTCATAGAAAAACTATCAACTTAAGATACCTTTAAGGGGGAAATGTGCATAAAACCAATTCTATTGAAAACATGCACCAGGTGTTCAAAACACACTTCTTTCAACAAACCCATGTGTCTAAGTTTTACCTGCAGGCAAACAGGATTATAATGCTTTTTATTTGTGCCACAGAAGGTTTATTGCAAAACCCTGATTGCCAATGTTATCCCTCACTATAGCTATTGGCTGATTTGTGTGGACAGAGGAAATTGCTGGAGATTTTGGCATACGTGCGTGCAAAGCTGAAGCCAGTAAACGCAGTACCGACCATTTTTATTGACAGACCAGAAGGAAAATTGCTTTGCAGACAAATGCCAAAGAAACCACAACAAAGTACATACTATTTGTTTGAATGATACAACACTTTGTTGACCTCAAAGTTTTGCTCATGCTTGAGGAAAACATCCCAGAGCCATTTGAGGGAATGGCAACTACAGAGTACAGTTTAATAAACACTATAAACTTTATGGCTAATTTTAGACTACACCCTATTAACATACAAACATACTAAAACATTGCAAAAGGCCGGGAATTATTAAGCAGGAGTTACATAGATACAAACACTTAATAACTGATGTGATTGTTAAATATTATTTATTAAGGTTAAAACCTCCAAATATCGCATTCCTGTTCCGTGAAAATCTAAATGTATCATTTAAACTGATGAGTTTTAATGACAGCTTCAGCGAATCCAAATCAAAACAAAGGTATAATTACAAACAAAATTGTGAATTTATGATATGCTGCAACTTGGACAACATTTTGTCAAAGTAGGTCCATGAAATGGGGTTTCTGAAACAATTATTTACACATACATGTTGAAAAACACACCATAATGTACACACATTTAAATAAAATTGCAGCCAACACAGAAACACTTATAGGTCCCTATAGTAAAAAGAATAACTTAAAAACCAACTATTTCAGAATGTGCTGAAATATCATGGGTGTTTTAAATAATCATCTGCAAATCATTCAAAGAGAAAAAAAGAAAATATTGTAAAAGAAAAGATTGTTGAAAATTATATTCTCAGTCACTCTGCTTCCAAAAGTATTAAACTCAAACAAGTACATTCAAATAATAGTAATTTTAGTCACTACTGTATTATTGAGGTCTGCTCCTTGAGTTTTCCCAGGTAATTTTTCCTCCTAATCCTGCCGTCTTTTCCCGCTTCTAGAAATAAGGCTCACTACCCCAACAGGAAATGGTATTATCCAACTGGCCAATCAAATAAGGCTCACTGATGCAACAGGAAACGATATTATCCAATTGGTCAATCAATTTCTGAAACTTCGTAACTGACAAAACCGATCAACTTGCCTTAATCAGACAAAAGGGAAAAAAAATAAAAAATACGGGAAAATCTGAAAAAATGCACACACACACACACACACACACACACACACACACACACACACACACACACACACACACACACACACACACACACTTAAAGAACATGCCTTTTTTCTAAGCTAGAAGATTTGGGCTGTCCAATTAAAAACAAAAAGTTTAAACAATTGAGAATCTGATTATTTTGCCCGCACTGAAATATAATGAGTTTTTAAAATAAGCCTCTTCAGCTCATTCTAAAGGATGAGAAAATAAAAACATACCACCATAATTTGGTTGACAATGGGCTCCTTTGGGGGGGAGGGGGGACAACATGTGCCAGACAGTGAAATCATCACGTTAAACCTCTCACATGTCATTGCTAAACGTAGCACAGCTATGCCAAGTCAGAAGAAAGCCTTCCTTACACTAACTCCAAGCCAATCCAATGTCAATACAGAATAATGTACAATTGCATAACAAATAAGGATAACGCAGAGGAATATGCATCCTTAAACTGTGGAACATTTAAAGGCAATTCCCTTCTAAACAACAAAGTCGTTATATTGCACTTGAAAAAGTCGTCTGTGAGAAATGAAATGCACCTCATAGGCCTACTTGTTCATATTTGGTGGTGTCGTTTCGGCTCTAATCGCTGTGGTCATCTCGGCCCTGGCTGCCTACAAGCACATCCGCCTGACTCCACACTGACAGCAGAAGCGAGCGTGCTCCACCGGGTACTTCGCCCCACACTCATGGCAGAACTTTGTCAGCTGCCCATCGGGTTGGTCCACTTCCCTGCCACTCTGATAGTCATTCCTGAGGGGGAGAGGAGAGGGTGGGTGGGGCCTCACGAGGACTACAGTTTTTACCAGGTTACACTGATAAGATGCCCCTGCACCAAGATTTTGAAAATTGTCTTTCCTGCTGGGACTTGGAACATGAATGCTCATTGACACCCTGAGAAATTATACACAGATGTAAACTTACATGCACAGCCACCTCTGGTGCTAATTACAGCTAAAGACTGCTCCATAAAGGCAGCTGTCATACATTTTAATTAACTTAAAATGTAGTCTAACCAAATTTGACTGAATTTAAAGCCACAAGGACTGTTGCTCCAATCTGCTATATAGGAAATGTTATCAACGGTTCTCTTTAAAGAAGCGTATTCATTTTTAACTGCTTAGCCAACAGCTGAAGATTAACTGAACCAACAATAAGTTGAGACTTGATTTACATATATAACACGGTCTAAGCATTGGCCACATTCCTTAACATTCCTTAAGATGCAAAGCCCCCTGAAGAGGGCCACCCTGAGAACGGGATCTGGATAATCACAAGTCCCATTCTGGAAGGAACCGTGCAGGAATATAGTTGCATGACACCATTTTTTCAAGCCATATTTGGTTTAAAGGGTCCAAGGAACAAGGTAAGAAAATGTTATATTAAAAGAAAAAAAGTTAAATAACAGCCATCAAAAGAGAAGACAAAGTGCACTTTCAAACCTCTTTGTCTCAATAAGCCATACAGATGAAACAGGAGCTAAACATCATTTCTTGGCTCGAGCAGTGCTGTGATCACATGAAAGGCCGCCTCAAACAGCCAAAGTGGCCACCCTTGAAGGTGGAGAAGCAAACAGGCCCTACCTCGATACATGGCTGTCGGCACTGCACGGCTTCCGTGTGGTCGGCCCCGCCACTGTCCTGGGCATTTTTAAGGACCCGGGAGACGTCGGGATCCTGGGTTTCATATTAAGCCTATCGAGGGATCAAAGAGAGAAAGAAATTTTTTGGTGGGAGCCTCCATCTGACCATGACGGAAGAACAACGGATCTACTCCAGCTTATGTTGAAACCCTTGCAGGCCTATCCAGTGATCGCCGCCTACACCCCTGGACTGAAACCAATTGCTGCTTGAGCTCAAATTGCTCACTCGCTGGCTGGCTGGCTGGCTGGCTGGCTGGCTGGCTGGCTGGCTGGCTGGCTGACTGACTGACTGAGTTGGACAGAGCTCATAAACAGAACTTCAAGATCAAGGCTGACACATACTGACAGCAAACTGAGAATTAAAACTGCCTTAACAAGGATATGTCAATTGAGGAGGTTAAAAAACACCACAAGCTGTGATTTATGGCAATACTAGCAGGCCACATACTTTTTGTCACAATGGTACAGATAAGTTATGTTTTTTTTTTAAAAACCTAAATCAATGAAGCTGCCAATCAAACATCAATATTTACAATGACACAAGACATTCATAACGAGCTGTGCCTCCACATTAAAGAAAGATGCAAGTGAGCAGCACGTGTGCTGATGCTCTCACCCAGACGAGGGGCTGGTGAGGCCGGTGGGGCCCGTGGTGCCAGTCCGAGAGGTCGCCCCGGGGACCGAGCTCTTTGTGGGGCCGGCTGAGGGGGACTTGCTCACAGGAATACCTGCTTGGAAAGGAGGTGTCAGCAACGTGGGGGCCGAGCAACCAAGCAGATCGCAAGGCGAGGCCTCGCGAGACGTTCCAGCATCAGTCCCCAAATGAACACCATCCAACTGCTCTACAGTCATAAGTTCTTTCTAGATAGTATTTTAATTCCCTATATTGAAGAACCTTGCAAAAATATTTAAATCACAGAACAAGTTTAGCAAAATTTTCAGCAAAATGACAGAGCATCAACTGACTGAGCAGATTAAAGAAAATACAAACATCAAAATGTTAACAAGGGATCACAAACAGGAATTCTAGTATATTTCAAAAGGTATGCTGGACAAATGGTCACAGGCACCCTTACAGAAAAATTTAAAAAGCTATAGAGTCTGGGCTGTGCAAAAAACGTACTTCTGCCGTTAGGTGCAATGTGTCCTTTCGAATGGGTTCACTGCTGCCCATTACGACAACTCTCCCACCAGGAAGGAAACCGCATCACAAACTGCTCAGTACCCTAATGAAGTATATAGCATATTGCATTAGCTTTGACAGCTAATGGACAGGAGCCAGGTCACAACAGGGAAGAAGTACTCACAATAAACTGCCAGAACATTCCAGAAGCACAGGAAATGGACACACATGCCATTCGCTGTACGCACACACAGCTCGGCAGAACGCACCACGCCCATCGGGCACCTTCGTGAATCCCTGTGTATTTTTGCTGCACTGTCAAAGGCGCAAACAGGCACAGCAGGTGCCACAGAATCAGAATCAGAATATCTTTATTGTCATTGTAACGAGTACAACGAAATTAAGTGGTGACGCTGGTGTTAAAAACATTTCCTAGCCATACGTCTGTGATTACCATGGCACCCCGAACTGGCAACAGGCCAGAGTATCCCCGGATCTGAAGCTAAGCTGGAAGGAGACGCAAACCAACACTGCTTAGATGATCCCCCTAGCGCTCACCAACATACCAAAGCCACTCGTACTCAGTGTCCTTATGTCCCCTCCAATCACATCCTTGTCCAAAAAAGGACCGCAAGTGGTTTGACTGAATTTTTGTCACTTCACTTGCCGGGTAATGAATTTTTCCATTACACTCAAGACTTACGCTTTGCATTCATGTATGCAAGTACAAGTACAGTCTAACCTTAAGGTCGACGTCATTAACGTCTTTTCCTGGACATATGCTAGCTGGATGTTAACCCCCGTTTCCTGAATTCTGAAATATCTTCCCCTTTCTCTCCATATTCTCATCACTGTGGAACACTGTCAAATGTGAATATCATTTTATTAAACCACTGTACTGCATTTTTTACTAGTTTTGTTGAAATGTCATCTAAGTTTTAACAAAATCATAGAATAACTTGCATTTATGTTTATGTATTTTACTGCGCGTTCGATTTTATCGATGGTTGGGGTGGTTGATAAAACACATTGTTTTTCTGTCGATAACAATGCATTTTCTTTGCCCAGTTAACGCTTTTTTTCCTTCTTACTTGTCATGGTTTTCTGACAAATTACCAATGCTACGTGACGCAACGTTGCATTTGTGGAAAATGACAGTTGTATACTTTAATTAAGTGCAATTCTGCTAATACCGCAATCAAAGCATTGAGGCCATTCAGCCAGTTGTTTAGTGAAACATTTGGCTGGTTAATGAACTCCTGTTGTTTTTACTCATTTTTACATTACAAGCCCATTTTAGTGGGGCATACCTCCAGCAGATTGTCCGGAAGAGAAGCGCTGTGGCAGACGGGAGGAGGCGGGAACAGCCGTTGTCACGGGAGAGCTCGCCTTCTTCACCGGGGGGGGCTTATACTGTTAGATGGAGCAGAGGCATGAGCGCCCCCTTGAGCAGCCAATGAGCCACACGGCCCGCTCTTAGGAGCCCCACTTCAGCCTTGGTCTGAGCGACACCCACCTGGGACCTCACCGGTGGCTTCGCCTTGACTTCCCCGGCCACACGGCCCTTGTTGGGCATCCGTGCTGCCTGCTCTTTGCAGAACTTGATGTGCCTGTCGGCTGCGTTCTCACTGAATCTCCTCTGGCAATAAGGGCACTGGATGTAATCTGGAAGTAGGCGAGCGTGGAAGGAAGACCACACCTGACCTTCAGCATGTGATGAGGGCTACCTTTTCACCTTATAGCCCACAGAAACCACCTGGACAGGTTCATCTGGCAGGAGGGCAGTGATGTCGTGGCCCGCTTACCCGGGTCGTAAGAGGGGGGTGGAGGAGGGGGAAGAGGACCCCCGTCCTTCATGACTTGACTCAGGCCCTTGGCTGCACGGATGGTGGCGATGAACTCCTCGTGTTTCCTGCGCCAATTTGACTGTTTCTTAGGCGGTTCTGGCTGATGGCAAACAGGAAATAGATAAAGTGAGCAAATAACGGCATATGTTGGGAAATGAAAAGGCACGTTAATGGACAGGACGGTAAATGATGATACGCTGCAAGTCCTACATGGGGAGAAGTGAACACTTCATTCTGTTTTCTAAGGAGGAACAGCAATCATCAGATCAAATATTAAAATTAAGTCAATTAGCTTATGGATTCTAATGGACATAAATTGTGAAAAACAGAGTAGCTAGAGTGGTTACTTCCCTCTGGATGATTTAATGGAAAAAATGTCAAAGGTGGGGAGGGGGGACCTGTACTGGCAAAATCCAATTAGTGCTTTTGACTCTGCAGAACATCAAATTACAGGAGAATGACTTTAGTATTATGAGATCAGTGTGAAGCATCCACCCATTCATCCTCAAGCATCCAATCCTGGGGAAAGGTTAGGGGGCTTGGAGGAACCCTATCCCAAGCAGCCTAGGGCACGGGGCAGGGTACACCCCGAACAAGATGCCAGTCCTGCCAAAATACATATGCTAACACAGCCGAACTATAAGCAATTCTCGAATGCTAATTAGCCAAACAGCATATCTCACCTTCTATATTTCATTTTAGGCTTAAAACACACCTTTTTAGTCTAGCTTACAGAGACCTTAGGTAGCTACTCACTCCACAACTAAGCTATAGACTAAGGTGTAGAGCTGGGTGGGGATTAATGCCATTGACTTTGGATGAACTGTTCTGTCAGTGCTGTCACTCCTGCTTCGCATGTTGTGTGTTGTTGTAGTGCTGGTGTTCAAGAATTCCTCATGCCTGTGTCCCCATTGGCCTCTCCCTCATAGTTATGCTGCCATATATAGTCATTCCAGGGCTCTTGCTATTTTATTTGCAATTATTCTGCCGCCTTAAATTGCTGCTCTGCTCACACACGTTCTCTCTCCCCCCCTTTTTTTTTTGGGATGCTTCCCTCAGAGGTCCAGATTCAAGAGATCCCAACATCGTCTGCTGGCCTACCACACCCCTCTCCAGTTCAGCTGTCCATACTGACCGGCTTGCTGCCTTCTGAACCACCGAATCTGCTCTGATCACTGGACTGCTTCCTCCAATTCCTTGCTGCTTCCTCCTGACTGTTACAACATTGCTGTTCTTATTTGTATTAATGAACTTGTCCAGCCTGGTGCCAGCCAGAGGAGGATGGGCTTACTGCTTGAGTCTGGTTCCTCCCACGGTTTCTTCCTTCTGAGGGAGTTTTTCCTTGCCACTGTCACCATTGGCTTACTCTCTGGCGACTGTGGGCCCCGGACTATGTAAAGTGCTTTGTGACAGTGCTTCTTGTTAAACGCGCTATATAAATAAAAACTGAATTGAAATGAATATCTTCCGACTACAAGACAAAACTCACAGCACAGGAAACCTACACAGCACAGGGAGACCATGCAAATTTCATACACACAGAGGAGGTAGGATTTGAAATGGCAACCCTAGAGGTGTAATCTAGAGTGCCACCATGCTGCTCTAGGGTGACATGTTGACTTTCTAAATAAACAACACTGTCACAAATCGGTGTGACGTGGAACAGCAGAAGAAACTTTTAGTCTGATCAGTATCATCTACCACTGTGTAACTGGAATCAGCTCAAGTCAGACAACTTACTTCTGATAAAAAATAATTGTGCAAGATGTTTAAATGTTTAATTCATTTTCAAAAGTGCATCAAAAAGAGAAAAAGGTCTTGTGTGCTTCAACTGAAACTGCAGTACAGAATCATAGCTGCCCTTCTTTAAAGAATCAATGTCAGCCAACAATGCTCTAATACAAACATCTATGGGAAATTCCACAGACCGCACCTTCCCAGATATTATATTTAATTAAAACTTCAATGAGCTGTTCACTATATCCTTTTAGCACAGAGAGAGAGAGAGAGACTGGAACCCATGAAAAACGTATGCAGGAGAAAAATGGCACTTCTTAAAATTCAATTAGCCTTATAAATTTATGGCCTGTTTATGTTTAGCCAGCTAAATTCTTAAAAAAACAGCACAGAATGTTTGAAGCAAACTTGTCATTGTTTAATAACTGAAAGCTTACTGCTGTTAGTAAACTAGTGCCACTTAAAAAAAGAACAAACAGAACTAAAACAAAGAAAAAAGCAAATACAAATTTTTTAAGATTTAAAACCCATGGTGGGTGGGAAGATCCTGAATTAACCAATCAATGCAGGTGCTAAATGAAGCTTCAAAGCCTGTGGTGGGTGGGAGCATCCTGAACAAACCAATCAATACTGGCTATAGTTCAGGATACTCCAACCCACCATGGGTTTTGAAGCCTCACTTTTTCCATCACTTGGATTTACCAGAAGTTTCCTAGAATGATATTCTGAGGTTTGTAACATTACACATATGGGAAAAACTATATAAGACAGGGCAAGAACAAACTGGCAATATCTGTAGGTTAACATAAAAGTTTAAAAAACATAAAAGTGTTTGGCATAAAGAATGTCTGCTTCAAAACCACTCCAAAACAGTAAATAGCTTATGTATAAATTTTGAATTCAGGTAGCTGTTTCTATAGAAATGTTTGGCAGTGGTTTACAAATATTTAAAATGTTTTAGTGTACTGGACTATATTGTACCAGTGATCTTTCCTACATTACTACATAATGCCCTTTTCTCAAGAAAAGCAAGAAGGGCAAAATTTCACTGAACTAGACAGTTAGAGCCGTGAAGAAAGAATAAATTTCATACCAACCAAAACAATAAAAATGTTGATTCAACTTACTTTATCAGACTTAGAAGTGCTGGATGTACTGTGTAACTGAAATACAATTAGAAGTGGTTTTAACATTCTTTTTTTATCATTATTTTATCATTTAGGGGGACAAGGTGCAAAATATTCAATCACCACGATGGCACTTGATTTGATTACATGTCATGGAATTTTTGAAACGGAATACTCCATTCAGTCACAGTTTCATCCTAACCTTGGGTTTCAGAGGCTTCATGGTGGGAATGTCCGTTCCTTCTGCTCTTTGTCTGCTGGAGTCAAACACCTTCCTCTTTTTACTGACAGATTTTTGGCAAATGGGAACATGCTTTTTCTAGAGGAAAAAAAAAAAAAAAAAAACCTGAAAACTAAACAGCATTTTTATAGAGAAAAATAAGCCTCGACCCATTTACTTTCTGTGCAAGGCCAGTTTATTTACAGAGTTGTGCACATGTTTATAGAAACCCAAGTCAGCTACAGGTTTTTAGAAACAAGCTGTTCCTTCCTCACTGTGTGAGAAATGGAAGACTTAATTACCTTGATAACTGCAGAAAACCTTAACACCTTAAGAGAATGTACACGATTATTCAGCACCAACATTCAATGAAACCAATAAATTCAATCATATGAACCTCAAAACCATCCGTTCTTCCATTCTTTCCTTACCGCCATAACAGTTATGAAGACTGCACCGTCAGGATGAGAATTCAAGGCACAGCACACTGCAAACAAGATGCCAGGCCACACTCACCACCACCTCAGTCACTCACACAGTCGCATATTAAAAACAAACCCGTGGATGCACAGTGCGATGAAACGGAAGGGAAAATATGTGGCCACTGAATACATAAGTAAATGCCACTCAAGTCAAGCTGCCATTGCGTCTCAAAGCTCAGCTGAACTCCACACATACGCTTCTATTCAGCTACTATACTAGACAAATAGGAAGTGCATTTTCCATACTTACGAGCACTCTCGCAAAAAAACTCCTCCCACATATTTTGCAAGGAATGAGATCCTCACTGGAAGGTGTTTCAAAACCTAGAAGTATTAAAAAATAAAACAGCCAAAAAATTCAATGCTCAATCAGCTAATAGAAAAAGACTGATGAACAAAAAACATTAGGTCAAATCTGTCATTCACACTTCCTAATGTTTGGATTGAGATATCCCATGCATTTTGAAGGGGGGAAAATAAGCATTAAATCAGCACAGTTATACAATAAAATGGTATGACAACCCCAAAAAGACTACACAAAGCACATTTACGATAGCATTTTGTCGAGAAGAGAAACCTTTCACGGTATAATGCAGTGCTGCCAATTTTGGGTTTTAGGTTAGCTATTTGTTAGCGACAGTTTACAGCTGGCGCATTAGGCTAGGTGAACGTACATAAAGTAAACCTAAAGCAATAAGGATTTTAGCTAGAACTAGAGCCAGTGTATCCTACGGAAGGTGACAACCTACATAGATGTATGGCAAGCAACCTGAGTATCCTGAACTAACCAATCAATGCTGGGGCTACATGAGGCTTCAGTACCTATCGCCAGCACTGATTGGTTAGCTCAGGATACGCCCACCCACTACGAGTTTTGAAGCCTCATTTGTCCCATCACTACTAATAACCAGCCATTTACCTGAACGAACTAGTAGCCACCGCCCCCCCCCAAATAATCACTAAACCACTGGACTAGTTCAGACTTGGCTTCTGCCTGCGGGTGTGCATAACAACATGTGTTAATGCCAGTTATTGTTAAATGTGTCCTTAAATATGAGAACTAAAAAGGGCGCGGCACGTCGCTACCTGTCCATCTACACCCGTTTCTATAAAATTTAAACTGTAACGCAATTGTAAATACAACAATGGGACGGGGAACTACCACACGATTAAATATAATCTTAGGATGTGTGAACAAAGACCCTTCGGCCAGCGAACTGTATGATAAAAGGAAAGCGCCCGTTACGGGGAAAGCCCAGTCACAGAACCTATCCGTCGTTAGCCACCTAATGGGCATCAGCACTGCTTTTACGTGCTCGGTACTTTTACGGATGCAACTAAATACTAATGCCTGACTAGACAAGCCATAAAAATGTACTGGGTTTCTCACCGTCAAAGTCCTCCATGTTTTTTTTCTGTTTAACGGACGCTGCTACTGTAGCAACTAACTGGGGTAGTCCTGAGACGGGGCGCACGTCCCAGCATCCGTGAATCTGATTGGCTGTGCGGCGCTCTCGGGAACCCTTACGGACGTACGTTCTGCAAGTTGAACGGCAGGTGGGGCGTGGGAGGGGGGCGTGTCGGTGGCATGCTGTCACAATTTACCACCCAGGCAAGGGGTACAGCGTCAGCTGCATGCAATCCACAAGCTGGCATGTCACTCCACTGTGCCACTGTAAATAGTGAAGGTGTCCTGGACTGGGATGAAAAGTGTTGATAAATCCGGAAATTTAAAAGCCACGTCCAGAATAAAATGGGCAGGGTTATAATGCCGCAAGTCCCAATCCAGCATAAAATGGGCAGTGTTATAATGCCGCAAGTCCCAGTCTGGAGCTTTATCAGGACGCTATAGTGGCAGTTTGTTCTCTTCTGAAAGAGTCCTTTCACACAGGGACTCGTGCAGTAAGCTTGAGCACATCTGTAAACCCACTGCGGTTTTTTTTGTGACAAGCAGGCCACTATCCATTTGTCAATGTGTTTCACTGCATTTTTGTCATTTCAGCGGCGCCTTGGAGAAGGCAGACAATGGTGGCTGTATATGTCCACAGCTAGATTTGAGGGGAGAATTTGGTAAATGTAGAAGTGATGTTACATGTCAGACTGCGGGAAAATAATTAATACTGTCTTATTACACACCACTGTTCACCGTTCTGTATTTTTAGAAATTTTAATTTTCAATCAGTCTCTCCGTAAATGTGTAGAAAGTATGCCAATTTAAGACAAAAGGGGCAGGATGAGCCGCTCTGATTAAACGTGCTGCCTTGTAAACTAATCGTTTCCAGACAGGCTTCCGAGAAATTCACGTTTTATCTTTTTTTTAAGATAAGCTCATAGTTTTGCACACCAACGGTTTGAAAGTACAAAGAGCAAAACAGAGGATCACCATACTGCATAACTGGTATATGACAGTGCCATACATGTTAATTGTTACGCTTTACTTACACAATCTCTGTTCAACTTGTCGTGTAAATATATGCACTAATATAGTCGTGTAAATATATCTGCGTACAAAAATCAACGTCAGCATATTAGCGACAGGACTGATCGAGACCCCCCACCCCGGGAATCTGGAATCCCTCATGACATCATAGCTGGAATGGCTGGCGCTGGGAGTTAATGAGACTCCCGCTTCAGCTCAGAAAATGGGCGTCTGCGTCTTTTCTTTAAAACGTTTCTTTAAATCGTGATAAGCTTTCGACATAGCACCAAAGGTAAGTGGCGCACGTACGGTTCCGAGGTTGCCATCTGTGTGAACGTCCTCTTAGTGTACGATCGCCAGCCATGGAAGCTTCTGCTAGATCTTTATTTATTTATTTTAGCTTCGGCTTTAAACATCATGACTGAAGCGTGTGTGTCTGTAGGCTTAACGTGACATGTCGACCTATACGCGCGAGCCTTGAACGTGCAAACGCAGCTAATCGACACGCGACAAAATAACAGAATTGCCCACAGTTTTCCTCCTTGAAACAAATATTACATCATTTGAAATGCAGTTTACACGGAATGTTACGATTAAGAAGCTGGCCTGTCACCGCACAGGTCGACTTGGATGGCCGTCTCATTTTGTTGCGACGTCCTCCTGTGAATCTTGACCCGCTGCTACAATTCATGCAAACACAATTATTTAGTGTGGCCTGTCGATGAAAGATGAAACACGTTTGGCAGAAGGCACATCTGTATAATGCTGTGCCAACACCCGCAAAATGCTGGACGATGAAGTACAGAGATATTTTAACAGGTCTGAGATTAACGTTAATGTCATATATAGCTGCTTAGTCTTGTCTACAGAAGGCAACCATCCAGGAAGGAATGTATGGCCTTTTTCCCCAAAGGACTTGAAATAATAATAAAAAAGGGGGCATGTATTTGTGTATTTGCATCGTAAAGCGCCAGAGGTAGCCGTAGTACTGTCATTCTGATCATTTTCTTCATTGACGAGATATTGGACCAGAACTGGAAGTGCTTTGAGCAGATTTTCTAGGACTGCATTTATCAATGTCATTTTTAGGTTGACCTAAAAAATAGAAAATGCAAGACAGAATCTAGAAGATTAGACAGATGTTGCTCAGACCCGCCCATATTTCACAATACAAAATCAATATTGTCTTCCTTGGCTGATGAAAAGAGAGTATGAATGTTGTAAGGGCTGTACTAATCATTTACCTGAACCTGACTGTAAAACCCCCATAATATGTACTAGAATATAGAGACTATTGATGCAAAGCGATATAACGAGATCTTTGTACATATGGTATGGGGTTTATTCTGTGTTGAGTCATTTGATGGGTTGAGGTGTCTTAAATTCCTCCATGCAGGAGAGCAAGGGCTTCTGATAATGCTGACAACCTTCAGATAAATACTGTATATCTGTCCTGCATGTAAGCCAGAAACATGGTCTTTAGGTATTTGGGTACTACATACTAGGCTGTTTTGGGACCAGAAAAGGAGTAAAGATAGTATTGCGTTATGATGATATTATTTGGGTCTTGCAATGGATTTGTTTTCATGTATTTGCAATTCACTCATCTATGGCTTGTCATAATTTTTTTTCTGTTTCAAACGTAAAGTCCCCCCCCCCCTTTGAAATGTTAGACCTGATAGCTAAACAAAAAATGAGATTAACTCTATTTCTCATCTCATTTTTAGCCTTTTGATCTAAAGTGTGGCTATTTTTAATGCAAATCAGTCTTCCACACCCTGTATGTGGAGCTTGTACGTCATTACAGTGTTTGTGCAGATTTGATTGTTGAGTTGTTTCAAGATGACAACTGATACTGATGTTGGTCACACTGATATCATGCCAAAGTGGCCTGGCATGGCTCTCCCCTGCATTGGCATGCACGTTTGCGATGAAGTGGCAAATGGCGGTATCGGTGCTCTCGTTAAAACCACCAACCTCTTCCTCTTTCCTTTTTAAACCTTTCCTGTCCAATGTGTGAGCAGGGCCACAAGATGGAAATGACCATGCGTGTCTTAGCTTGGCTGCCGTGTGATCAAATTCTTCTCCACATCCATCTCAATGCATCACGGATGCATTCCACGTCTACAGTTGGGCTCGTGTTGAAACATAGATGTCCTCATACCGCAATGTTTTTGATTCCCTGCGCGCTCCTCCCCTCAGACTGTTTAATTCTCTTTTCTTTGTTCGAGACGACATTTGGTTTGTGGGTTGAGAGCGATCTGTCCTGTTTCTTTGTTGACGAGTAATAAGTTGATTGTTTGCCGTTTGTTTTATTTTATTTTTGGTAGAGATGTATGGGTGGCTTCCAGCTGGCTGTTGATGCAAAATCTGCATGCACAAATGCTTCAGATTCTGGCTGAGGACAGCTCCTCTTGCGGTTAATTTGAGCCTGTTATCTCTTGCTGTTTCTACTTCTGAAACATTTGTCCTTGTGAGTTGAATTTATTTATGCATCAGAGTGTTTCTACTAGGGCTGTGAGATGCTGTAATGCCACACAATGGTTTTTCCATCACCATCATTAAGTATTTGCCAGGTAGGATTTATTTATTTATTTTTTTATGATATCTGAGGGAAATTTAACCATTTCCCACCATCTGCAGAAAACTCGGAAGACGATCTTTTCCTGGAGTGGAACTGAACGGAAGAGGAGGGAAGAATCAGGTCATGTGTTTTCTGAATGAGTGATTGGTAGAGAGGTTCATATGTGACTTGATCGTGCAGGAGATGTCGTGGTGTTGGTTTGGATGCAGCGCAGACGTACTACCTCTTAACGCCAATATGTCAGTACGTATTTTCATGTATTGTGTTCAGTATGGATTTTTTTATTCCTCAGAGAGAGTTTTCTGCATGCTTAACAACATTAAACAATAAAAAATAGGCTGCCTCAGGCATCCAAACCTGTGTTTTATTCAATTTTTTTTATAGTGCCTTTCAGAATGCAGTTGCCCCAAGGCACTTAACAGGAGTGTGTGGTAATTACACTGTTACTTTCATGAATAGGAAAAAAGGAAAAGGAGCAGAAGACAATGGAGGAAAGGACTCAAAAGCACTTCAAAAAACCTCTGGGGGTCAAAGGTCAACTGGCCACCCAATCCCCTCGGGCATGTTGCCGTTGTACAGTGCAGGGAAAGTTGTTAGGCAGTTAAAGATACCAGTGATAGATTGTGCTCAGGTCCATCTGCGAGGCACTTCTCCGTGCTGGTTTTGTGAGGTCGTCTTCATTATCAGCCACATGAGTGATGTCACGCTTGGGTCCATGGTACTAATACTGTGTCCAACTTGGGTGGAGCCCACTCCAGGACGCCATCTGGACATGTGGCATGGATGGTCAGAACAGATATTTCTGCCTTGGTGGCAAACAGAGGACCACAAGGACATATATTGTAGTACCAGCAGCCATAATTATGGTGCGCTGCAGTTTAATTTACGGTGTGGGTAAGCTCAACTAAAGTAGTAGGTTTTCAGTCGCAACTTAACAAGACCAGTGTCCTGTACATATGCTGGAAGACTTTCATAATCTAGTGGTTAACTAAAGGTTTTAGCACTAAGTTATTTTCTTTTTATGTGGCATAACAAGTAGACCTCTATTCTGCAATCTAAAGCAAGCTGTATTCTTATAAAAACGTCAGTGTTTGTTAAGTCGAAACACCGGTGAACATGTCGGGGACAAACCATTACATAATTAATAAGAAGATATCTTGCAGTTCACCCTACTAACACAAGAGGGTGAACAGTGATCTTTACGTGACCTGAGCCAGATGAGCACAAACGAGTGACAGGCTACGTAAGCTGTTTTGACCAACTGTAGAGCGTGAGTGGTCTCAGCAAGAAGAAGTGGCGTACAGTGAAGTTCTGAGTGCCTACCTGTACATAATGAGGTGTTCACTGCACCACAGTACGTGTTGGATAAGACGTCGTCTTCTGAAGTGTACTGTCACCTTAAGTGTAAGGTTTGGACTGTAAACATTATTCAGTTCAATTACATAGGCTTGCTTGTTCTTTAAATGCTTCATATGGAAAAATAACTTCAAAGTTGGTCCTGTACCAGCCACAAAATCGGTGGAGAGAGGAAAAATGTGCTATTATACTGTATATTCATACATTCTGTCCCAAGCAGCAACTCCAGCTGCTCCATATTGAATACTCTGTCAGGTGTTTAATGTATGATGTGTTTTACTTTGCTGTAGAAAGGGTTCCACTGACATGGCATTGATTAGTTGCCCATTGTAGCCCCAATGCTAGCTTTATGAAGTATTTCCAACAATACATATTACTTCAGGGGAAATGTACATCATGTGACATTTGAAGTGCCAAAGAGAGTAGAAAGCGAGTCCACAGTAGGCTCCCCCATTCTGTTTGGCAATGAATCTTAGAAAAGCACGGCATTAGAGAAGAGTGTTGACTCAACATGTCTCCACCTCATCACAGATGACATGTTCTGTGAATTCATACACCTGACGTCACATCCACTCGTGTCTCTGGAGCTCTCACCAAACACTGTTGCTTCTTAGCCTTTGAGTGGAACGGTGAGTTATTTTTAGCATGTTTACTGCCTGTTTCGGATACTATCCAGCTCATTGGTGGTTTCCAGATGAATGATGTGCTGAGGGTAACAGCTGAGAAACCCTCTGGTGAGGTGATGACGTACACCAAAAATAACACCCAAAGCTTTGCATCATGGGAAATGGAAGCCCCCGTTGTGCTCTGCACATGATTGGACGTACGGACATGCTCTCAGAAGAAGTGCAAATGGGAAGTAGTTTTTCTGTAAGATACCAGTACCAGAGCTGTGCTCTTAATACAGTGGTAGAGATCTCCTGATGGATGTTTTATGATGTAATCTGAGTGTGTTTAGGGTCTCTGTTGCATCCTTTAAGAAGATCACTCAAAGCATTTCTATCCTGAAGGTATACCGAGATGCTATTTCGCCACTTTGAGGTTCTAGTGGATTAATGAGATGTTGTAGCCTCTTCTCTTGAATTCAGGGATAGATCATCACTCATTGGTACACAGAGCTACAAGAGATCATCTTCCTCAGTATGCTTTTTTTCAACAGAGCCAGAATAAATTCTTTTACTTTGAATGACATTTTCTTGATTAAAGCTTTTGGTCTTAGACTCAAAAATACTCAAATTATATTTCTTATTTTATTTGTAGAAGGCCTTGTATTTCAGTAGTCACACATTTTATTGTTCTTAATTTTGTTCTTACTGTTTGCCTGAGCTGTACCCAAAGTGATACATTGTTAAAACAATAGTCAATTTGTTCACTGGTATATCTTACTCAAAACATGACCTGACAATTGCTTTAATACTCAGAATCAGTTTGGATTTTAAGTTGGCAGAGCAGTTTTTTTTTTTTTTTTTGCTTTCACAATGTTTACCTAGTGCCTTTATCCAGTGTTGAGAAATTGGAGCTGTCCTTGTAGTGTTACCAGAATGCCCACAATGCACTGCAGTCCTGTATGTAACGAAGCTGACAATTTAAGGGATGTCCTTACTTAAGTTCTGTATCAAGCCAAGAGAGTCCTTAGTGAGAAGAGGCCGTCTTTGCCTTCTCAGATCTGTTTTGCCTGCAGCTGTTGCTTCTTTGTAAGGAAGGCCGCGTTTGCCTGTAATTACAGCCTTGAGAGCAATGTGCTGCTATCTGCCCTGCTGAGGGAGTGCACTTATCTCCAGACCGATTTGGTGGCGTTTGTCCTGCAGCTCTGTGTCATGTCCTTGAAACACACATTGAACAGTTATTCCAGGACACTCCTTTCAGGGGATCCTGTTCTGGAGATGTTTGGGAGAAGGGTAGGAAAACAAGATGGACATTGGGTCTAAACATTGGTCAGAACCTAGGTTTATCCATGAACCAAAACAGATCTTTTATTTTCTTGATCAGGCTTCCCTAAAATTGCCCTGCAATGGACTCCCGCTTTGTCCAGGGTGTTCCCTGCCTTCCTGGGATAGTCTCCAGGCTGACCATGACCCCATACTAAAAATGGACACCACAGATGGAGTGGAACAGGCTTGCATTGTTGCAGTGTCAAATGGGGATGCAGTACTCTTAGTATCTGTAATGTAGTCCATCCAGCCACCTTCCAACCACTGGATTCAGTTCAATTAATTTTTATATTGTGTTTCACAACACCGTTACCCGAAGGCCCTTAACCAGAGTGTGTGGTGATTACAGTGTATTTTGATGAAAATGGAAAAGACCAGAAGACAGCAGAGGAGAGGTACAAAAATCTCCTCAGCAGGGAGGAAAAAGTCTCTGGGCGTCCAAGGTTAGCTGGCCGCCCACCCCCTTGGGAATTTCAGCATTAATTAGTGCTGGAAAATATACAAAACCCATGTAGAGGCAAGGGGCAAATGGTGGTCAAGTCCATCATCTGTGAGCCAGTTATTCATACTGACCATCTATAAGGTCGTCTTGTCTCTGGACCATCTGTGGTGTAGTACAATGTATACAGCAAACAGAATTCTGAAACTCAGCTGAAACAAAATATATTCCCTTGTAACCCTAGCCAAGCCAACTGCCCTGTCAACTTGGCCATAACACCATTTACTTGCCAGTGTTGATTACCTGGCTCTCAAATTTCAGGGAATTTCTAACTTCGTAGAAAGAAATGTCTCCCTCTGCTGTCAGATGAGGGTGAACGTTTTGGCACTTAAATTGCTAAATTGATCTTAAATTGGTACAGTTTCTACTGTGAATACCCGTTTTCCACATTTCAATATTGGAACTGGTGATATTGCCACGTCACCTATTTGTATCCGCAGCCAATCGTAATTGGCTGCGGATACAATTGTAAAAAATCTGACCTGTAGTTCTAATAACTGTTACCTGTCACACGATTATGTGTTACAACTGCTCATCAAGTGATTGCATTCTGCTATTCTTTAATTACCTTACGTCAGCTGGAATTTTGCCGAGATCATGCTACAGCCCATCGCTCCTCTTTACGTTTGATCATAGTTAAATTGTGCTTTTCTACCACTATTTTGAAATGATACTGAACTGTAGTCCACAGAAGCAAGATGGGTCTGGATCCGGTATGTTTTATAACGCAGTTCTGTAGAAATGACTTGAGCCGCCGCGTTTTCCAGGCCCTGCTATGTTGAAACGTGTCAGCGATGACTGATGTGGAATCGACATATGAGGACTTCATCGCTTCGGGCAGGAGTGGGAGGCGGAACGCTCTGCACGACATCCGTGGCGACCCAGAGGATCCGGACCACAGTGGCGTGTCCCAGACACTCTCCAATCTCGACATCAATAAAACAGGTGGGCAGGCAGCATCAATGAGCAGGTGGAAAAAAAAAAAACACTCCGCCCCGCTTTGTTTGGAGTGACAACATCTGATGATTCGCATGGCTGACTTGGCAGCCTCTGCTTGAATTTGCATGCCTTGGTTTTTGTTGTACGAGTCTTTTAAATTACGTGTTGTTGCTGTCGGATATTTTTCCATTGGTTCCTTGACATCTGCCAGCATACGGTGTTCCCGTGAGACAACACACGGTGTTCCTGTGAGGTGATTGCTTTTGTGATTACAAAACTGTAAATATATTGCAGATATCCCTCTCAACTTTGTCAAACATCTCCCCCCCCCTTTATCTTTTGCATTTTTCTCAAAACACCGTTTTTTTTTTTTTTTTCCCCCGCCTAAGACTTCTTCAGGGAAATCTCACTGTGTGTGTGTGTGTCTGTCTATCTCACACACACATAGAGAGAGAGAGCGAGCCTGTGTGACTCTGGATGGCAGTTGTGCCTGTTGGCTATAAAGACAAAACTGTGTGTTCATTTTTGGCTCAAAACAAGATCGATGTTGATATAAACATGCCTTTTATGCTGCTGGAAGTGTACACTTTTACAGGGCTGTGAGCTTCCTGAAGAAACTGATTAGTTTTATTCTCATATGTTTATAGATCCAAAAATCCAATTATTTACATCTTTAACTATAAGCCAGCCTTATTTGTGCTATCACAAATCCATATGTGCTGGAGTTTTTAAAACGTTGAAGTCTTCATCTGTTCTTGCAGACACGTCCAGGGCCAGATACTGGTATGTAAGAAGGCTTGGTATTTCTGACAAGGGTTCAGTGGGTCTGTATTGATCTCGGGTCAGTGATTACAGAGAGTATTGGGATAAACGCAAGGAATGTCAGTCAGTGCTGAAAGAAGGCAATGATGTATGAAATGTGGTATTTGTGCTACAGAATCAAGTGACGTTGGTCAGGTGTCTTCGAACCGTCCAGAACCATCGTTAGAGGCTAGCACAAGCCCAGATGACCTCTTTGGTCTCTCTGCTGCTACAGAAAAATAAAACTTCAACTTTTTTCTGTCAGAAAGTCAGTGCGTACAGAATAAAACAGGCCCTACATCTCCACAGTGGAGAGCGTGTATTTGGCCTTTAAGTGTGAGATGGTTAAAAACCAAGGCTTCCATCCCGTTTCCAGGGAAACTAGCGTGTTTTTCTCCAGGTTTTGTAGCTCCATAACCAGAACCATGGTGGTCTTTGGATATAGCTAAAAGCACAAGTTCAATCCCAGAAAAAATAGACCGTCCGTCTTCTAACTGCTTATCCTGCTCAGGGTGGCTGGGGGCCCTGGAGTCTATTACAGGTAACACGGGACTAGGCTATACCCTGGATGTCTCACACAGTCATACCCAGTGGGCAATTTAGAGATGCCAGTTACCCTGTGGGAGGAAAGGGGAGTGCTGGCTGGAAATTTGTGGTACAGAGAGAACATGCAAACTAACCCAGATGCTGCTAAGTACAGAGCCCCCAAGCAACACAGAAGACTTATTGAAATTGCAAAAGAAATTGGTTTGTTCGGTTGTTAAATCTAAACAAACTGTGTATCTAAAGATGGGATTTATATTTGCATTTCCAGGCATCCTGTTCTGGAATTCACCACAAACTGAAGCAAAATGAGATTTGTTGCATATGACTGCCATTTAAAATTAGTTTGAGTTTAATAAGAAGGAAGTGAAGAGTCATCCTGCTGGCCTCCTGTAAAGACCTGATTGAGTCACAGTGAGAGCCCAAGTATACACATTTGTTTGGTCTGCAAATAGGTGATAATTACACAGTGTGCACTCGAGGGATAACCATCCAAGTGTTTGTTCACTACTCTAACTGCAGTGAGCCTGAGCCGCTGGTCACTGAATGTCCCCAAAACACATTAACTTAACCCTGACCCCTAAATGACTTCACTCACTTTACCTTGGCTGTATTTAGCACCCTGTGAATGTGACTGAACCCTGATAAGTGGCAGCAGATGGAAAGACGTATAGGTACCTGTATAACAGTGGACAATAGCCCTCAACATCAGGAATAACTGACTATACTTTGCATTTTTCTTGCCAGCAGTCCTTGTTAGGGTGATGAAGCTACACGGAAGGGAATATTTTTTTGAAAATAAACACCCCCCCCCCCCCCCCCCCCGCCCCTTTGTGAAGGTGATGATTCCGGGAAATGCCAAGACCCTGCCACAGACCCAGTGCCAGAATCCGAGGAGGGCAAAGAGGCGGTTAACAGCAGCCAGGCCTGAGTCCCTGCATGGGTGCCGGATGCTGGTGTCCCCTGGCCTCATCTGCAGTTGCAGGGGCCAAAGAGCGACCGGTGAAGTGAGCTCCCTGTGGGATGTGCGTCCCTGTTTTCTGTGGCTCCCGAAAGCTCAAAACACAGGGTCTGTTTTGGGCAGATTCCAGTGTATATTTAACAACGGATGAGGGACGTCACTGACACGGTAGGCAGTGATGCTGAAGGGCAGTTTTGTGTCATCTCAGTAGCTGATATAGGAAACGTCAACATCGAGGTTTAATCCTAGTTGTTCCTGTTGGGCTCCATGAAAGTCAAAGTGCTGGTGAGAATGCAGGTATCTATGAAATCGAATAATCTATGGGGAATATGCTTTTGTAAAATTAAGCTTTACCTGCCTACTTAAATCTTCCTCAGACTGCCCAGTCTCCCTCATTTAAAGGAACAGACTGGAAATAAGTTAACTTTATAATCTGTTGTATTTTGTAGAATGTGGCCTATGTCCTTTAATGAAAGTGTTTGTGCTGTATGCAGCAGATGACCAGTGGTCAAGGGGGCAAGGCCAAAATGTATTTTTTTTTTAATCATGTTTTCAGGTGAACCGACTTGCATTGGAAATTCTGTAACGTCACAGGAACGACGATTCGTGTTGATGTCCATTTTGTTTACGTATCGTCTTGTTCCAGAAACTGCTGCCATTTTCCTACATTTTCGAGTTGCGCTGTTTGTATTGGACATAGGTCATTGTTTTGTATCTAATGTAGCTGTATATTGTACTACGTAATCCACTTTTAAGACCGCACTTTACTTAACGGCAAATTATGCTGCAGCTAATAATAGTAATCTCAACAAACAAGCCCATTTCTACTGGCAGTGATGTCTGTAGACATCTAAATCAATCTCAAAATGTCATCTGTATCAAATGCCCTGGCGAAAGAGGTCCACAGTGTCAAAGAGCTGGACTGGAACGTGGTTCTGAAGATTAATTTTTCTTACCTGCTATAAAAAAAGACTATGCACGTCACAGTAAAAAAAAAAAAAATTTACAAGAACTAACAGGCAGAGCAGTTGAGTGATTATATTTATTAAATGGGCGGGTGATTAATTATTATGCAATACTTTGTGTTTTGTGAGTGTGAATGTGTAGCATTCCTATTTCCTTTAGTGCTGGATTGGCTTGATCTGATAAGTATTTATTGACTCTGCTCTCCTGAAAAATGCATTTTTTCTGTCATTGCTGTCTTGACTCAGTAATAATGATGTTTATAAAAGCACATGGATTTTTATGTTAGTTAATAGCTTCATTAATTTGTTTAGTTTGACTTATATACTATTAATTTAACAATGTGGAGTGTTTTCTGTACATCTGTGAAAAATGTTTGGAATTGACCTGATAATTTTGTTTTCACATACAAAATAAATTACATTCAGCGATTAAATGTACATTGTTTTTCAAACTGTCCAGTTGTACACCATGATTTATTTTCTGGAGTTTTTGAAACGACCCGTTTTCCAGTTGTATTATCAGATTCATTGTAATATTTGTTACCCGACAAAGAAATGTTAAAGTGAAAGAATTTTTATGCAACACTGTGGAAAAATGTCTCCCTCATGCGGTGATCTTGAGTATTATGCTGCTATCCGAAAGTCTGTTGAGAACCGAGCCAGTTCGTATATTTTGAATCATATTTTTTGTGTACGTTATCACATTTTGTCAGTAACCCTTGCATATAAATAGCAATACTTCTACGATGTTTGACTGTTATAATACAACAAAATGAATATTTGCGCCAAAAGATATTTGTAGTGCCATCATATTAAACCTTTCATAAAAGGACACTTCGAAGACACTTGAAATTAGTCTTTTTTTTTTTTTTTTTTTTTTTAAATCAGAAAGAAAAAAACAAAACTAAGGGTTTGCATGCTCATGCGAGCTTACATGTATGCACAGCACGTCGTGTTCTTAATCTTTCACTGCATGTTTAGTTCTACAAGCTAACATGAAGAGCCTGCAGCTCGGCCGTCATGGAGGCTCCTGAGGAGCGAAGCTGCGTGTCTGTGAAGCAGCTGTGGAAGTCACAGCGCTAATGTAGGGGATGGTCGACGCTACCGTACTGAAGTGCAACGGTCACATGAACGATTCACCTTCTGAACGAAATGGTCTCGGTCGCTACAGATTCAGAATGACACGCATCGTCTTTAAAATCGTAATCTAAAACAAACTGTAGTGTAAATTAGTGGCTTGATGTTGATACAGGTTGACTAAAGATAAGCGGGACCGCCACAAGGATCTCGTAGAGAACGAATAATCGAACAGTTCCCAACGAGTCTTTCAACCGAACGATCGAACAGTTCCCGGCGAGTCTTTCAGCCGAACGATCGAACAGTTCCCAACGAGTCTTTCAGCCGAACG